>JARQOD010000003.1:449855318-449894247 GCA_033576555.1 Oophaga sylvatica | reverse complement strand
GGGGGGGACGCTGCATTATTGTGTGTGTGGGGGGTTTGCATTATACTGTGTGTGGGGCGCTGAATTATACTGTTTGTGTAGGATGCAGCATTATTGAGTGTGGGGGTTGCATTATACTGTGTGTTGGGATCTGCATTATAGGGTGTGTGGGGGGTGCATTATACTATGTGTGTGGGGATGATGCATTATACTGTGTGTGGGCGCTGCATTATTGTGTTTGTGGGTGGGGGTTGCATTATACTGTGTGGGGGGGCTGCATTATACTGTATGTGGGAGCGTTGAATTATTGTGTGTGGGGGGTTGCATTATACTGTGTGTGGGGGTTGCATAATACTGTGTGTGGGGGTGCTGCATTATTGTGTGTGGTGGGTTGCATTATACTGTGTGTGGGGGTGCTGCATTATACTGTGTGTGGGCAATGCATTATACTGTGTGTGGGGGTGCTGCACTATTCTGTGTGTTGGGGGCTGCATTATACTGTGTGGCAGATGCTGCATTATTGTGTGCATGTGTGTGTGGGCAGCATTATACTGTGTGTAGGGGTTGCATTATACTCTGAGGGGGTCATGCATTATACTGTGCATGTGTAGGGGGGCTGCATTATGCTATGAGGGGGCGCTGCATTATACTCTGAGAGTGGCTGTGTTATACTGTGTGTGGGGGGGCTGTATTATACTCTGAGGGGCATTGCATTATACTCTGAGGGGTGCTGCATTATAATCTATGTAGGGGACTGGATTATACTCTAAGGGGGCACTGCATTATACTCTATGAGGGGGTTGCATTATACTCTATGAGGGGTTGCATTATACTCTATGAGGGGGACTGCATTATACTCTATGAGGGGGTTGCATTATAGTCTATGAGGGGGACTGCATTATACTCTATGATGGGGTGCTGCATTGTACTCTATGAGGGGCACTGCATTGTACTCTATGAGGGGCGCTGCATTGTACATTAGGAGCGTGGCTGCATTATACTCTATGAGAAGGCACTGCATTATACTTTATGAGGGGGTGCTGCATTATAATATATGAGGGGGCTGCATATTACTCTATTGAGGCCTATGAGTTGCATTATACTATATGGGGGCTGCATTGTACTCTATTAAGGACTATGGGGAGTGGATAATACTATATGAACAATATGGGACCTGCATTATACTGTATTGAGGACTATGGGGAATGCATTATACTATATAAAGGACTATGTAGTGCATTATACTATGAGTACATCGTACTATATGAAGGTTTATGGGGCGCATTATACAATGTGGAGGACTATGGGATGCATTATACTATATGGAGGACTATGGGGAGTATATTGTACTATGGGGAGTGCATTTTACTGTATGGAAGACTATGAGGAGTGTATTAAAGTATATGGAGGGATATGGGGCACATTACACTATCTGGAGGACTATGGGGTACATTATACTACATGGATGACTATGGAGTGTGCATTATACAATATGGAGAACTATGGGGCACATTGTACTGTATGGAGCACTAGGGGGTGTACATTATACTATATGAAGAAGTATGGTGCACATTATACTATATGTATGACTGTGGGGTGCAATATACTATGTGGAGGACTATGGGGTGTATTATACTAAACAAGCAAGATGCTGCCTATTCATTGAGTGATTGGATTGTTTATGCTGGTACAGAAATCATTGTTTTCGGCAACACATCGCCCAGTGTAACCTGCAGATATGCTGCTGATAACATGATACTGTATGGGGACATATTGATCTACTATTGATCATTCTGTGCCCATCATTCTTCCTCAGCCAGAGTAAAGAGGCCGAGAAACAAGTGTTGAACGACTTCAATACTGTCGATGGCGCTCGTTTAGCAGCCTGAACACAGCGCATGTAAAATACAACAGAAACACACCCAGCTCTCCCAGTATCAGAGCAAAAAAAAAAGTTGCACAAACTTTTTTCCACTTTTTTTATTACTGATTTTTATAGTTTGGAAACTTTTTACAATGTGGAAACTAATGAATTTCTATTTCTACTAATGATTTTTTTTTTTTTTTATTTTACGAAAATATGAAATCGGTGTTAATGGATTCAATGACAAACGATCCTGTAAGCCTGAAACTTTAGTAGAAACCCAGGTATATGAGCAACCATAATTGTGATACGTCAGGAGTGATGATACTAAAATGATAATTATATACGTGCCCCAGCCCATAGATGTTATCATCTCGCCTCATGCTCTGACCTTCCCAATCCCTGCAGCTAATGCTCACCGGTACTTCCAGTCTGACCGGCTCAGCCTGATCCTGGACGTCCTACGAGCACAGAGACGAGAGTATTGTACGGGGGCAATCCACGGTGTTATCTATCTACACGGTTTTGCCATGTTTTCCTCCGGTCCTGCTCAGCTTTCCGTAGGTTAATCTGAACATAGTGATTATGTAGATGACCCGAGTATTCACAATGCAGAATGTGATCACACAGGGATACAGCTGGCACCGGCAGCTGGAACAGGCAGATGTGTCGCCCACACCAACGGTCAGTCAGACATCTGCCCGGCCTCGGACCCTCAGCATTGAACTTGAGCCTTTTTTTTTTTTTTATACCAGAAAAAAGGAGGGATTCGGTCACAGGAATTGTAGAGCAAAAATTACAAAGTTTTACCAGGACCTGAAATCAAAAAAGTTCACACAACTCCCTGAAAAGTTTTCCTTGTGATGAAGGCTACATTTTTCTTCATCCGTATATTTTTAAAACTGAGGGCTCCCTGACCCGTAGAGTTTAAAGAACTGTCCACACATTGCTTTTTTTAATGGATCCATGTGTCCCTTCTATCAATCTCAGTGAAAGTCTTTTTTTTTTTACGGGGGGGATCTGTCTAAAATGGATGAAAAATGGAAGACATTTATCTGTTTTTCATCCATTTTTCATCCATTTTTAACTGATCCAAATGGAGTGTCGGTAGGAAAAAAAAGTTTGGTCTACCACCTTCATTTGTTACATACAGAAGCAAAATTAACGGATTGAAAACCGATGCAAAAAGGATGATAAAATGGATGTAAAGACAGAAATGAAGTGTTAAAGTATTAAAGGGACTCTGGCAACAAGTTTTTGCTATGTAATCTGACAGCAGCATGATGTAGAGACAGAAACCCTGATTCCAGTGAGGTGTCACTTACTAGGCTGTGTGTTATTGTTTCAATAAAAATCAGTGTTTTAATCAGCAGGAGATTATCACTATAGGACTAGGTGTTTTGTGCATCCTAGTCCAACCACGCCCCCAGCACTGATTGGCAGTTTTCTGTCAATATGCAGTAAACAAAGACAGCTGCCAATCAGTGATGTGGGCGGAGTTATACACAGTTCAGCATTTGGATCTACAGTAGAGAAAACTGTGATTGTATCAAAATGACAACATGCCGCCCAGTAAGTGACACATTGCTGGCATCAGGGTCTCTGCCCCTACATTATGTTTCTCTCAGATTACATAGCAAAATCCTGCTGACAGATTCACTTTACTGTAGCGAAATGTTGACATTGCATTATCAAAGATCTCCACCATTGATGCACAGGTGGCCCAGATCTGACTGGATTGACACATCCATATTTTGTGGGCCGAACTGGATACACAGAGCGGCCACAAATCTCCTGACACTAAAGCAACATCTTCACATTTGACTATGACACAGATGTGTGAATGTAGTCTCAGGGTATGTTCACACTTTGTGTTTTTACAGTGTTTTTTTTCTGTACCAAAAACCAGAGAGGTGAGTGCGTACAATACGTGCATTTTTGTCTCATTTCTATATGTGCTTTTACTTTTATTTTTCATCGATTCATTTGAATGGGTGAAAAGCGCTACAAAAACACTAAAAAAATTGATGTAACGCGTTTTGGCAAAAATGCAGCAGGGCTCAAAATACGGTACATGCTGAAAAAAACCGCAGTGTGCACATAAGATTTCAGAAATCTCATTGGATATTTTGGTGCAGTAAAACATTGCATATTTTACACACCAAATATGCAGTAAAAATGCTTCAAAGACGCCATATGAGAACATACCCTTAGGCATAAAAACTATTTCTGGAGGGGAAGATTACAAGGCAGCAGTCCTATACCTAAATGTCATCGCTTGCTGGAAATTACAGCCTCATCAGTTCTATATTATTGAGTTACCTGCTATTTATTCCTATCCTATCAAATAGAGAACCAATAGTCCCTGTAATGAAAAGCTGCAGTGAGGCCTTAAAGTCCCCATACACATAAGACCAAAGATGGCCGAAACTGTCGATATTGATATAATCGGCCAACTCTAATGTGTTTAGAAGCTTTGGAATTTTTTGCCGTATCGATGATGTCAAAGGAAGATAAGGATTAAGAGCTTCTCTGCTTTCCACACACGAATGCTTGGAAAGAGATAGCTGACGGCCATATGAGCACTTGATCGTCAGTTATCGAGTGTGTGTAACCAGTTCTTTGTCGCAGTTGCCAACAGTGTTGTCGGAAATTTAGAGACACTTTAGTTCCTCCCTTGGTCAGTCTCAGGACTGCCACAATCCTGCTCGAAAACAACCATTTATTAAATCCTGCCCCTTAGTGGCACAGGAAAAAATGGGGAGATACCAAGCACAATGCGGTCTTATCTTGTGGAGAAATTGGTTTAAGTGAGATATATAGAAATTGCTCACCTTTTGGGGTTGTTTTAACCCACAACTGAGGAATCAAGGTAAAGCCCCCGTCACACTAAGCGAGATCACTATCGAGATCGCTGAAGCGTCACCGATTTTGTGATGCAACAGTGACCTAGCCAGCGATCTCGCTTAGTGTGACACGCAGCGACGATCAGCCCCCCTGCTGGGTATCGCTGATCGTTGCTGAATGTCCTGGACCATTTTTTCATCGTTGGTCTCCCGCTGGCCAGCACGCATTGCTGCGTGTGACAGCGGGAGGCCAACGATCAGCAAGCAGGTATCCAATGTACATATCGGGTAACTAAGCACTGCGCGGCACCTAGTTACCTGATATGTACCCTGGATACTGGCTCCCAGCTTCTGCTGTAGAGCGCTGAGAGCCGGTATCTATGGTACATATCGGGTAACTAGGCGCCGCGCAGCCCTTAGTTACCCGATGTGTACATTGGATACCAGCGTGCTCGCTGGTCCTGATCGCTGGTGAGTCTGTCTATGTGACAGCTCACAAGCGATCAGCTAACGATGTCCCAGCGATCCCATCCACGTCGTATCATTGGTGGGATCGCTGGGACATTGAAGAGTGTGACAGGACTCTAAGACAGCTGCTTTTGTACTCTCAGGTTTAGAGATCCCGCCATATAAAGCAATTGGTAGGAGGAGAAGAGTAGAAGTCTGCGCTGCTGTGCTGTATTCAAGAAATCGAGAGGATAGGATAGGAACTGGACCACACGGTTTATTGTCAACGTGTTTCAAAGGTGGAGCAACGTCTTCATCAGGAGAGCCACAATATTACCAAAATACTAAACTGGTAATATTTTGGGTGTCCTGATGAAGAAGTTAGTCCAACTTCAAAACTCGTTGAGAATAAACCGCGTGATCCAATTCCTATCTTGTCCTATGGATTTCTTGATTAGAGCACAACAGTACTCCTATCCTCCTATCAATTGTTTCTTTGCAGCACAGAACACTGCCAAATTTCGTTGACATTTTTTAAAAAAATTGGGACAGTCAAAGCTAATTTGAGATTGTTGGCATTTTTTTACATAATTGTGTCAGAAAAAAAAACAGATGTGTGTTATTTTTTTATCATCCATCTTTAAAGAAAGGAGTCCCAATGCCAATGGACCAAGCCTAACCAATTCCTGCCAAGCCAGTCGGATGAATTGTCTCCCAGTAACTGGTCTATAAAACACAGACAGAACAGAAATGTAATCCCCTTGAATGTAGGGTAGGATATGTTTCCTATTTTCTCATGCGGTCTATTGCTACGATTGAAAAAATCAGATATGTGATAGTCCAATAGGTGTCTGATGTCAGAATAAAGCCATCACAACCACACTGATTATTCTTAGTATATGTCATATTTTTTTTAAATGGCCTTTGTCTTGATCTCGAGCCATGGTGACATGATGGATGAAGGATCTGTTGGAAGATTGATCTTGTGCTAGCCTAGATAGGTCCATCAGGGTCTTCTCTGATGTTATCTTGATAGTATCAAGGCATTGGGTTGCTGGTCTTCCTCTTTACCTCATTCCTTCTAATCTCCCAACCATGATGTCCTTCTTCACTGATTGCTCCCTTCGTATGATGTTCCAAAGAAGGTAAGTCGTAGCTTGGTGATTCTTTCTTTGAGTGACATTTCTGGCTTGATTTGTTCCAAAATTGATTTGTTTGTTCTTCTTGCCATCCATGGTATTGGTAACATCCTTGTGCAGCACCATATTTGAAGGCATCGATTCTTCATCTGTCTTGTTTCTTTATCGTCCAGGTTTCATATCCATATGTTACCCCGGAAAAAAAACAGACTATGTAGGAGCTGTGTCGTCGCCAGTGAAATGTTCCTCAATTTGAAGACTTTATCCAGTGACTTCATTGTTGATTTGTCAATAGCTATTCTCCTATTGACTTCCAGTGTCATTGCTGCATCTTTTTTGATAATCGATCTGAGTAGATTGAAGTCCTTCACAACTTCCAGTTCATCATAGTCCCTCTCAAATGTGTCCAGGTTGTACCTGGATGTAGTCAATAGCTCTGTCTTCTTTGTGTTGAGTAGCAGTCCCATGTTTGAACTTTCCATCTTGACTCTCCATAATAAATCCTTCACTTTATCTACTCTTGTTGCTATCAATCTGCTAAACCCTTTGTAACCTGTGATTGTGTGATTAGGTAGTAATCATTTGTGTAATCTAAATATCTACTAACCACCAAACACACAGGACACCTCCTCTGCCAGATACCACCAATACAGCGCTTTATCAGCTAATCCAATTTGTCACACATAGGACACACCAGCGATCCCGACGATATGCACTTGTCAGGATCGCTGGTATGTCGCTACATGATCGCTGGTGAGCTGCAAAACAGGCAGCTCAGGCAGCGATCAGGTCAGCGACACTGCGGGTAAACGTCGCTTAGTTACCCGCAGTGTACGTTGGATACCAGCCCGCTGGTGCAGGGAGCTGGTAACCAAGGTACACATCAGGTTTCCGGGCGCTGCGCGGCACGCGGGCACCAGCGGGCTGGTATCCAACGTACACTGCGGGTAACTAAGCGACGTTACCCGCAGTGTCGCTGACCTGATGTGTACCTTGGTTTCCAGCTGATCGCTGGTCTCCTGCCTGCCTTACGCAGCGATGCGTGCTGGCCAGCAGGAGACAACGATCAAAAAAATGTCCAGGACATTCAGCGACGATCAGCGATACCCAGCAGGGGGGCTGATTGTCGCTGAATGTCACACACAGCGATATCGCTGGGGAGATCGCTGTTGCGTCACAAAGCTAGTGACTGAGCAGCGATCTCGACGGGGGCTTTACTTTATTTTTAACATTTAAGGATACTTCACACATAGCGAGATTGTTAGCGAGATAGCTGAAAAGTCACAGGTTTTGTGACGCAACAGCGACCTCGCCAGCGATCTCACTACGTGTGACACATAGCGGCAACCGGCACCCCGCTGCGATATCGCTGATCGTGCTGGAATGTCCTAGGCCATTTTTGATCGTTGGTGTCCCGCTGGCCACCATGCATCGCTGTATTTGACGCCATAAAAACGACGAGCGACCTCGTTGGCGACTCATAACTCAGCGACGCAGGCGTGATTTTGCTTTGTCTTTGTCAGAATCGCTGCTGTGACAAGGTCCCAACTACCGCCGAGGTCTTTATACGGATCGCCGTATCGTTGCTGCGGCGTTGAGTAGATCTGCCTGTTTGACAAACTTACTAGCAACCATGTAGCGACGTACCAGCGATCCTTACCAGGTCGTATCGTTGTTGGGATCGCTGGAGCGTCGCTATGTGTAACGGGGCCCTTACAGATCTGCATAAAACACTGAGGAAATTGACAAATACTTTGTTTTACGATTTTTGCACAATATTCAGAACTCCAGAAACGTTGCCATTAAATAGACAGCAAATAATCAACATTCTTCTGCCATGGGATGTGATTTGTTTTATCTGCTTATATAGCACCGTTAATTCCACCGCGCTTTACAGACATTATCATCGCTGTCCCCATTGGGGCCCACAATCCAGATTCCCTATCAGTATGTCTTTGGAGTGTGTGAGGAAACTACAGAACCAGGAGGAAACCCATGAGAACATGGTGACAGTGCTAACCACTGAACCACCATACTACTCATGTGATCTCTCATCTTAAACTGTCCAAAGCCATTGCATAAAAACTATCCGACATGGCCACCATTAAAAGTTTTGGTTGAGAATTATTAAATCAGCAATGTCTGCTAAAAAAAAGTAAGCTGGTATGCTGGATCTTTTTGGCTGGTTATGGTTGATCAAAACACTACGGGGCATCTCAAGCGCATTATTTAAGCCCTTCTTACTGGAGCAAACTTTAGGGGCTTTTTTCTCCAACTCATTTATGGCATATTCACATAATATGTATATGTTTAGTGGATTCAGATTAGACCAATGGGATCTAAATCTTGAAATTCTGGCCCTGAGACACAATGTTGTCAGATGAAAGGTGTTGGGAAATTCCGTGTAATTGCATTTGACTTCCACCCACATCTCCACTGTGAACAACGTGCAATGGTGCCCCTATGTCAAGTTAAGGCACTGTCACACTTAGCGATCGCACCAGCGATCACGACAAAGAAACAACCTGGCTAGATCGCTAGTGCGATCGCTATGTGATCGCTAGTTAGCTTCCAAACACAACTCATCAGCGATCTGTATAACGACCTCTGCGGTCATTGGGAAAACCTAGTCTCACCTGCGACGCTGGTGAAGTCGTTCATAAAGGGTGTCACACTCAGCGATTCAGGCTCACCAGCAGGACACCACCGACCAAAAAACGGCTCAGAACGTTCATAAGTGATCAACGACATCTCAACAGGGGCCACATCGCTGCTACATGTCACACACAGCTGCGTCGCTAACAAGATCGCTACTGCGTCATAAAATCGGTGACGCAGTAGCAATCTCGTTAGCGATCTCGCTTAGTGTGACAGTATCTTTAGATGTACTGTAGGTCTAAAATCATATGGATTTGCCATAAATGTTTAGTAATGTGCAAAAGTTTTAGGTAGGTGTGGAAAAAATGCTCCAAAGTAAGAATGCTTTCATAATACAAGTGTCAATGGTTTATTTTTATCAATTAACAAAATGCAAAGCAGATGAGCGAAAAGAGAAATCTAAATCAAATCAATCTTTGGTGTGACCTCGATCGAGGAACGTGGGGTCAGGTGAAATGATATTTTCGCTTGCTTAAAAAATCGTCAAGCAATAACAGTCTAATCACAGAGAATGATCTACTACTGATTGTTTTGCGCTCATGAGAGAAGCGGTCGGCCTGTCTAAATGGACAATTAAAGTTCCACCAAGTGGCCACAGAGAGTGATCCGCCCTTCTAAATTAGACAATATAAGTGCGGCAAATTTATCACAGTGGCTCGAGATGTTTGAAAAATGTTAGACTAATGACAGCAAAAAACACACCGATACCGATTGCTTCGGCAGGCGGTCTAATTTTATGTTGGCACTGGCCAACTAATAGTAGGGGGAATTGTTAATCGGGAAATGTCAGATATCGGATTGACGATCACATTGTACCCCGACAGGTAAGTCGCTGGTTGACACATGAGTTGGTGGCTTTCTCATAGAAAACACAGGAGCACTTGGCCATTGAGCGCTCTTGTGTATGCGAAAGTCAGCAGAGATGGCTATCGGTTGAAGAACCGAAGAATCATTTGATCGGCAGCCATCTAATTTGTACGGGGGCCTTTAGTTCACACCCTCTCTTAATTGCCTGATGTAATTTAGTTTAAAAACTTTTCTTTTCATATATAATGAATATAAAGAAGCTAAAGAATAAATAGAACTAAATGTATATACACTGTCTAAATAATTATGATCAATTGATTGCAACTAGACATTGCAGGTTCAGCGGCCACTGCTGCCAGGCAGGAATTGTGCGAAACACGGACCACCGCCTAGAATTCCCAACACTTCTTTTGATTTGCAGATTTGGTGTAACGTCATTGTTGCACAAGATCTCACGACGGACCAACAATTCAGAAGAGGCACAGCAGATAGGAGTTGGATCTCACAGCTCCTGTCCGGTGGCCACGGACAACTGATGTGGCCGCTGGACCAAGATCCTGTGAATCGACTCGCTCACTTCTGATAGTAACCTGTTACTCTCCCGTCACAACTTACCAATTATATGTCTTCATAGAATTCAAAATCTCCCTTCAAAAAATAATTATAAATATATAGTTGAAAAATTATATCTTAAAAGATTTTTTTTTCCGATTAAAGACAGTAAGTTTTTTCTCATGTTAGTTTCTCCATATCAAAGCTGCCCTCTACTGGTGGAATGTCCCAATTCATTTATCTTCTTAATACATTTAGTTGAATGTTTTTGTTAAAAAGTTTGTACATTATTATACTAAAATCTAAATATAGTTTAGAAATTAGCATACCGCTTGCCCAAACTATTGTACAGAGATCTGCCTAGGAGGTAAAGAGAAAAGGTCTGTTAATAATAATAATAATAAAAATAATTTTATTTCTATAGCGCCAACATATTCCGCAGCACTTTACATTATAGAGGGGACTTGTACAGACAATAGACATTACAGCATAACAATAAACACAGATCAAAGTAGATACCAAGAGGAATGAGGGTCCTGCTCGCAAGCTTACAATCTATGAGGAAAAGGGGAGACAAGAAAGGTAGATGGTAACCGTTGCTTTCATTGTTCGGACCAGCCATAGTGTTCGAATCGGGTGTACATGTAATTCTGCATGAACCAGTTAACAGCCAAAGTATGTAACAGTACAGACAGAGAGGGATAAATTGCATAACGCAGGTGAGAACATAATACGAGGTACCTGATTATGGTAGAACATTTTTGAATGGGCCAACAGGGATAGTTAAGTTAATGCGTTGAGGCGGTATGCCAGTCAGAACAAATGCGTTTTTAGACCACGCTTAAAACTGTGGGGATTGGGGATTAATCGTATTAACCTTGGTAGTGCATTCCAAAGAATTGGCGCAGCATGTGAAAAGTCTTGGAGACGGGAGTGGGAGGTTCTGATTATTGAGGATGCTAACCTCAGGTCATTAGCAGAACGGAGGGCACGGGTAAGATGATAGGCTGAAACAAGGGAGGAGATGTAGGGTGGTGCTGAGCCATGGAGTGTTTTGTGGGGAGGGTAATAAGTTTGTACTAGATTCTGGAATGGATGGGTAACCAGTGTAATGACTGGCACAAGGTAGAGGCATCGGTATAACGATTGGTGAGGAATATGATTCTGGCTGCAGCATTCAAGACAGATTGGAGAGGGGAGAGTTTGGTAAGAGGGAGACCGATTAGTAGAGAGTTACAATAGTCCAGACGAGAATGAATAAGAGAAATAGTAAGAGTCTTTGCAGAGTTGAAAGTAAGAAAAGGTCGAATTCTAGAGATGTTTTTGAGGTGGAGATAACAAGAGCTAGCTAGTGATCGGATGTGGGGGGCGAATGAAAGCTTGGAATCAAGTATGACCCCAAGACAGCGGGCATGTTGCTAGGGAGTAATGGTGGAACTGCACACGGAGATGGCAATATCGGGCAAAGGTAGGTTAGTAGATGGAGGAAACACGAGGAGTTCCGTATATGACAGGTTCAGTTTCAGATAGAGGGAGGACATGATGTTAGAGACAGCGGTAAGACAATCACTGGTGTTTTCTAAAAAGGCAGGCGTGATATCGGGAGAAGAAGTATGGTAAGTATACTGGAAACCAAATCTACTGATTGTTTGTCCAATAGGGGCGGTGTACAAAGAGAAGAGGAGGGGGCCTAGGACTGATCCTTGAGGAACCCCAACAATAAGGGGAAGATGAGAGGAGGAGGAATCAGCAAAAGATACAGTGAATGAACCGTCAGAGAGATAGGAGATCCAGGAGAGAATGGTGTCCTTGAGGCCGATGGAGTGTAGCATAGTGAGGAGGAGCTGATGGTCCACAGTGTCGCATGCTGCTGTGGCGCCCCTGAGGGTTCAGTCGCCA
This sequence comes from Oophaga sylvatica, assembly GCA_033576555.1. NCBI lineage: Eukaryota > Metazoa > Chordata > Amphibia > Anura > Dendrobatidae > Oophaga > Oophaga sylvatica. Next base: position 449,882,056 of record JARQOD010000003.1, on the reverse strand, counting down.
CAGAGGTGTTGCATCTCACCCAGAGGTGTGACATCTGACTCTCAGGTAAGGAGGAAGTGAGTCGCACAACACCAGGGTTATGGGGTACTCGGCACCGAGCCCGTTGAAGTCTATGGGGAATGTCACGGGTAGCACAGCTCGGTCCGTTGCCCTGGGCGCTCATACAAAGGGGGATATTTACAGGGGATAATGGTAATAGTTGTTCGTGACGCCACCTGTGGTTTCTGATCAATATGACCAGTGCTGCAGGGTAATTCTTCTGAGGGGATGTTACTAGGCAGCTAGATGTTAAGTCCCCCACAGGTGGGACTGTTCCCTCAAAGTCAATGGTGTTGCATATAATAAGTCAGTCACACACAAGTTGTTCTCTTTCCATACCTTTACTGATGAAGGTGGCAGGTATGTCCCGGGAAGCTGCTCAGGGTGGAGTATGTACATCCAGGTAATCGCTGAGTAGATTTAAGGCCTCCTGTCCCTTTTAAGTGTGGGAGTCCTAACCTGCGTGAAGTCAGATTTAACTCCAAATAGCACAGCTACGCCCGGCCAACATTGTGGTGAAAGTCTTCTTGTGGCAAGAACTAAGTCCTTATGGCTGCAGACCCGACTCCTGTTCTGCCTGACTCCAGTTACGTATCGGCACTTAGGACTACCTTCTGTGACTTGAAGTCCAGCAAGGATTCCGGTGTTTCTATCACTAGCCGTAAAGGTTCTAGCAATACTTCGGACCCGGTGTCCGGTTAAGTCGAGTGAAGGTGATCTGTCACCGAAGTCACTCCTTTCTTGGGTCACCACTCTCCCATCGCTCTACTCTCATCCTTAACATAAGCACAAGGTAGCAGTAGGTTTTGTCATTAGCTTTCTTCCTTCTTTCCAAAGCTCGCTGACTGATTCTCAGTTAACTCGATGTTCTGCCAACTGTAGTCCCCTTCCTTCTGTTCCTTCAAAGACTCTGTCCAGAGCAGCTCTCAGGACCTTTCGTCAGACTGAATACACGCTTGCTCCGAGAGTCACTTTCCAAATTCCTTAGGGAACTAACAGTCTGGATAATCTGAGATATCAGCTTCCAATCTTTCTCTGTCTTGTCTGACAGGATCTCTCCACACGTCTGGCTAGAATGACTCACTGCCTCAGACTCGTCTCCAACTCCCTCCAGTCTGATCTCTTCTGAATCTCCTGCTACGTCTCTCACACCCCCTTAAATACTCTAAAGGCGCTCCCTCTGGTGGCAATCTAGGGAAGTGTGAGTGTGAATGAATATCAGATTTGCAATTACCTTTCAGTACATACTCCTGGAACATGTGTACCAAGCGCAGCTGGGCCACACAGAAGCACCCCTAGGACTCCACACCTGCATCCAACACACCATGCCAGCTGAGCATACGGACGGACCATTAGGGAGGATGGTCTGACTCAGCCTGGCTAGCAAAGGGTGTAGACATGGGTGGGTGGAGTTAGCTGCAGCATTTAGGCTGCGTATCAGATTAGAGAGCAGCCAGTCACTGACTGAGTCTCCGTCTGAGTACATCTCAGAGAGAATCTGCTGAAGTTATTGAAAGGGTCCGAACAGGCACGGAGGCTGGTTCATCCATCCGTGGCCTCAATCCTGAAGAAGGAAGGACCAAAGCCATCAGGGTTCGGCCCCTAGATTAGTGGGAAAGCTTCACGCCCTGCTAGTAAGCCGATGGCGGTGATCACTTTATGGGTCATTGCCACCACCACCAGCATCTCTTCAGAAAGGCAGCACAACGGGGTCAAGTACGCACAGACATAGGATTGATCTGTTGACTGAAAGGGCTCACATCTTCTGGAACTGAGAGTTTGCCTGGTAAGGTGCTAGGAAGTTAAAGGAGTAAGAGCACAGAGAGTGAAGTCCAGAAAGGAACATACTGAGAGGGAGTCCTGGGAAGTGCGACCGATACACCTGAGGGTTGCTGGACCACTCACCCGGAGGACACAGTGCCAGGCGGGCATCTGTCTTTTGGACAAAGACCGTGAGTAAAAACCCTGAACTGCACTTGGACTGTCTCCTAGAGTTATTCCAGCGTCGCATACTCCTCTCTGCTACATCACAAGCACCATTCCTACACTACTACATCTACCTGCCCTGGAAGGACACAGCCTCACCTTTAGGAGGCTTATCATCTAGCTGCACAACACCATCCCTTCCAGAGGACCTGCACAGCAGCGCTGGTCACCCTGACCAGGTACTACAGGTGGCGTCACGAATCATCATACGAACACTAATCCCCTGTAAATATCCCTTTTTGGTGAGCGCCCAGGGCCATGGACCGAGGCGTGGCCGCCATGACATCCCCCATAAAAGTCGACGGGCTCGGTGCCGAGTACCCCACAGCCCTGGCGGGCGGCTCACTGCCGAGAGATCCAAGAGAATTAGCATGGAGTAGTGACTATTAGATTTAGCAGTCAGTAGATCATTAGAGACTTTAGTGAGGGCAGTTTCAGTAGAGTGTAAAGAGCGGAAACCAGATTGAAGAGGGTAGAGAAGAGAGTTATCTGAGAGATAGTGGATAAGACGGGTGTGGACCAGGCGTTCCAGGAGTTTAGAGATGAAGGGAAGATTAGAGACAGGTCTATAGTTAGTGGCACAGTTTGTTAACGGTTGACCCCCTTTCCCAGAATGTCTCCGCATGGTGTCAGGACTGAAAGAACAAATAAAACTGAGCTCTTACTCACTTTCCTGGGATGAAATACAGTGTCTCCACCACCACTCTGGTCTTTGTTGAATTGCCACAGCACTGCAGCCAATCGCTAAGCGCAGGAACAAGCTGTTGAGGTCAGTGATTGGCTGCAGTGTTTTTTACTTAAGTCACTGCTGCTGCTGACTAATTAAGACTAAAGCGGCAGTAGTAGGCAGCATTGGACTCTCGATAAGTGAGGAAGAATTGAGTGTGTTTGTTTTTTTGGCCATGGGTTTGGGCAGGAATAATCTATGATAAACAGGCAATCAATTTAATACAGTCTTTGATTAAGGTGTGGTGGTCAGTCTATGCTCCAATATCTCTAGCAGTACAATAGCCATGGCTTGGAGTTCGGGGTCTTCACATATGTGCCAAAATGACCTTTTGGGCCTCTCAAGGGTCCATGAGTGACTGCAACCTTGCATCGACTATTGTTACAGTATGGTCTTTGATGGCGCTCTCCCAAACCTACATGCAATTGTAAGTCTAAGGCCGGGATCACACATGCGAGTAAATCGGCCGACACTCGCATGTGAAATCCCAGCTCTGGCGCCGGCACTTAGGAGTGGAGCGCGCAGCTGCATATAAATACATGCAGCCGCTCGCTCCACTCCCGAGTGCCGGCGCCAGAGCTGGGATTTCACATGCGAGTGTCGGCCGATTTACTCGCATGTGTGATCCGCCCTAAAAGAGACTATCTGATTCAACTGGTTGTTCAGCCAACAGCTATCCAACTGACTCTTCCATGCAAAGTGATGCTCTATGAGAAAGTTGGCAACTTATCTCTGGGAGAACAATGCAATTGGCAGCGCAAAATTGGGAAAAGTGGCTTGAGCCAACATAATCCCTGTTCACCATGAGATTTCCACTTTACCTTGGAATGACTGCACACAGATCAGCTTGACGGTGAATTTACTATTTATACTGTTTTGGCTTTGAGTGTCTACTTTGACTCCTTGCAGAAGGATGGCAGCTGCAAACTCTGATTTATGGATCAATTTGTTGATTCCTTTCTTCCTCTAGTGACTGCATATTCTCTCTCATGGTCTTTACTTGGCCTAGTGCTAGACCATGGGACAACCAGTTCTAAACGCCTATGTACAGAAATGTCAGCCAGAGTGATACATACCTTTTGGTGAAGATTCATTACATTCCGGCAGTCACTAACCCGTTTGGCACAAAGGGCCCCGTTCCTGGTTCCATTCCATGCGGCTAATGTATCGCCTGCACAAATTTCCTGCGCTGCTCCAGGTTCCACTCTTCAGATGGTTCCCGACCATTTGATATTAGACAACGTATGTCGTGCAGCCGTACCAATGTAATTTATTATGCGACATGTGGCTGTTGCAAGATATATGTTGGTCTCACCTTTAGGCAGGGGCTGGCTGGCACTTTTCAGCCTGGGGGCAATCACAAGGCAGCGGCCCTCCAGTTGCGGTGCTTATGCCCTGATTATCTCTGGCCACTGCATTAAAGCAGCAGAGATTTCAGGCATTAAAAACAGGCTGGTACATAGATATGGGAACAGAACAAGCTAGCTGCATATATATGGAAGCAGAACCAAGCTTGTTGCCTACATAGATACTGTAACAGAAGCAAGCTGACTACTTAGGCCCATTACATAGGCACGAACCAAGGTTACTACATAGAGAAGGGAACTGAAAGGAGCTTACTAAAGAGATATGGGAGCAGAACTGAGCTTACTACAGAGATATGCGAGCAGAACCGAGCTTACCACAGAGATATAGGAGCAGAACTGAGCTTACTACAGAGATATTGGAACAGAACTGAGCTTACTACAGAGATATGCGAGCAGAACCGAGCTTACCACAGAGATATAGGAGCAGAACTGAGCTTACTACAGAGATATTGGAACAGAACTGAGCTTACTACAGAGATATGGGAGCAGAACCGAGCTTACCACAGAGATATGGGAGCAGAACTGAGCTTACTACAGAGATATGGGAGCAGAACTGTGATTACCACAGAGATATGGGAACAGAACCAAGCTTACTCCAGAGATATGGGAGCAGAACCGAGCTTACTCCAGAGATATGGGAGCAGAACAGAGCTTACTCCAGAAATATGGGAGCAGAAACAAGCTTACTCCAGAGATATGGGAGCAGAACCAAGCTTACTACAGAGATATGGATCAGAACGGAGCTTACTCCAGAGATATGGGAGCAGAACCAAGCTTACTACAGAGATATGGGAGCAGAACATAGCATACTACAGAGATATGGGAGCAGAACCGAGCTTACCACAGAGCTATGGGAGCAGAACTGAGCTTACTACATAGAGAGGGGAACAGAACTGAGCTTACTACAGATATATGTGAGCAGAACCGAGCTTACTCCAGAGATATGGGAGCAGAACAGAGCTTACTCCAGAAATATGGGAGCAGAAACAAGCTTACTCCAGAGATATGGGAGCAGAACCAAGCTTACTACAGAGATATGGATCAGAACGGAGCTTACTCCAGAGATATGGGAGCAGAACCAAGCTTACTACAGAGATATGGGAGCAGAACATAGCATACTACAGAGATATGGGAGCAGAACCGAGCTTACCACAGAGCTATGGGAGCAGAACTGAGCTTACTACATAGAGAGGGGAACAGAACTGAGCTTACTACAGATATATGTGAGCAGAACCGAGCTTACTACAGAGATATGGGAGCAGAATCGAGCTTACTCCAGAGATATAGGAGCAGAACCGAGCTTACCACAGAGATATGGGAGCAGAACTGAGCTTACTACAGAGATATGGGAGCAGAACCGAGCTTATTCCAGAGATATGGGTAGTATGTTTTGTACTGTGTGCTGGTTTGTTTGTTATAGCACCATCCAGTGGTGGCTGAATTTATAGCCTGTGCCTTTAACAAGCAGATAGAGCATTACATTGTGCGATTGAAGTAAGGTATGCTGGTAAGAAGACGCTCCATTTTCTTCCATGTACTTCAGGGAATAAATGTGTTCATGTGCTCTCCTGTATCCTCTCCAACTTGAGTTTGCTATCCTGGTAAAGAATATCTGGTAAGATCAATATCTTCTCTAGCAATGCAGTGTTTAGGAGGTTATTAACTGTATAGCAGCCAGTGCATGGATGTTATTAGAATCCTGTGTAAAGTTTGCATCATACTGTATACTTTCCTGTTAATTGTAAAGTGTCAGCTGTGTGCCCAATACTTATCTATGTCATTTGTATTTTTATAGTTTTACTGCGCATGTTCTATACTGTTCGCCAATAAACAAGTTAAACTACAGAGGACAGTCTGCTTATTTGGAGTACGGAAGTGGTTTATGCTGTATGCCAGATTGCACACTGTGTCAATGAGTCGCCCGCCAGGGCCTGTGGGTACTCGGCACCGAGCCCGTTCACTTCACAAAAGTCTCTTTCTGTATCTTTACTGGTGTAGTTGCAGGCACGTCCTGGGATGCTGGTAGGGTGGAGGATGCACGTCCAGTATTCCCACTGAGTAAGTGTAGGGCCTCCTTACTCCTGTAGTGTGAGTTTCTGACCTGTATGAAACGAAGTCTAACTCTGTCTTCACTTTATACGCCCGGCTGACTTTGTGGTAAGGCCTTCTCTTGGATAGAACAGTGTATCTGTATGCAGCGTCCTGCTAGACCCCGTCTTCCTGACCCCGGTTACGTATCAACGCTTGTGGGCCCCCTGCGACTTGAAGTCCCGCAGGTTCTCCGGTATCTCCTACTAGTCGTGTAGATTCTAGCAAGCTCGGACCCGGTGTCCGGTTATTCAGAGAAGAGGTAAGCTATCAATGCTGTTTCAACCTCTATTACTCTCTTCTTCTCACCTTTCGTCCTACTCCGACCCTTAACATAAGCACACTAGCAGTAGATGGCTGATTCTTCTCTCTCTTCACCGCTCTCAAAGCGTCGGCACGCTTGCTCCCTGAACTGCACTCAGTTGACTCAGTTCTGATCAGGCTGAAGTGGCTATCTTTCTCCACTTGTACTAGCCTCCACACATTGAACTAAGCTCAAAGCTGCAGTCTTCAGGTTCTTTCAATAACTGCTGTTCTCTTTCCTTCTTTCTTTCTAATGCTCTGTCTGAAGCAGCTATCAGGATTTCCGTCTGACCTGCACCTGGCTTTGCAGACTCACTGATCTGTGCACACTTCTAGAGCTAACTCTCCAACACTCCTAGAGAACTAACAACTTCTCTGCTCTCCCAGCTAATCTCATCCGAGATCTGATCTAATCTGCGTCTGAGCTAGTCTAGACTGACTCTACTGTGGCTTCACCATCCTTATATACTCTCAAAAAGGCTCCCTCTGGTGGCTCTAGGGATTGGTGAAGCTGTGTGAATGAATATCAGGTCTCTTGTGGGTGTTACCTTTGGTGCATCCTCCTGGGAAATGTGATTCCAAGCGCAGCTGGGCTACACATCAACGTGTATGAAGGCAGAACAATGGGAGCAGAACTGAGCTTACTACAGAGATATGGGAGCAGAACCGAGCTTACCACATAGAGAGGGGAACAGAACAGAGTTTACCACAGAGATATAGCAGCAGAACTGAGCTTATTCCAGAGATATGGGAGCAGAACGGAGCTTACTTCAGAGATATGGTAGCAGAACGGAGCTTACTATAGAGCTATGGGAGCAGAACCAAGCTTACTACAGAGCTATGGGAGCAGAACAGAGCTTACTACAGAAATATGGGAGCAGAACCGAGCTTACTACAGAGATAGGGGAGCAGAACCGAACTTACTACAGAGATATGGAGCAGAACCAAGCTTATTGCAGAGATAAAGGACATGTAGACACACAGCACGGCAGGGGCATTGCTAGGGTTCTTAAAGATCAAGGGCCCAAGCCCCAAAGTGCATGTCTCCCCATACGACCAACCTGTAGCCATACACTGGAGCTCTGTATATAGTGTCAGTGTACAGGTAATACAGTGATCACCAGTGATATACACAGGAGCTCTGTATATAGTGAATAGTGTACAGGTAATACAGTGATCACCAGTGACATTATACACAGGAGCTCTGTATGTGTCAGTGTATAGGTAATACTGTGATCACCAGTGACATTATATACCGGAGCTCTGTATATAGTGTACAGTGAACAGGTAATAGAGTGTATAGTGTCAGTGTACTGGTAACACACTGACTCACCAGTGATGTCTCTAGCTCATCTTTGCTTTTCTTTTTCATGCAGCGCAGACCATCATTTCTTCCAGCCAGGACTCATCTCTGCATAAAATAACTCGTTACCTAGAGCCCTGCTTCCAGAGCACATTCCCCCCTTTTTCACTTTCTTCTACACTACACATCTGAATACAGACGTGCACCCAACATTAATATATAATTGGTTATTATGCAATCCACCATTCCAAATATAAATTATAATTCACCACTGCGCCCCCACCAACTATAAATAGCCATTTTCCCACCTAATAAATATACATTAACTAACCACTGTACTCTTCCCCCAATTCATTACCAGTCACTGCATCCTCAACGTCCTCCACTATGTGCCTCCCGCTCCCCGGATTCATTATAATTACATGCCCCTTCCGCCCCAATTCATTGTCATGTCTTCTCTCTCTTCCACCCCCACCCTCAATTCATTATAAACTGCTCTCCCCCACATTCAGTACATCCTTTACTCCCACCACCCTGAAAATTCATCATTTGCTCTCCCCCAGGTCCCCATTTGCTCTTCCCTTCCCCACCTTCAATTCAATTGCTGTCCCCGTCCCTCACTTCATCATTCGCTGTCCCCCATTCTTTAATTCATCATGTGCAGTCCCCTTTCGTTCATGTGCAGTCCCCTGTCCCCCCTCACATCATTTGCAGCCCCTCCATCATTTGTAGCACCCCCTCCATCATTTGTAGCACCCCTTCCATCATTTGCAGCACCTCCATCATTTGTAACACCCCCTCCATCATATGCGGCACCCCCCTTCTTCATTTACAGCATCCCCTTCCATCATATGTAGCACCCCTCTCCATCATATGTAGCACCCCCCTCCATCATATGCAGCACCCCCTCCATCTTTTACAGCACCCCCACCATCATATGTAGCACCCCTTCCATCATATGCAGCACCCCCTCCATCATTTACAGCACCCCCTCCATCATTTGCAGCATCCCCTCCATCATATGCAGCACCCCCTCCATCATTTAATTCATTTTATAAAGAAAAAAAAAACGTTTTTCATACTTACCTCACAAGTGATCCCCAGCTGGCGCAGCTCCTCTTCTTGTCATGGTAGACGCTGTACCTGGAAGGAGCCCATACATTGTATCATTTTTAGCAGTGAAGCAGCTGGAATGTATGGGCTGCTGAGAGGACCTGCACATACAGTCTAGCACATTCACTGCTGAGAGAGAAAGCTAAAATGTATGGGCTGTAGTCAGGACCTGCAGGGAGCCCATACATTCTAGCTACAACCAAGCAGGAGCTGCACAGTCGGCCAACTAGGTGCACACAGCTCAGAGAAAGCTCCAGGCCCCAGCGCACCTGAGGGAGCGGCTGGGGGGGGCAATTGCCTCCCTGCCTCCCGGCCCAGCACGCCCTTGCCTTTAGGGAACTCAGAGTGCGAGTGTGTGAGCATGTGCGGGACCTTTATGCGGCCAAGATAGTGGCCGATCCCTCTGACCCCTCGATCCCTCTCCTCTGGCCATTTTAAGGCATATCATAATTGTGATGCCAAATCACTTATGGTTATCGATATTATTCATGTGGGGCTCAGAGGGGATAACAACAAAAAGCTTCTTGCCCAGAGGGAAACTAAGTGGATTGTTACTTTAGATACGATGGTCCCCAAGGGTGTTAACGAGTCCCTTAGTTTCACCTCCTTTTTATGAAGATTGAAAAACCTATGATGCTTATATTTGGTCTACAATTCCCTGTGACCACCCTAAACAACCCAGTCTGGATGTTCTCGTATTTAATCATGCTTTTATGTCACCTTTTTTCTTATTATTTTGTTTTTGTTTTTTATACTATTTAGAGGCACTTGTGACCCATGGTGCCAACTGGTGACCTCTTGTTTTGCCTCTTCATCTATTACCATCTACAGCGATTCTCTACAAGCATTTTCTACAGTATATGTGCATGCAGCTATATACAGTATATATGTCATTGTGCATTCTAATATACTGACTCTATGGTTGTATTTCTCAGTGTGTGCTAGGCTCATGTGCCCTTTGGACTTTTTATCTTGTCCCCCTGGGGGGGTTACTGCTGTATACTTCTTGTTTTGTGGCAGTTTACTTGCGCACTGCTGCCCTCCGCGTCCTGTACTGGGCCGGATGTCTGCATACCTCTTGCGCACACCAAGGGACCTTCCACCTCCCGATGCGTGCGCAATGGCGCTTGACGTCCTGTGCTCTGGCTGCTGGGACTCGCCAGGCGCAGTGCGCATGCACCAATAGTGCCGCTCCTATTGATCCGCACGGACTATGTGATATAACATGTGACTAATCACCAGGGCTACATTAAGGTCCTTACTGCACACTCTCCCCTTGAGAAAGCGGTCTGAAACACGCGAAACGCACGTTGGGGTCTTTCCCAGCTGGCTCAGGGTCTTCTCTTCTACCCTGGTAAGCTCAGTCCCTGCCATATATTTGTTACTACATTGAGACTACTCATCACTATGAATTCCTCAGGCACTGGGACAGTTTTTATCGGAGTATGTCAATTGACATTACTGTCCCCCTTCTGCTATACTGTTTAAGCATACTACATTGAGACTCCTCAGGCACTGGGACAGTTTTTATCGGGGTATGTCAATTGACATTACTGTATCCTTTCTGCTACACTGTTTAAGCATATGGGTGATGTCTTCGTACACATCTTCTTACTATGTATGACTCTGTTGCAATGTGTCTGTTTTTGCATTTCGTCATTTTATCTTGTTGTCATTTTATAAAAATACTTTAATAAAATTTACATTTTTTGCTATAATTATCTGACACTTGTTTTCTCCTGTTTTTTCAGGTTGATACGTAAGCAGCAGGTTATAGCAAAAATGAAAGGAGGGACTTTTTTAAGTTATGGCTTATATACATTAACAGATCTTTATCTGAATGTAACACATTACAAAAAAGTTGTCCAAAGCTACTGATTTTGGTGGGGTTGGCTGACCATTGAATGCGAATGGAAGCCTCTCTATCCTGGAAATTCAAGAGCTTATCATTTGGTTTAGCAGGGAGATAAGCCTCTATTATGGGTGCCCCCAAATGTGATAATAGCTGATTGGTTGGAATGCCGGGTGTTGGACCCTGATTGATCTAATGTTAATGACCTATCCAGAGAATAAAAGTATTGGACATCCCCTTTAACTAGCATTCAGTTAGCAATAATAAAAACAAAATCTATAATGTCTCAAAGATGGAACCTGATATTTAAATGTCACACACAGAACGCTAGTCATTGACCATCATCTTCATAGTTACTTGTAAGGACTATTTTAGAATAGACATTGCTCCTTCTTTGCATTAAAGCCCCCATACACAATGGCCTAATGTCAGCTGAACCATCGACGGGTTTGGACGATGGTATACTGTGTATGGGGGCACCGGCCAACTGAGTGGCGTAAAAGATTCTGATGGGCCTCAGTTCAAAATTTAGACTTGCCCCCCGTATGTTCGTGAGATGTATGGAACCTTGTAACATTCCAGATCCTGTGAAGATAAACGTGTTTGCCCTCTCATGTAACAATGTCCCCTTTTCTGTAAAAAAATATCCACAATCTTGTGCCCTTTACCTGTAATAATGTCCTCCATCCTGGTCCCATCCTGTAATAATGTCCTCCATCCTGGCTCCTTTCTGTATTAATGTCCTCCATCCTGGCCCCTTTCCTGTAATAATATCTTCCATGCTGGCCCCTTTCCTATAATAATGTCCTCCATCCTGGCTCCTTTCTGTAATAATGTCCTCCATCCTAGGTCCCTTTCCTAATAATAATATCTTCCATGCTGGCCCCTTTCCTATAATAATGTACTCCATCCTAGGCCATTTCCTGTAATAATGTCCTCCATCCTAGGTCCCTTCCTGTAATAATGTCCTCCATCCTGGCTCCTTTCTGTAATAATGTCCTCCATCCTGGCCCCTTTCCTGTAATAATGTCCTCCATCCTAGGCCCCTTCCTGTAATAATGTCCTCCATCCTAGGCCCCTTCCTGTAGTAATGTCCTCCATCCTGGCCCCTTCCTGTAATAATGTCCTCCATCCAGGGCCGTGCCTTGTTATAATTTTCACAATCCAGTAATAATGTACCCCATCTTCGGACGGACTCCCAGTGCACTCTCTGTGACCACAATCAGTATGCCTCTGGTTGGGGGAGATGCTCATTGTGCTTGCCCGATTTCAGACTGATGCACACATTGTTCTCTCTGAGATATGCCGCCAACCGATGTTGCTGACTGCGACTTTCTCATAGAAAGCATAGGAGCGCTTGGCCAAACAAACTCTCCTGTGTATGGGAGAGTCGGCTGAGATGTCTGTTAACTGAGCGATCGGCCAATGCATTGTTCGACTGACAGCCATCTAATCTGTATGGCCAACCTTACAAAAAATGTTCTACAGTCTAGATTTTGTTTGTTTTTCCTTTGGGCTTTTGATGAGTAGATTTGTTTGTGCTAGATAAGACCCAACACAGAAATAGGACATCTTCCCCCAACACCATACTTTATCAAGAAACCCCCTAGGCACAGCAATTGCACACTTCAATGATCAATTGTTTTGTTCTCACATGCCTTTGCCCTAAAGGTAGGGTTGGTTCATTTGTCTGCTTGGCTAGTTTGCCACTTTCTTCCCTTCTCTGAAATTTAAGGGTATGCCACACTAAACAGCGTTGCTAACGAGATCGCTAAAAAACGTCACTATTTAGCGATCCCGTTAGCGACGTTGTTGTGTGCGGCATCTAGCGACGACGTGGCCCCTGCTGAGATCCTGCTGTGATCTCGTTCGTCGCTGACATCGTTCCTGACCCTATTTTTATCGTCGGCGTCCCGCTGGTAAGTATATATCGCTGAGTGTGGCACCTTTTTTTTAGCGATTTAGCGGTATTTTGTACCGCTAAAGTCGTTAAGGAGATCGCTAACCGCGATAGCGTCTTTAACGACATCGCTAAATTAGGAAGCCACTAGCGATATTATAACAATCACGCTAGCGATCTCATTAGTATGCGATGTTAACGAGATCGCTAGCGGGATTGTTTAGTGTGGCAGTACCATTAGATTGTCTAGGGCTGGCCCAGGGCACCAGTGTAATGTCAGCTACATGCAAAATGGGAGTATTTTCCAAGTATCATTTTTTCTTGTCCTTCTGAAAACGGGTGGAAAACATCTCATTTTCTTGTCTATAATTTAAGAAAAGAAATTCTACGTGTTGCAAAATTCTTTTTAGCACAATGTTGGTAATAACCATAAAGTATGATGCAGATGTCATTTTCAAAGCTACTGCAATGACTGACATAGGAAGTGATTGCAATTAAATAGTTGAAAATTTGGGGGATGAAAACATTTCAGAATTTATGCAGTCGACTACATACGCGAAAAGTCAGGCAATGTATTAGAACAAGTCAATGTATGGAAAAATACTTTTTTTTAAAAAAAAAAGGACAGAGGTAACTCCTCACTAAGATTTTTTTATCGATCAAATACATTTTAGGCAAACAAAAACAATATTTCTTCTACAATTATGAATGAATAAAATCCTCACTGTGCTCCTCTTAAAAAATAGGCAAATCTTACCCAGCACTGCCTTCAATAAGACTGGTGTACAAAATGACAGTCCTAATGAATTGGGCCCACAGGACCTTAATACATGCGGCTAACACCTGTGCCCGCTATTTAGGAAAATGAACTGCTCTCCACTCCCATAGTCCCGCAGACCATTCGGCGCTGGCTTCAGTGCAGAGAAGTGGGCGGGAGTATGGGTGTGGGGATCAGTTAATTTTCATGTTCTTTAATAGCGGGCACAGGTGTTAGTGGCAGTTGATGACTTCCTGCAGCAGCTGGGTTATCAATGTTAGCTGGAGCCACCGGCTTCCTCCGTCCTGTGACCCTGCTCCTACTCTGCTCCTGCTGTCACTTCCTCCCCCACAGACAAAGCCATACTATTTTTTTGCCCCCAAAGTGCGCCCCCTCCAGGAGGCAGGAGGTAGTGCCCTTGGTGAGTGCCTACCCTGCCTACCCCTTGTACAGACCCTATCCGTAACTAAGCACTTCCGGCAGCCACCGGCACCGAGAATGGCTGATCGGCGGGCTTGCCGGTTGACACAACTCCACTCATCAGACATTGATGACCTTTCCTAAAGATAATAGTAATGGAATTACACCGCACACTCTAAGAGATATATGCAAGAAGTGTTTTAGTAACAATATAAACAAAACTAGGGAGCCAATAAGGATGAAGCGACTAGATACAAATGACGTTTCGACCCTCTCGGGTTTAATTCAGAAAGTCACTTAATCTGATAAGCATAGAGAGTATAGGAGAATTTCCAGAAAAAAAGTGGATTGCTGTTTCATAGTGGGTATACAAACTATTTGGTAGCAATTTAGTCCAAAGGGATTGCGGACCTCTCCAGTGTCCTGTAACAGCGGGAGCGCCGCTGTTACAGGACACTGGAGAGGTCCGCAATCCCTTTTATCCTAAGTCGTATGGCAAGGTTCGTTAAAGGGTCGATTTTGACTTTTAGGATTGCTACTTCCAAAAGGTAGCAGTATAGTTTAAGTCCTCTTCCTCTTTGAAGAGAAAATATCCATAATTAATTTCCCAGAGGAACATTGCATGGCCTATAAGTCTCCTTACACAGGCATTCCAGGCATGTCACACTCTACAAGGAGAAATGTTACCCCTTAGACGTCAGATAAAAAATGGACATGTGTCTGTGATTTTTCTTGAGGACACATGGTACGCGAACAAAGGTGTTCAAATTTTATCCATGAAAAAAAGCCATCTGAATGAGGCCTAATAGATCAAGGTTCTAAGTGGAAGATATGGTTCATATGCTGTAGTAAAGCCAAGCCCTTTAAAAGAGACTGAAAACAAAATGCATGTATCACGTTTTTAAACACATTATCTTTTTTACACTCTCAAATATTTCCATCTCATAAGTATGAAGGATCATGAGAGCAAACATCAGCGAAGTAATAGAAGAAATTCTATTTAAATTGTGGTGCAATACAGTCAAGCAGTGGATGTTGAAATTCCTGACCTTCATCAAAGGAAACTTGATGCCATTTATTTCTCTTACCAGTATACCAGGAAATGACAAGTTGAAAAATGTTTGATTTACTGCTTTCTGGAAACGTCTTGGGGCCACGACTATACGGTAGGTGCTACGAACATTTTATCATCAGCTGTTAGGAGATACAACGTGATTCTAGATATTACCATAAATGAGATGCTAAATTTCAAGATTGGGATCAATGCAGTTCATGAAAATAAATCCCTAGAAGGATGGTTGTATTGTAGCTAACACAGATGACCAAAGCAAGGAATTGTCACTTTTTACAGTGAGTGCTCTTGAAAATCTTCTGATGCACGTATTCATATGACCAGTGCTCCTAAACTGCTAATCTAACGTGTCAAAACATGGTACCTAAAACAGACCTACTAAAGGCCCCAATTCTGATCCTCTTTGCCAAAAGCCATCACTTGGGTACCTGATGAGAAACTGGCAAATATGAAATGCGTTCGATTCAGACAACAATTATGGACAATCGTAAGATCTGACTGGCCCACAAACCAGGAGAGCGGGTTAGCAGACCATTAGTAGGTGGCTTTAGAGGCCAATTGTGGTCTGGGTCCTCTATATAGCAACCACAAAAATGTAAGACTGTGTTAACTATTGGATACTTTATATTTGACTTTTTTACACTTGGTTTCTGATGTAGCTTTCTTCTTGACTGTTCATCTGGATTAAACCATTGATGTCCACTCTGGTTGGACATTGGGTTTCCTAATAACTGTGTCTATCCATTTATTCTGCCTGCCTGGACTCTTACACCGCTATCCCTGACCATGCAAGTCTGCATTGAGCTGACGGATTGTTATAAGACTGATCCGTGCCACAGATGGAAAAGTCATGGAATGCTGTAAAGCACTGACAGTACACTTAAGATTTATTTCTGAGCGTTTCGTATGTTCTGGAAGCTATTACAAGAAGATTACACCAGAATTGCGCAAGTTACTTGGCAGTTTGCTCTGCCAGTATCAAGATGCACTGAAAAACCTCTTAAGGGTATGCCACACTGAACAATATCGCTAACGGGATCGCTAAAAAACGTCACTATTTAGCGATCCCGTTAGCGATGTTGTTCAGTGCGGCATCTGCCAGCGACGAGCTTCCTGCTGTGATCTCGCTCGTCGCTGGAATCGTTCCGGACCCTATTTTCTCGTCGGCGCTCCCGCTGGGTAAGTATATATCGCTAGTGTGGCACCTTTTCTTAGCGATTTAGCGGTACTTTTGTACCGCTAAAGTCGTTAAGAAGATCGCTAACGGCGATAGCGTCGTTAACTATATCGCTAAATGTGGCCGCACTTAGCGATATAGAAACAATCCCGCTAGCGATCGCATTAGTATGCGTCGTTATCGTGATCGCTAGCGGGATTGTTTAGTGTGGCAGTACCTTTAGTGCAGAAGGAACAGAAAAAGAAGGGGGCTCCTCTGGTTACATAATATCACTGCAATTTGTATTTTACCTGGATTAAAGGGTTTTTCCAGTGAAAAAAGTTATCACTTATCCAAAAAATAGGTGCTAACTTGTTGATCGGTGGGTGTTCGACTGCTGAGACCCACACCGATCGGAAGAACGGAGAACTTTTATCCACGTTAGAATGGAGCGGCAATGTGCTGTTCCATCTGTTCCCTATGGTGCTGCCAAACATTGCTCTTTTTTTCCGGAAGCCCAATAAAGAATAATTGGAGCGATGATCGGACATCTAACCTTCTCTTTGTAAAAGGGATACAAGTGCTTTTAGTAGAGATAAAAATTCAGCTAGCAGGGGGTGCTTGATGTGGTGGTCCAAGATATCTCCCAGGGGTTGGCATTTTGCTGCCCTCTTGGAATTGGATTTGGCCCTTCTTTGGACCGGTTGTTAAACTGACAGACAGCTCGGAGATCAAGTAAAAGCCTTACTACTAATCAATTGCACCTGTATCTTTAAAATGCAAGAACAATTGAAGCTCTGAATCACTGCACTTTTGGGGTCAAGGTGACATGTAGCAACGTGATGAGGTTGCATGATCACACTGCTGATGTCACTCCTAAGCCACAGAGGAGAAGAGGGTAAGTTCTCCAATAGAGCCATCTTTTTGTCATAGATGTGTATCTGCAGCAGCTACAATCACCACGCAGTATGTTAAAGAGATGGACATACTGCCCATGTTCACCTTTGAAGACATGTGTATAGTTGTAAATCTATCTTGATGAGTAATTGTGTTATGATATGCGTTATTAGTGAAGGTATTATATTTTGACTGACAATAGGGAGAGAAAGGGTTAATGTTTGGGACTAGCCCAGAGTGGGAGGGCTAAAGGGAAGGAAATAAGACAGTTTCCTGTCAGGAAGTTAGATAGGGCACAGGGTATGCCAGAAACAGACCCAAGGTATGACAAGTTGGCAGAGACATGGGTGTCCCTGACGTGAGTGGAGACCAAGACAGTTGATAGTGAGATCCAGAATAAAAATCAGAGAAGTGACAGAAGGACAGAGTGGTGCACATGAGACAGTTCCTGGGACAGGACACCTAGCAGAACAGCACCGAGTTTATAACTCAAAGAGGTTAGGACAAAACAGCGGACGTGAGACGAAGCGAGTGCCCCATGTAGTAGTTCATCGGCAAACTGAGAAGCTAAGTACCGGCCATATTGGCAAAGTAATTCTCTTAAGAGGGAAGAGGACGTGGTGATGTGAGTGAGGGCCAGGGCTGTAGTCGTGGCTGAGAATATCTGGTTTTGCGCCCTGGTCTCCCTTCACATACAAAGAACGTCCTTTAGTCAGTGTACTTGCCTCTCTGCTCTCTGTACCTTCAGGATCTCCTCTGAGTTGCTGAAGACCTTCTCCATACATTTGCACACAAACAGAGACACAGTCCAGTTGCAACTTAAAACGTAGAACTTTACTTTTTCTTTTTTGCAGCACATCCTTATTAGATACAACATCAGCACAGGGTTCCATACAGTCCACATTCTCCATTTTCTCTGCACTTCTTCCTACGGCCTTCGGAACGTGCCCGGGTCGTTCCACCTCTTGCGGTAACGCAGCGTCCTCCCTGTTCAGACTTACTACGCCTAGGAGTTCCCTCGTCCTTCTCGCCCCAGATACGAGGGCATCAGCCCATGCAGTAAACTGACACATTACAGAGCCACCTGCATCCCCGTACTGATATTGCCTCAGCTGTAGTCTCTGTTCCACCACTACTGTCACACGGCTGCTAAAACTGCACATCTGGCCCACTGGGCCCTGGATGGCTGGGTTCCTTACTTCCAAAAGTTACGAAGCTACTGGGTAGCTTGGGCTCTAAAGCCCACCCAAGCTGTCTGGGCTCTCTAGCCCCTCTGAATCTAACCAGGAAACTATTCCTGCCTTACCCCAGTTAACTCCTCCTACAGTTAACAATATACACTGTTTATTATAGTAAGGTGTCATGTGCCCCATCTAGTGGACTAACTAATGTACTACGCGTGCCCTAGGTTAACAATTATGTACATTGCAATGCAATACACAGCATTATAAACATTCATATAGAAGCAAAAGGTTGGAAAACACTCTATACATAGCAACATGAAATCACATTTAACCGGGATGTGCTTAAAGGGGTAGGGGCGTGTACCAGTCTTTGTAACCCCTTACAGTACCGCGGGTTGAGAATAGGACTCTCACTAGCTGGACTGTAGTAGAGTGCTGGGTGGTGGTGAAGATGCTCCGCATCGTGAAAGAAACGTTTGTGAAGTTATGCCTCGGATATCTGTTGTACTTAGTTTCCACCAAGTTAATGTTCAGTAAGAGACTTTATCTTTGGGTGGTGCTCTCTCTCAATGGACTCTTCAACTTCCGGTTCTGGCCAGCCGAAGTCACTGGCATTATGCGGCTTTGCAAGAGCGTAGCGCCCCTTTAGATGAAGTCCAAACACCTAGTCATGCCCCAATACATTACATGAAGGTCCTAAGAGATGAGTACCTCGCCCACACCTACTGCCCCACGCCATGTTACAAGTACGGTGAGTAGCAGCTGTAAGCAATCCTTGGCACTTTAATTGACATCTATGCAGAGCAAGCTGTCAATCAAATTCCTAGGGCATGTTTCCAGCTGACACTCACAGGCAGCCTCTACGACTGGAAGCCGGCAGCTCCCGGTATGAATAATGTTAATTTCCTCCCATAACTGTGCTTTCAGTAAGGTGGCCAAACAGCATTGTAATGCTATTAACCTGCAGATTAACCCAATATCTGCAATTTAATAGCATTTGTGGACATGTCTATGAAGTGGGCATCAAACTGAATTTTTGCCCCCCTGCCGAGACACCTAGATTCACCTCGGCTCTACACCAGAGATTTGCCATTACTTCGCGAGGTGAAATACTACTTATTAATAAAAAAAAAAATCACAAAAGTTTTCGACCAGCATCAAATCTATAAAATCCACTGCTAAATAATGTGAACTCTTATCAGATGCAGAATACTAAACAGAGAGAACAGAACTGATTAGTATTATTACTATTATTATTATTCATTATTATAGCGCCATTTATTCCATGGCTCTTTACATGTGAAAAAAGGGGCATACATAGACAAGTACAATAAACATGCGCAATACAAGGCACACACAAGTACAGAAGGAGAGAGGACCCTGTCCGCGAGGGCTCACAGCCTACAGGGATGGGTGAGGATACACTAGGAGAGGATAGAGCTGGTCGTGCGGTGGTTCAGTAGACTGATGATCACTGCAGATTGTAGGCTTGTCGGAAGAGGTGGGTCTTCAGGTTCCATTTGAAGGTTTCCGTGGTAGGCGAAAGTCTGATGTGTTGGGGTAGAGAGTTCCAAAGTATAGGGGAGGCACGGGAGAAGTCTTGTATGCAGTTGTGGGAAGAAGAAATAAGATTGGAGTAGAGGAGGAGATCTTGAGAGGATCGAAGGTTGCGTGTAGGTAAGTACCAGGAGACCATGTCACAGATGTATGGAGGAGACAGGTTGTGGATGGCGTTGTATGTCATGGTTAGGGTTTTGAACTGGAGCCTCTGGACAATAGGAAGCCAGTGAAGCACCTGGCAGAGAGGAGAGGCTGGGGAATAATGGGGAGACAGGTGGATTATTCGGGCAGCAGAGTTTAGGATAGATTGGAGTGGTGCAAGAGTGCTAGAGAGTAGGAGGTTGAAACAGTCGAGGCAGGAGATGATGCATGAGTGTTTTTGCAGTTTTTTGGTCAAAGAATATACGGATCCGGGAAATCTTTTTGAGTTGGAGTCGGCAGGAGGAGTCAAGGGCTTGTATATGTGGCTTGATAGAGTGGGCAGAGTCGAGGATCACCATAAAATCACCCTATTAACCCCTAAGTAGACCCTGCATGCCAGCAGAGGTTGGCACCCTACTTTATATGCAAATTGGCGCTCCCACTCCTAGGCGGCTCACCCTAAAGATCCCTAAGATCACCTGATCACCTGAAGAAATGTACTAAATATGACCAGCACCATATAAACCACTCAATATCTACCAACACAGCTGCCTAATCAAGGACCAATAATCTGATACCGTGCATAATAAATCTCACCAAAGGAGGTAGATTGGTGTGATAGGTGGACAAGGGTGGCAAAAAAACGGGAATTACCAGCAAGTTGTCTTCATACAACTCCAGGCCTAAGGGCCACAACAATAGTCATACATAAAACAACAGTCAGTGAAATACGTTATCATTGATTTTAATGGAGAAAGGGGGAGGGTGGAAAAAAGTGGTGCTAGGGGTTAAACTAAACTTTAACTCACCCTTTCAAGTCCCTATTAAATGAGTCCCTTCCTTGCTGCGGAGGTTGGCACATTAACTTGTACGCAAGTGGCGCCCCCGCTCAATGAAGACTCACCCTCATTATATGTTATATACAGTGAGTGTTGTATATAGATAATAAAGTGATTATCTTGGAGTAAGTCTTATTTGTGGATAACTCAAAGGACTAAAACTTCTCAAACACATTCTCAAGGAATAAGGGACTTACATGGCATTCTACTCCTTAATTAGTCAATAAGGTGTAAAGTGCCAAAAAGCGACTGATTTATGCAGGTATAGAAAAAGAATTATCCCTGATGTCTCAGAGTATGATGCAATGATATCAATAAGCAACAATATGTATGTACCACTAGGACTTGGTTCCAGCGATTATTGCAACAACTACGGTAATTATCAAAATCCAAGCCTATTAAAAGAGCTTTCAAAGCTCAGTGGACCATGCTAGGGCTCCTATAAGGATGGTATACCAAGCAGTCAACTATTGCACCCTGCCCAGCATTTATTCAGACACTTAAACGCAGCAGAAATTCTGCAAAAAAAAAAATCAGCAGAAGAAACAACATTTACGCTACGGCCTTTATGTGCAATGAAAGTGGATGTGATTTCATGAGATCTGTGATCACTGTGCGTCTGAAGACGCTGCTGAACTGTGCGATTTTGGTGCTTTTTTCCCTATATAATGTGAAGCCTGAAAAAAACTAATGTTAATACTGATAATATCTGATTATCCGGCATCTGTCAGGTCCATTAATACTGATAACATCTGATAATCTGGCATCTGTCAGGTCCATTAATACTGATAACATCTGATATTCCGGCACCTTTCAGCAACATTAATATGATAACTTCTGATAATCTGGTACCTGTCAGCGCTAGAGATGAGCGACTTTGGCTCCGGGAGGGTTGAGTCGGGTTTCGGGCCACCAGACTTTCCCAAAAGTCGAGTCGAACAAAGTCGGCAGACTAACGGAAAAGGTCGGGTCGGAGTCGAAAATCCGACCCCAATGCAAGTCAATGGGGAATAAAAGTCGGCACTGAGTGGAGACAGTAAGCACACCTACAGTGCCCATTTCAATGCCAACAACATCAATTCTTATTAATTAAAGGGAATCTGTCACCCCATTTTTGCCCTATAAGCTGCGGCCACCGCCATCAGGGGCTTATCTACAGCATTCTGTAATGCTGTAGATAAGCCCCCGATGTCACCTGAAAGTGAAGAAAAACGATGGGCGTCGCAGTCCGGTCCGGGGCCTCCCATCTTGTAGGGAAGCCGGCCTCTTCTTTCCGTCCCGTCGCGGCTCCTGCGCAGACGCACTGCTCTGCCCTGGTGAGGGCAGAGCAGAGTACTACAGTGGGCAGGCGATGGACCTGTCTGACCTTTCCCGGCGCCTGCGCACTGCAGTACTCTGCTCTGCCCTCACCAGGGCAGAGCAGGGCGCCTGCGCAGGAGCCGCGACGGGACAGAAAGAAGAGGCCAGCTTCGCTACAAGATGGGAGACCCGGACCGGACCGCGACGCCCATCGGACCCGACCGGACGGCAGAACACCCCTGGGTGAGTATAATATAACTCGTTTTTCTTCACTTTCAAGTGACATCGGGGGCTTATCTACAGCATTACAGAATGCTGTAGATAAGCCCTTGATGGCGGTGCCCCTATCTCATAGGGCAAAAATGGGTGACAGATTCCCTTTAAGCTTGTCAACCTTAATTTACTATATAATAATAGTAACGCATTGAAAACTGGGGGTTATTTGGCTAAAGTTGTGGGTGGGGTTGGCAGGGCTGGCTCCAGGTTTTCGTGGGCCCCTGGCGAAAGAGTCTCACTGGGCCCCTTTAACACATACCACAATTCATGATGCTCCGATATGGCAGAGAAATATAGGTATAGCACAATGCCAAATACTTCACTTCTTACATTACATGAGTGATATCTATTGTAAATTCTACAATAGCTCAAAAAACTGACATTATAGTCCTCCATACAGTATTATGGCCACCACATAGTGCGCCATACAGAATAATGAGCCCCATATATTGCTCCAAATAGAATGGGCTCCATATAATGCTCCATACAGAATGGGCTCCATATGTGCTCCATATGATGCTCCATATATAAAGGGCCCTATATGATGCCCCATAAATAATGAACCCCATATGATGCTCCAGTGTATGATGAGCCCCATATAAGGCTGGAGTCACACACAACCACAAAAAATCGGTCCGTTTTAGACGGTCGATTGTCGGATCAAAATGCAAACATCACACATCCTTCTGGCATCCGATTTTCCTTCAAAGATGCGATTTAATCGCATGTGTGTGTACCTTGTAACATCCGATTTTCATCCGACTTGCGAGATTTTCTCGCAGGCTTGCAAAACTGACATATAATGGATCTAAAAGAATAGTATTTCAATCACAAAAAAAAGAATAGATATATACACATAGAACACATATATATATATATACATGTCATTGTGACATGTATATATACATATATTTATAGTTCCTAGACTTCTACATACTGTTATAGCCGCTAATTCAATTGCCGGGTTTTGTGAAATCACAGAAGCCGACATGAAATGATACATTGTTTCCACACAGTTAACCATCTCATTTCCTGTATTTTGATATTTGTTTAGAACTTACAATTACATGAGTGTATTTGTGCAAAATTTCAGACATGTAGGGTTAATTAAAGGTGTAATTTCGTTGAAAAAAAATGCGTGGGCTCCCGCTGTATTTTCTCCACCAGACAGACAAAGCAAAGCGAGTGGGGGCAGATAATAATAGCCTAGGGAGGGTACATTTTTTTTGTGCCCCCCCTGGCTACTAACATCTGCCCCCAGACACCCCAGAAAGGGCAAATCTCTAATTAGATTTGCCCTTTCTGGCACTTTGCTCGTCTATTCCCATTGCCCTGTAGCGGTGGCGAATGGGTTAATCTCACCTTACTGTCACCTTAGTATTGAAAGGTGACCTTAAGGCAGGTTAATAATTGAGAGCTGTCAATTAGACAACTATCAATTATTAATCCTATTGTATGAAAGAAAAATCAAACACACACAGTTTAATAAAAAATAAGTTTAATTAAATAATCACACAGTTTTTGACCATATTTTATTTTCCTGCTAAAACCATTTCCTGTAATAAAAATAAAATAAAAAAGCAAAATTATACTTACCAATCCGATGTACAGTCAGGTCCCACGGTGTAATCCTTCAGAAAGGGTTAACAGGTTACAGGTCGCAGAGAGCTAATAATGCTGTCTCAGACCTGTATTCCCCTGAATGAATAACTTCCTCTCCCAGCGAAAGTAGAGGAATAGATTCATGAATGGAGCTTAATTGATTTATTGCCAATTTAACTGTAGTGACCTGACCTAAAGGGAAAGTGGACACAATCAATTAAGCTTCATTCATGAAACACATCCTCTCCTGTCGCCAGGAGAGGAACTTATTCATTCAGGAGCTTTGAGCTGAGCATGCAGGATTACTTGCACTGCTTGGCTCAAAGCTAGTTAACCCTTTGTGAAGGATTACAGCGTGGGACGTGACAGATCGGCGGAATAGGTAAGAATAATGTTGTTTTATTTTTTTTTCTTTATTTTAGGAGATCAATGGCTTCGCACGGATTAAGTGTAAAATAAAATATGGTCAAAAAAATGTGTTTTAATTTCATTAAAATTATTTATTCTTAAAGTGTGTGTGTTTTTTTATTTACTTCAATAGGATTAATAATTGATAGTTGTCTAATTGACAGCTCCCAATTATTAACCTGCCTTAAGGTCACCTTTCAATACTAAGGTGACAGTAAGGTGAGATTAACCCATTCGCCACCGCTACAGGGCAATGGGAATAGACGGGCAAAGTGCCAGAAAGGGCGAATCTAATTATAGATTTGCCCTTTCTGGGGTGTCTGGGGGCAGATGTTAGTAGCCAGGGGGGGCACAAAAAAAAATGTACCCTCCCTAGGCTATTATTATCTGCCCCCACTCGCTTTGCTTTGTCTGTCTGGTGGAGAAAATACAGCGGGAGCCCACGCATTTTTTTTCAACGAAATTACACCTTTAATTAACCCCTACATGTCTGAAATTTTGCACAAATACACTCATGTAATTGTAAGTTCTAAACAAATATCAAAATACAGGAAATGACATGGTTAACTGTGTGGAAACAATGTATCATTTCATGTCGGCTTCTGTGATTTCACAAAACCCGGCAATTGAATTAGCGCCTATTACAGTATGTTGAAGTCTAGGAACTATAAATATATGTATATATACATGTCACAATGACATGTATATATATATATATATGTGTTCTATGTGTGTATATCTATTCTTTCTAGTCTTTATTAAAGCTGTCAGTGTGATTTTACAGTATAGCCGGGGATGAATTGCCGGCTTTTCTAAAGGACACCGATGCGATTTCATCGCAAGTCACACAGTGTGGTCCGTTTGTAATCCGATTTTTCATCGCTCCCATAGACTTGCATTGGCGATTGTCGACCGACAATCGGTGACAATCGCAGCATGCTGCGATTGTACACGGACGTTTAAAACGGACCACAAAAAATCTGATACTGGGAGCTGCTCCATAGATTAACATAGGTCCGACTGCAATGCGATTTTTCATCGCATTGCAGTCGTCCGATTCTGTCGCCAGTGTGACGCCGGCCTAATGCTCCAAATATAATGGTCCCCATATATAATGCTCCATATACAGTATAATGGGCTCCATGTGATGCTCCATATATAATGTGCCCCATATGATGCGCCATATATAATGGGCCCCATATGATGCTCCAGTATATGATGTGCCCCATGGATGATGCTCCAGTGTATGATGGGCCTATATAATGCTCCATATATAATGGGCCCCATATGATCCTCCAGTGTATAATGGGCCCCTTATATGATGCTCCAATGTATGATGCTCCCCATATATTGCTCCAAACATAAAAAAGAATGAAATACCTCTCCTCGCTGGGCACTGCTCTACTCTGGACTCCTCAGCGTCGCCATCTTCCAGCTCTCTGCACTGTGACTGTTCAGCCAGAGGGCGCACAGACGGGACGTCATCATGCTCTCTGACTAGAATGTCACTGTCAGGAAACACGGAAGACGTCACAGCGGTGGAGCAGGGAGAGGTAAGTATTGCAAGTGCTGGGGCCCTGAGCAAGCAGGGAGGGCACACTTGTGAGCGCCGGGAACTGGCACAGGGCCCCTCATAGTACGCCGGTGTCTCTGATGGTGAGTGGGCCCCCCGACCTGCTCAGGGCCCCGGCACTTGCCCGGGTGCGCCAGGTGCTGACGCTGGCCCTGGGGGGGGGACAGCCAAGTTAGGGAGGTGGAAAAACTGGCATATGTTGAGGTGTAGGCTGTACGTTTAGCAGCTGCAAATGGAGGAATTGGAGAAGACGGAGGAAGAGGAGGACAAAGCGAGGCATTTTGCTGGCAACCTATGTGTCATCAGGGGAAGATGGTACGAAATCCTTTGAAACCCAGGCATGGTTCATTTTAATGAAGGTGAGATCACCTACATTTTGGGTCGACAGCCAGGTCCTTCTTTCTGTCAGGATTGATCCAGCAGCACTGAAGACTCTTTCTGATAGTACACTACCAGCAGGGCAGGCGAGCTCCTGTAAGGAGTATTGTGCCAATTCAGGCCAGGTGTCCAGTTTACAGGCCCAGTAGTCAAAGGGGAATGAACTGTGAGGGAGAACATCGATAGGGGAGGAGAGGTAATTTTGAACCATAGTTGACAACTGCTGTCTCCTGTCTGTTGCAATCGATTCAGTATTACCAGTCGTGTGAGCGTTACTCGAGAAATCAGTCCACAACATGGTCATGAAACCCCTGTTTCCAACGCCACTTCGGCTGTGTGCACCACGAACACCTCTTCCATTTGGCCCAGTACGGCTCATGGTAGAACCTGCACCACTGCTGTGTGCTGGGAATGCCTCTAACAAACGGTTTACCAGAGTTGCTTGTTTGTTCGCCAATATTAGCTCTATTTTCTCCTGTGGCATAATGTTCTGTAATT
>JARQOD010000003.1:449800426-449855218 GCA_033576555.1 Oophaga sylvatica | reverse complement strand
GGGTGAAGTCGGCAGAGACGTACCTTCTGGACTAGTCCCCAGTCCCCACTTCTACTTTCAACTATATTTTTCTCTGAAATGCCACAGATTTTTTGTGTAAAACACCTAGATTTGTAATACATAATTCTGTCTCTGATCCATTCTGCAACTGATTTCAGAAAGTATGAATCGTGTGATAGATTCCCCCTTTTTTTTTACAAACTCTTAGAACCCCTACTGATGACTAAAACAGAGGGGCCATGGAGAAAGCCAAGATATAACAGCCCTTTTGGTATTCCACTGATTATATCCTGGAAATTGAGATCTTCCATCAGGGCCCCGTCACACATAGCGACACACCAGTGATCCCGACAACAATATGCACTTGTCAGGATCGCTGGTGTGTCGCTATATGATCGCTGCTGAGCTGCCAAACAGGCCAGCGATCAGGACAGCGACACTGCGGGTAACGTCTCTTAGTTACCCGCAGTGTACGTTGGATACCAGCCCGCTGGTGCAGGGAGCTGGTAACCAAGGTACACATCGGGTTTCCAGGCGCTGCGTGGCACCTGGAAACCCGATGTGTACCTTGGTTACCAGCTGATCGCTGGTCTCCTGCCTGCCACTCGCAGCGATGCGTGCTGGCCAGCAGGAGACCAGCGATCAAAAAAATGTCCAGGACATTCAGCGACGATCAGCGATACCCAGCAGGGGGGCTGATCGTCGCCGAATGTCACACACAGCGATATTGCTGGGGAGATCACCGTTGCGTCACAAAACTAGTGACTCAGCAGCGATCTTGCTAGCGAGATCGCTGTGTGTGACGGGGGCTTTACTTGTAGTAGTAAAACCCATTAATCGACAGCTATCTTTGCTGATTCCCTCATCATGAGCAGCTTCCAGACACTAAACTTCAAAAAAAGTACGGACGGGTTCAGAAGTGTTGAGATATTCTTGAGCTGTCCGTATACACTTGACATTTGGTGATAAATATGGCTAGCTTTAACTAAGGTGACACAATGACTGTCCGTCTCAGCCGAATACCAGAGTATCATCTGGTGGACCGAAGCTCTGACTTTGTGGCCATTAGAGCCAATCATTTGGAACTCTGGTCTATTTTTTTCATTCACATATTACTTATGCTATTTATTGCATCTTACTGAATACTTGCAATTAAAATGGACTTGCTAACTCCCCGGGACGTTATTGAGGCTCCCAGAAAAAGGGGCAACTACCCATACTCCTCTCAACCCCTAAAGAGTTGACAAATCTCTAAGGTGAACCTCCTGGAAAGCAAGGTTTGTCCATCCATTTTTTATTGCTGTACGGGATCATTCACATATCCGATTTTCACTTACGATTGCTATCCGTGATTATCACTGGTAGCACTCATACCTGTGATAGTCAAGGTGACCATTCACATGTGCATGATTTCGCAGACACATGTCTGATTTTGATCCAAGAGTTGGATCAAAATTGGGAAAACAAGTTTATGAGTCTTTGAAAAAAATCAAAGCGCTTGGATGACATCATAGTGCGGCCCGATATTCACGGACTGTTAAAATGGAGAAGGTGAAGAAACTTTTTTTTTCATTTCTCCATGTATGAGAAAAACGAATGAAACTTAGACCACACTTGAATCAAACCTTGATGAAACTCTAATTAATTCTGATCAGAATAATCGATTTTTCTCGGACGTGTAAAAAATCTGACTCGCGAATAAGCCCTAAGCAAAGTCCCGTGGTCCAAAAAAATATTCAAGGGACGGGGATAGGGTATGTGGCAAAAATATTCCCCATCTCCAGAAAAACAATTTAGGAAAGCTGGAATAGGATTAAAAAAGAATTCGCTCTTCTGACAAGCTAACAGAATGCTAATTTAAAGTGGTTGTCTGTTAAAAACACGTCACCTATCTGAGACAAAGGAGATAATTTGTTGCTCAGTGGGTATATGGACTCTGATAGCCATACTGATTGGCCGAACAGGAAACTTTATATCCCAGTTAGAGACTGGAGTGGCAGTGCACTTGTTTGACTGCTGCCCAATTCATTCCCTATGGAGCTGTTGAGTGTTGCGCTCGTTTTAAACAGTAAGGTGTCCAACCTACTGCTCCATTTTGTAACGGGGATAGAAGTTCTCTAACATACCGACAGGTGGGGTCCCAGCAGTTGGACCCCCACTGATCAGTAAGTTATTACCTATTCTTTGGAAAGATGATAGCTTGTTTTCACTGGACAAGCCCTTTAACAATTGAGTTTGCCTTCTTGACCTCCTTCACCTTACTTACTGTACTCCAGATATGACTGAGTTAACTTACTCTCCGCTTTGGAGCAGCAGAAACCAGGAGCGCACTGATCTTCTGTCAGATTACACCTTGCTCTGCTACTTTCGGTGCTCAGAAGTTCAGTACATTTGCCCAGGGCGCAGACCCACCCATGACAGCACTCTTCTTCTTGCTGACAAAGCTGATAAAAGAACAATATTATATGGTTTATACATTATATGAAATGCTCAGAGGCAGAATATTTACTAGCAGGGTGACATTCCAACATAGCAAAACCGGCGACATGTCATCTTGACAAATTATTATTATTTACCGGTAAATTCAAGATATAGATCTTACATCTAACACAGGATATGGTGTCTTCCAGGAAAGGGGAGAGGAAAAAAATAGATGATCAAGGGGGTTTACAATAAATTGTGTGCAAGTATTTGAAGGAAATGGAAAAGACAAATAGGTAGACAGACAGTTGCCCTCAAAAAGCATGTGTAATACTCTGAGGTTTACTAGGACTGTATCCAACCCCTTTTCAACCTCTTAACACAAACACAGGCTTAGGCTAGGTACACACTACTTTTGTGGCCATTATCGGGGCATATACTCAGGAGTTACGCGCCCAATGCTAGCCACTGTCAAGGTGGATGCCAGGGCACGCAAATAGCATATAGTTCCATACTGCCCAGGCGGAGGATGAAAGAATACACTTTTGTCCTCTGTCTGGTGAATGGGGCTTAAGGCCAGTATTTGGTCAGTATTTTACATCAGTATTTATAAGCCAAAACTAGGATAGGGTGAAAAATTCAGAAGTGGTGACGTGTTTCTATTATTCTAATTTAAGATTTCGACATTCCTAATCATGTGTTCCCTCCGGAGATAGATTGGATGTCCTACAACTAACCTATCCCCACAGTATGTATACACTGCTTATTACGGCCCGCTTAGACGGCCGTTTAAATCAGACCGAGATTAGAACCCAGTGCTCGCACTGGCCGACTGCTCTCCCTACCCAAGCCTGGCAGCATGTATTTCTATGTAGCTGTCACATTCTGGTCGGAATAGTCGCCGGCCAGTCTGTGCGCTGCGTTCTGATCTCGGTCCGATTTATACGCCTATAGATTATGGAACATAACTTATCCAAGTTAAAAAAAATGGCAGGTGACTGGTTCATTTTATGGCGGTGTAGCAAAATTAGTTTCTTACCATTTCTTTGGTTTTGCAGTCTTGGCACGTTGACATATAAGGTGAAAAATGGCAGTACTGGTTCTCTGGGCAGTCACGTGAATTATTGCACCCCTGTAGCGTGTAATACCAAAATATAAAGAGAAAAAAAAAACAATTTCACAGAGTAATATGTCTTTAATGAGTTTCATACATTTAAAGGACTGCTGGAAAAATTAGGCAGCCTAGTATGGTAAAAACGAATTGTAAAAAGTGAACTTTATACGCCGAAAGAGAGACTTTTTGGCTTCCTAGAACCATTGGCACCTAAACATACACTCAAACATATACATATGGCTATAAGTAGTTTGAGACTATACTGTAGTCCCTGGAGATGACAGTAGAGTCCCGCATGCCGGCATCTAAGTGTAACAACTGATGCTTTGGTCCAGTGTGCCATCAACACTCTGACTGGAAATTACTTTAGAAAAAGTTGTTCTTCCAGGGCAAAAATTTTGGAAACTTAAATGAAAAATAAAATAAAAAAAATCTATTGTTAATTTTTTTTTCATTTTTTTTGTATTTTTTTCAGATTTTTCCTTCTCATATATCAATCTAAATAATAAAAAAATATAAATCTTGCAATTTTCACAATGCCACTGGATTTATATTACACTAATACAGCTTGTTATTTTAGGGAAGTCACATGCACATTAGCAGCAACAGACTGACTCAGACACTATCTATTCTATTGAAGCATCTAATGAGCATGTGCAAAGGTCATTGTAAAGGGAGAGGAGATGAATCTGTGACATCACCCAATGTCAATGGTGGACTCTGTTATATGCTGTGATACCAGTCACTGTAATCCTGTCTGTGATGAAAATGAGAGTGCTGAAAAGTATTCTCTACTTTTCCCATCTTAATGGTACACTAATTGGCAAGACAGAGGGTGAGTATTGACTTTTAGAATTTCTAATGGTTCATTAATTAAATGACAAGACAGAGGGTCAATATTGACTTTTAGAATTTCTAATGGTATATTAATTAATCGGCAAGACAAAGGATCAATATTGACTTTAGAATTTCTAATGATCCATTAAAGAAACGGCAAGACAAACGGCAAGGTCACTATTGACTTTTAGGATTTCTTTGTCCAATAGGTGGCAGCAGACACCCTGTTCGCTTCCTCTCTGACTATTGTGGATGTTTCCTTTAAGGCACAGGTATAATTTCACAAATTAAATTTAATTCTGAATTTATCTTTATTTACATCTCCCTTCGTACGTAAATGAAAATATGCACGTGAGGATCCATATGGTGACAGGATCCTTCTGATTCACCATTGCCCTTGTTAAACAAGCTCCGCTGGTTCTTCATGGGAGCCCGATAGTGAAGTCACATGACTACTATAATTCCTGCCACCTGACAACTGTTATATAGAAAAAAG
The DNA here is from genome assembly GCA_033576555.1 of Oophaga sylvatica. NCBI lineage: Eukaryota > Metazoa > Chordata > Amphibia > Anura > Dendrobatidae > Oophaga > Oophaga sylvatica. Next base: position 449,850,350 of record JARQOD010000003.1, on the reverse strand, counting down.
TGACGAATCTCCATTTACATAATGATATGGTATGCACAACACACGACTATTCTGAGGATATGATGACTCATGAATGACTCCGGGACAATGAGGCTTTGTAATAATATTCTCACCCTTTTTACCTCCTTGGTAAGAATTATAATTACAGGTCCCATAATCTTTGTCTATACAATATGCATGAATGTTAAAAAGTACCTGGCACTGTTGGGTTAATATGGTTTTACATAGGGTGGGAATCGTGTGTTTTGCAAGATAGGTGGATTTGCAGGCCTTCTTCGCATGGCAGTCTTATGACCATTGAGGTTTCCTGACCCAAACCCCTTGACAAACAAGTATTAATGATTTATTAAAGGGGTTGTCGCAGCTTGGGGCTCAAGTCTGGGGTCATTCTATGTGACCGTAGACTTGTGAACCCTCACAGCGTTCACAGTAATCGCTAGCGGGCAGACATGTGATCGGAAGTATGCAATTTGCTTAATTCCAGTCACATTCCGACTAGACGTGTCCAGCCTCACTCAACTCACTGGTATTGAGAGAGTTTGCGCAAGTCCAGTCGGCATGTTTGCATGTATGCAAATAACATACTTGCGGCCACTTCCAGCTTCGCACTGGAGAATCCTGACAGCAAAGACACTGTGACTGCAGATCCTCACACCTGGATAATCCCTTTAACACCATCCTGAAATCAAAGCACTGTTCAGAAATGCTAAAAAACTCAAAAGAAAAGATCAATTTCTAAATCACTTCTGTTCCATGGACGAGGCAATCTACGACTAAACAGAATGACACAGGAAGTAACACAGTAGCATAGTTATCGAGGCCGAAAAAAGACATTTGTCCATCCAGTTCAGCCTATATTCTGTCAGAATAAATCCCCAGATCTATGTCCTTCTAAAGAACCTAATAACTGTAAGATACAATATTGGTGCACTCCAGGAAGACATCCAGGCCTCTTTTGAACCCCTCGACTGAGTTCGCCATCACCACCTCCTCAGGCAAGGAATTCCAGATTCTCACTGCTCTAACAGTAAAGAATCCTCTTCTATGTTGGTGGAAAAACCTTCTCTCCTCCAGACGCAGAGAATGCCCCCTTGAGACCGTCACCTTCCTTGGTATAAACAGATCCTCGGAGAGATATTTGTATTGTCCCCTTATATACTTATACATGGTTATTAGATCTCCCCTCAGTCATCTTTTTTTCTAGACTAAATAATCCTAATTTTGCTAATCTCTCTGGGTATTGTAGTTCCCCCATCCCCTTTATTAATTTTGTTGCCCTCCTTTGTACTCGCTCTAGTTCCATTATATCCTTCCTGAGCACCGGTGCCCAAAACTGTACACAGCACTCCATGTGCGGTCTAACCAGGGATTTGTACAGAGGCAGTATAATGCTCTCATGTGTATCCAGACCTCCTTTAATGCACCCCATGATCCTGTTTGCCTTGGCAGCCGCTGCCTGGCACTGGCTGCTCCAGGTAAGTTTATCATTAACTAGGATCCCCAAGTCCTTCTCCATGTCAGATTTACCCCGTGGTTTCCCGTTCAGTGTGTAATGGTGATACTGATTCCTTCTTCCCATGTGTATAACCTTACATTTATTATTGTTAAACCCTATCTGCCACCTTTCGGCCCAAGTTTCCAACTTATCCAGATCCATCTGTAGCAGAATACTATCTTCTCTTGTATTGACTGCTTTACATGGTTTTGTATCATCTGCAAATATCGATATTTTACTGTGTAAACCTTCTACCAGATCAGTAATAAATATATCATAAAAAAAGGAAAGAGGGAAGCTCCATGCCATAAAATCAATATAAATTTTATTATGCACAGATTAAAAGCATAACAAATTGGTATGGTACATATGGGGACAAAAAAATGCAAAAAAGAAAAGACCTAAAGGAAGGTAGGAAGGTTTCAGGGATATATAAATATGTCCAAGTGTTATTTATATAACCATCTGAAGTATGGGCCAATATTTATTTAATATGCTCCTCATCTTCATCCATTGATGATTATAAGTGGTGATGAACCTTACCTTTGATTCATTTTCAGTTTTGGCACATTGTTGCATCAAGTCATTCCTATTTGTCATTCTTGCTCTTGAAAAACCTCTCTTTATGCTCCTTTTACAGTAGTCACGTTCCTCAAACCTATCAGATAAGAGATGTGCTTGTTCAGTGAAGGTCTGTCAGTAGAACAGATCCCTCTTGCCATCAGAAATTGGCCGGTTGGTATTCCATTGACCAACGACTGTGGGTGTGAGCAGCTAGCATGGAGTATAGAGTTCACAGCGTTTTTTTTTCGGAAGACATTTGTCTCCAAAATGCCATTATTACCCTTTGCAATTAAGATGTCCAAAAAGTCAATGCTTGTCTTGCTGTACTTACAGGTCAATTTGATGTTTAAAGTATTGGTGTTCAAGATATCCACGAAGGCAAGAAGGTCCTGCTCAGAACCCTGCCAAATTAGTAGGTAATCTGCATGTATTATAGTTGTTTATGGCACATTGGCCCATATACTGCACTATGCATCTATGCAATTTACATTTACTGTTACCATTAGGATTTAAGGATTCTGCTGGTCTGTCATAATGGGCTTTTCATTTTTGATCTTTTGTTAGGATTGGACTTTAAGATTTTCTTAGGAAGCCTTATAATATAGGCTACATTATTTACTTGAATAATCCTATTAATATTATTTATGGTTATATAAATAACACTTGGACATATTTATATATCCCTGAAACCCTCCTACCTTCTTTAGGCCTTTTCTTTTTTGCAGTTTTTTGTCCCCATATGTACCATACCAATTTGTTATGCTTTTAATAATAATAATAATAATAATAATAATCTTTATTTAATCTGTTCATAATAAAATTTATATTGATTTTATGGCATAGAGCTTCCCTCTTTCCTTTTTTTATGATTTGTTTGTGATTGGAAGCGCCTTATATCTAGGCATTATATGCTATATGATTTCGTTAATAAATATGTTGAAGAGAATAGGTCCCAACCCCGACTCCTGCGGTATCCCACTGGTCACAGCGACCCAGTTAGAGAATATACCATTTATAACCTCCCTCTGCTTTCTATCACTAAGCCAGTTACTTACCCATTTACACACATTTTCCCCCAGACCCAGAATTCTCATTTTGTGTATCAACCTCCTTTGTGGCACGGTATCAAACGCTTTGGAAAAATCAAGATATACCACGTCCAATGACTCACCTTGGTCCAGTCTATAGCTTACCTCTTCATAAACACTGATTAGATTGGTTTGACAGGAGCGATTCCTCATAAACCCATGCTGATAATGGAGTTAAACAGTTATTCTCATTGAGATAATCCAGAATAACATCCCTCAGAAACCCTTCACATATTTTACCAACAATAGTGGTTAGACTTACTGGCCTATAATTTCCAGGTTCACTTTTCCAGCCCTTTTTGAATTATTGGTACCACATTTGCTATGCGCCAGTCCTGTGGAACAGACCCCGTCGCTATAGAGTCCCTAAATATAAGAAATAATGGTTTGTCTATTACATTACTTAGTTCTCTTGGTACTCGTGGGTGTATGCCATCCGGACCCGGAGATTTATCTATTTTAATCTTATTTTGCCGGTTTTGCACCTCTTCTTGGGTTACATTGGTGACCCTTAATAAAGGGTTTTCTTAGTCTCTCGGCATTTCACCTAGCATTTCATTTTCCACCGTGAATATCGTGGAGAAGAAGGTGTTTAATATATTAGCTTTTTCTTCGTCGTCTACAACCATTCATTCCTCACAATTTTTTAAGGGGCCTACACTTTCACTTTTGATTCTTTTACTATTGATATAGTTGAACAGTTTAGGATTAGTTTTACTCTCCTTAGCAATGTGCTTCTCGGTTTCCTTTTTGGCAGCTTTAATTCGTTTTTTAGATAAAGTATTTTTCTCCCTATAGTTTTTTAGAGCTTCAACAATGCCATCTGCAATTGAGATCTGCAGCGGAGTGGCTGCTGATTGGCTACTGTAATGTGAGTTCCTGTTCTCTGGCCACAATGGCTAATTGAAGCATGATTTCCTTTCAGAACAGTATGGCCATTGATGAACGTAACTTTAGTCTCGTAGCCAAGTGCAATGTATGACCTCACCCAGAGGGGCAGAATCAAAAAACAGTTTGAACCAGAATTTTGGTATAAAACTGTTTAAAACATCAGAAAATGTTGCCACTGTTGGCATATGTATACCAGTTCTTAGCAATCTTTGCCAAATTTTTGAAAAGTGGATGGACCTAATGCCTAACAGGCATGACCGAATGTGGTTGGAAAATATATCTTAAAGGGAATCTTTGAGCAGTTTTCTGCGATATAATCTGACAGCAGCTTAATGTAGGTACGTAGACCCTGATTCCAGTGATGTGTCACTTAGGTTACTGGGTGCAGCAGCTGTTATAAAATCAAAGTTTTCTCCGCTGCAGATCTAGCAGTGCTTGGAATGCTGAGCCCTGTATAACCCCACCCACATTACTGATTGGCTGCTTTCTGTGTACAATGTGCATGGGCAAGAAGCTGCAAATCAGTGGTGGGGAGTGTGGGTGGACCATGAGACACATGACACCTAGTCCTGTAGTGATAATCTTCTGCTGATAAAACACTGATTGTATTGAAGCAGCAAAACAGACTAGTAAGCGATACATCACTGGAATCAGGGTCTCAGCCCCTACTCTCAGATTATATAGAAAAATCCTGCTGACAGATTTGCTTTAATTTATGCCACAAAAATGGTGGAAATTATTGCTTTGCTGCTGACATTATTTTAGCAGTAATTCTAAATGGTGGGCAAAATGATTTGGGAAAATCTATGTGGACTTACAGTACTTTTAGGCTTTTACTTTTTTAAGGCTACTGTAGAGATGGGCACTGCAGTGTTGAGCCCCAGCTAGGGTTGGGGAATAAATAACACAGCCTGATCCAGGCTAGACAAGTGGTAGGAATAAGGATAAAGGGATCATACATGATATTCTTAAAGGGGTGGGTGGCACAGATTTGTGGACGATAATTTAAATTCAGTGATGACCACTTATCCTCTGCAACTGTCGGCACAGACACGTCTTACCATCACTTGTTGGTTATTGGTTCTTCTCTCCTGTGCAGTATCCGTCATTTGCACATTACTGATATCCATCTGTGGAGTATAAAAAGTTGGAAACTGAACAATTGGTGTACAACCAACATGAAGACAGCCAAATACTCTGCCAAACACTTTACACTTAAAAAGTGCACACAATGTTTTTTTTAGGAGAGTCAGTTACGAAGCTCCCCTGAAAAAGCGCTATCTAAGCGCTCAAAGAATGAAAGCGTTTCTATATAAAAATTAATCGCTGTTCATATGTTCATTCTTTTGAGCATCTTTTACCTCTTCCGTTTTCTTATGATGCCAAGTAATCAAAAGATGTAACCTGACCATTCTTCAAGCCAAATACTCAGGGTTCTTTTTTTTTTCATTTTACCAGTGTTTTTACTTAAAAAAAACACTAATCCTGGTATATATGTACAGGTCCTTCTCAAAAAATTAGCATATAGTGCTAAATTTCATTATTTTCCATAATGTAATGATTAAAATTAAACTTTCATATATTTTAGATTCCTTACACACCAACTGAAATTTTTCAGGTCTTTTATTGTTTTAATACTGATGATTTTGGCATACAGCTCATGAAAACCCAAAAATCCTGTCTCAAAAAATTAGCATATTTCATCCGTCCAATAAAATAAAAGTGTTTAAAACAAAATAAAAAAAAAACCATCAAATAATAATGTTCAGTTATGCACTCAATACTTGGTCGGGAATCCTTTTGCAGAAATGACTGCTTCAATGCGGCGTGGCATGGAGGCAATCAGCCTGTGGCACTGCTGAGGTGTTATGGAGGCCCAGGATGCTTCAATAGCGGCCTTAAGCTCATCCAGAGTGTTGGGTCTTGCGTCTCTCAACTTTCTCTTCACAATATCCCACAGATTCTCTATGGGGTTCAGGTCAGGAGAGTTGGCAGGCCAATTGAGCACAGTAATACCATGGTCAGTAAACCATTTACCAGTGGTTTTGGCACTGTGAGCAGGTGCCAGGTCGTGCTGAAAAATGAAATCTTCATCTCCATAAAGCATTTCAGCCGATGGAAGCATGAAGTGCTCCAAAATCTCCTGATAGCTAGCTGCATTGACCCTGCCCTTGATGAAACACAGTGGACCAACACCATCAGCTGACATGGCACCCCACACCATCACTGACTGTGGGTACTTGACACTGGACTTCAGGCATTTTGGCATTTCCTTCTCCCCAGTCTTCCTCCAGACTCTGGCACCTTGATTTCCGAATGACATGCACAATTTGCTTTCATCAGAAAAAAGTACTTGGGACCACTTAGCAACAGTCCAGTGCTGCTTCTCTGTAGCCCAGGTCAGGCGCTTCTGCTGCTGTTTATGGTTCAAAAGTGGCTTTACCTGGGGAATGCGGCACCTGTAGCCCATTTCCTGCACACGCCTGTGCACGGTGGCTCTGGATGTTTCTACTCCAGACTCAGTCCACTGCTTCCTCAGGTCCCCCAAGGTCTGGAATCGGTCCTTCTCCACAATCTTCCTCAGGGTCCGGTCACCCTTCTCGTTGTACAGCGTTTTCTGCCACATTGTTTCCTTCCAACAGACTTCCCATTGAGGTGCCTTGATACAGCACTCTGGGAACAGCCTAATTGTTCAGAAATTTCTTTCTGGGTCTTACCCTCTTGCTTGAGGGTGTCAATGATGGCCTTCTGGACATCAGTCAGGTCGGCAGTCTTAAGGGTATGCCACACTAAACAATATCGCTAACGGGATCGCTAAAAAACGTCACTATTTAGCGATCCCGTTAGCGATGTTGTTGTGTGCGGCAGCTTCCAGCGACGAGCTTCCTGCTGTGATCTCGCTCGTCGCTGGAATCGTTCCGGACCCTATTTTCTCGTCGGCGCTCCCGCTGGGTAAGTATATATCGCTAGTGTGGCACCTTTTCTTAGCGATTTAGCGGTACTTTTGTACCGCTAAAGTCGTTAAGAAGATCGCTAGCGGCGATAGCGTCGTTAACTATATCGCTAAATGTGGCAGCATTTAGCGATATAGAAACAATCCCGCTAGCGATCTCATTAGTATGCGACGCTAACGAGATCGCTAGCGGGATAGCTTAGTGTGGCAGTACCTTTACCCATGATGGCGGTTTTGAGTAATGAACCAGGCAGGGAGTTTTTAAAAGCCTCAGGAATCTTTTGCATGTGTTTAGAGGTAATTAGTTGATTCAGAAGATTAGGGTAATAGCTCGTTTAGAGAACCTTTTCTTGATATGCTAATTTTTTGAGACAGGATTTTTGAGTTTTCATGAGCTGTATGCCAAAATCATCAGTATTAAAACAATAAAAGACCTGAAAAATTTCAGTTGGTGTGTAATGAATCTAAAATATATGAAAGTTTAATTTTAATCATTACATTATGGAAAATAATGAAATTTAGCACTATATGCTAATTTTTTGAGAAGGACCTGTATATGCCGTTCATCCTGGTATGTACAGTCATGGCTGAAAGTGTTCTCACCCTTGATATGTTTCCAGAAAATGAAGTGTTTATCCCAGAAAATTATTACAATTACACATTTTGTTATACAGATGTTTATTGAAACAACACACAATAAAAAGATAAATTGGATATAATTTCACGCAAAACCACAAAAATGGGCAGGGCTAAATTATTGGCACCCTCAGCATATTTGGAATAAATAACTCGGAATAAATAACTGTAATCAGTCGCTTCCTATAACCATCAAAAAGCTTCTTACACCTCTCAGCTGGAATTTTGAGCCACACTCCTTTTGCAAACTGCTCCAGATCTCTCATATGTGAAGGCTCCTTATCCCAACAGCAATTTTAAGATCTCTCCAAAGGTCTTCAATGGGATTTAGATCCGGATTTATTGCTGCCACTTCAGAACTCTCCAGCGCTTTGTTTCCATACATTTCTGGGTGCTTCTTGAAGTATTTTTGGGGTCATTGTCTTGATGAAAGAGCCATGACCTAGGACGCAAGCCCAGGTTTTGACACTGGGCATTACATTGCTACCTGAAATCCATTGGTAATTTTCAGATTTCAAGATGCCTTGTATACAGTCATGGCATCCAATACCAAAGGCAGCAAGATGACCCCAAAACATATTTGAACCTCTACCATATTTGACTGTAGGTACTGTGTTATTTTCTTTGTAGGCTTCATTCCATTTTCAGTAAACAGTAGAATGATGTGTTTTACCAAAAAGCTCTATCTTGGTCTCGTCTGTCCACAAGATGCTTTCCCGGAAGAATTGTGGCTTACTCACATACATTTTGGCAAACTGCAGTCTAGTTTTTTATATCTGTGTCAGCAGTGGTGTCCTCCTGGGTCTCCTGCCATAGCGTTTTATTTCATTCAAATGTCAAAGGATAGTTCGCGCTAACACTGATGCTCCCTGAGCCTGCAGAACAGCTTGAATTTCTTTGGAACTTGACTGGGGCAGATTATGCACCATCTGGACAATCCTGAGCGCAACATTTCATCAATGTTTCTCTGACCTTCACTTCCAGTGAAATTAGGTACAGTGCCATGGGTTGTAAACTTCTTGATTATTTTGCGCACCATGGACAAAGGAACATCAAGATCTCTGGAGATGGACTTGTAACCTTGAGATTGTTGATATTTTTCAAAAATTTGGGTTGTCAAGTCCTCAGACAGTTCTCTTCCACTCTTTCTGCTCTCCATGATTAGTGTGACACACACAGACTCACAATGCAAATATTCAATCAATTTCTCCCCTTTTTATCTGGTTTTTGGTGTGATTTTCATATGCCCCACACCTGTTACTTGACACCGGGCTCAGTGGGTAGCTTTGGGGTCCTGGGTTCAAATCCAATCAAGGACAACATCTGCAAGGAGTTTGTATGCTCTCCCCGTTCTCGTGTGGGTTTCCTCCGGGTTCTCAATTTTTCTCATGAATTGGACAAATGTCTAACATTTATCTTCTGATCTGTGTTCTATGTTCTGCTGTGATTAAAATATGACTATGAGCGATCTCCTAATCATTGCATTTTTGCTTTCTCTACATTTTACACTGCGCCGCAACTTTTTTGGAATTTGAGTCCTATATCATCCCCCATCGCATTCCTTCACAGGTGTACTTCTCTCTGCCCTGCCGAGAGCAGAAGAGAGTATTGTAGTGCGCATGCGCCGGCTTTACCTTCGGGTCATCAGTGCACTTTGGCATTTCCAGGTGCATGCGTACTACAGTACTTTGCTCTGCCCGCTGCGCAGGTGCACGATGGGGGACATCATGTGGATTACATAGGACGTTTCATCCACATGAAGCAGGGAAGGAGAACGCCGATTGTAAGAAGAGAAGAGGCGCCGGATCAAGACCAGAGTCGCCCATCGGAATGGACCGCCCCATCTGAGTATAATGAAAGCTCTTTTTTGGGGACATATATACATCATTCTAGTATGCTGTATATTACAGAGGGCTTAAAGGTGCTGGCAGTACTTTATATTGGGAAAACCTGGTGACAGGTTCCCTTTAAAATAATAGCTAATTTTCTGATGACACATTCCCTTAAAATAAAGTGCAAACAGCATAAATGTTAAGTTACAATAGCATATTTTATTTTTGCATTACAGTATATAATCAGGCTCGGACTGGCCCACTGGAGAACAGGAGAATCTATTCCACCTATATGAAAAGTAGTTGGCACAATATATTTGTTTCACTATGTACAGAAATCATCTCAACATTCATTTAATAAACTACCCCATTTATTATTCTATAAAAACACAGGCAGATTTGAGAATGAGGGTAATGTGATATTTGCATGTAGTTGAACAGTCGGCCTCCGGAATCAAGGTTATTGGTGGTCTTCTGGCACCTCAGCCCGGCACTGTATATAATGGTACATTTCTGTTATGTATGATCATCCAGAACACTTGAAAATCTGCCACTTGTCAGGTCCTGTTAGTGTCGGATGAAAGGAATTCTAATATATTATGACCATCATTGTCATTGAAGCAATAAATGAGATATAGACATATTATTAGGTTTATTTTGTATTATTTTTATACAATCAGGTTATACAATTGGATGATTTATCTACGCCCCGGGTTTAGTGTTTGCCATGCTCCTTACCTTTTCTGTATTTTCCTGCGCATTTCTCTCCCCATCATACTGGCTGTGGTCCAGAGGAGACAGGGAAGATGTGATAAATGCAGTGCTCAGAATAATGAGGAGGAAGGCAGGCAGCAGGAGAGGCATGTCCTCCAGCAGGCAGTAGGGATACAGCACGGTGCTTAATTATAGGCCATATATGTATAAATATAACGTAGATGCATAGGAAAAATAGTCTGGCAGCTGAATCCTCAGCCGGTCTATGGGGGATGTCAGTGTTTCTAATGCACTCAGCTATTCTGCTGCTGCGCCAGCAATTCTCTCCAATGGAGAATGAATGAATGAGAGGTTTCTCCGGTAGAGCCCCCCCTGCTGGCTATCAGTTATCAGTGCACATGCTCATTCATTTCACTTTACACACATTCACTCAGCTACAACCTGGCCAATAAAATTGAAACTATTATGAGTCAGTTGGATTAATAAATATTTTCGATTGTTGAATAATAATAATAAAAAGTATATACTGTAAAATGCATTTATTAGATTAGAGAACGTAATAAAGCCTAAATTATTTTTTTTACTTTTAAAATGTGACTACATGTGACTTTTGTTTAATGCACTTGCAATTCACTTGCAAAGCACCACTTGTCCCAACTGAGCTCTACCATAGGAGGAGTAAGAAATGAGACATGGACCTGGCTGCAGAGTCTCAAGTTGTTTTCCTCAGAATTTTGTGTACATCGTCACATAGCAAAGAGGTCTGCAACAAAGTGGGGATGTCAGATATACCCTTACCACCCTCGCAAGGCTCCTTGTACAAAACAGTCAACTTCATTGTCCATTTTGGAGTCCTAAGCAAAGAGAAACGAAGTTCTGGTGATGACACTGTAGATGGTGCTGACAGGTGCCGGATTATCAGATGTTATCAGTATTAATGGACCTGACAGGTTCCGGATTATCAGATGTTATCAGTATTAATGGACCTGACAGGTTCCGGATTATCAGATGTTATCAGTATTAATGGTGCTGACAAGTGCCGGATTATCAGATGTTATCAGTATTAATGTTGCTGACAGGTGCCGGATTATCAGATGTTATCACTGTTAATGGTGCTGACTAGAGTTGAGCGAAGCAGGTCGGTCAGATTCAAAAGTCGCCGACTTTCGCCAAAGTCGGGTTTCATTGGCCGAAACACGACCATAGCGTGCACTCGGCCATGAGGTCGGCAAAACGAGCTCCAAAGTCGAATGAGCCAATGAGCAAGGACGTACACTGTGGGCAACGAGATGACATGTGCAGCGTCCACCACCATCTTAGAGAAGGGCATTACAGTGATTGGCTTGGGGGCGTCATAGTGTCTATAAAAGCCCTGACCACCGACTGCCATTTTACTTCTGCCGATCTTAACAGTAGGGAGAGGTTGTTGACGCTGTTTATCAGTAGGGAGAGAGTTGGGGCTGGAAAGAGAAGTTCTTCTGTGCTTGTGTTGATAGCAATTGTGCTGTACAGTTAGTGTGCAGTGACAGGGGAGGATTTTCTTGTGTGCAGCAGCGCTGGTTATTAGGCTGCCTGATAGCTGTATTGCTGTGTGTACACTGCTGTGCAGACTGCTTTTTACACAGCACTAATACTTTTATTTTTTTTTCTGCACAATTACCGACCGTTCATTTTTTCCCACACCGTATAGAGCTGTACGCTCATCACACACTATAGTGTACCGGTTGGTATCACGGACAAATACATGCTGACTTTCTGTGTGTGACTCCGGAAATATATACGAGATTTAAATTTTCCCCTACACTGTATACAGCTGTACGCTTCTGAGACAGTACTGTATATCTGCTCTTTGTATTATGGTCAAATCCATACTGAGAGAGCGTCTGTGTGTGACTCCGGAAATATATACGGAGATTTAAATTTTTCCCTACACCGTATACAGCTGTACGCTCCACATACAGTACCATATATCTGCTGGTATTTTGGGTACATTTTCCCAAACATGAGGAAGTATGGTGGAAGAGGCCCCGGACGTGGGAGGGGGGCAAGCTGGTACTGATGGTGGTTGTGGTGCATCTGCTGGTAGTGCCAAAAGCACAATAGCACCTAAGGCAGGAGGTGTTGAGCCTGCGTCATCGTCTGGCTCCAGAAGGCCTGGAAGGCTCACATTTCTGGGAGTAGGTAAACCGCTTTTAAAGCCGGAGCATCAGGAATAGGTTTTGGCTTAGGCCTCTTTCACACTTCCGTTGTGTGACGTCCGCCCATCCGTGAAAATGGCGGATCCGTCAGAAAAGTAAAAAAACGGATGCAAAACTGGTCAGTTTGAGAGAGAGAGAGAGGAGAGAGAGAGAGAGAGAGAGAGAGAGACCCCGGACACTGTTTTCTGCATTTTACTATGGTTTTCAATAGAGGCGACGGATCCGCAGGCGGATTCCGTCAAAAACGGATGCTGGCGGATCCGCCGCCCATAGGCAGCCATTGTACAAAATGGCGGATGCGGCGCATCCGCCGTTGTCCGCCATTTTGGCGGTCAAAAAAAAAACGTTGCATTGGACGTTTTTTTGAAATGACGGACGCCAATTTTTTGGCGGATCCGTCCAAAAACGGACCTAACGGACGACCATCCGTCAAAATCCGTCACTAATGCAAGTCTATGGGAAAAAAACGGATCCGCCAAAAAAAAATGGCGGATCCGTTTTTTTCACATTTTGACGGATTTTGACTGACGTCGCACGACTGAAGTGTGAAAGAGGCCTTACACTGCCGAAACAGCCTCCAGCTCTATCGCCTCCTCTTCTGAAGTTTCAAAAAATGCAAGCACTGAGTCGTCAGTGCAGGCTCCTGGTCAGGAACAACACCTTTCCTTGTGTCCTTCACCCCCACCACAAGTGAAGGATGCGGCAGGCCACACTTCAGATTACTCCCTGGAGCTCTTTTCACATGGAGTGCACTGATGCACAGCCGCTGCTATATGATTCTGCTGGTACATTCACCCAGAGCACTGCAATGCCCTCGCAGTCTACTGAGCCATAATCTGACCCTGATGAAACTCAGGTGCCCCTTCCTGCATACTATACCACCTTACATGGTGACACAGAGGAAGGTGCAGATGAAATTGAAGAGGAGGTGATGGATGACCCAGTTGTTGACCCAGATTGGCATCCATTGGGGGTAGAGGGTGCCGCTGGTAATAGCTCAGAAGAGGAGGAGGATCCGCGGCAGGCATCGACATCGCAGCTGCGGTTATCTGGCAGGCCCGCAGCAGTCCAAAACGTGTTAAAAAAACAAAAATAGTTGCAGGACAGCTTGGCCAGATGGTCAAATTAGCACAGCGTGCAAGCCCTGAAAATTTATCCCATAATAGGAAGAGTGCAGTGTGGCACTTTTTTTACCAAAATCCTATTGATGAGGCAAAGGTTATCTGTAAGAAGTGCGGACCTTTAGCCAAGGGAAAAATCTCCGAAAATTGAATACCAGTTGCATGCTTAGACATTTAAACACCATGCACTTGCAAGCGTGGACGAACTACAAAACCTCACTGTCTTTGAACGCCTACATTGCCAAACTGATCTCATTAGAGATGATGCCCTTCCGGATGGTTGAAAGCGCAGTGTTCCGAAATCTCATGGCCTACGCTATCCCACATTATGACCTACCCAGTCGGCACTTCTTTTCTAGAAAAGCCATCCCGGCCCTCCACCTGCATGTGAAAGACCGCATTGTCCATGCACTTAAACAATCAGTGAGTGGAAAGGTGCACCTCACAACAGATGCATGGGCCAGTAGGCATGGCCATGGCCGTTACGTGTCCATCACTGCGCACTGGGTTAATGTGGTGGATGCAGGGTCCACAGGGAAAGCGGCGGTGGGACAGTGCTGCCTAGCCCACGGTATAGGCAAAAGTTGGCTGTAGGCGTTCGACCCTCCTCCTCCTCTTCCAGAAGCAAAAGCTCGTCGACAGAGCGCAGTCGCATGAGCACTCCATCTGCAGCTGCCAGTGTTGCACACGAGGTGTCCCACTATCGAACAGCTTGTGGTAAGCGTCAGCAGGCTGTTTTAAAGATGATGTCTTTGGGCGACAACAGACACACTGCGGAGGTACTGGCTACTACTTGCAGCGAGAAACTGAGTCATGGCTGGGCAGTCTACATCTTGAGCCAGGCAAGGTAGTCAGTGATAACGGCCGTAATTTTGTGGTGGCCATAGCCCTGGCAAAACTCAGACACATACCTTGCCTGGCTCATACTTTGAACCTGGTGGTGCAGTGCTTCATAAATAATTATCCGGAGTTACCAGCCCTGCTCCATAAGGTGCGAAGACTTAGCTCGCACATCCGTCGCTCGCCCGTAGACTCCAGTCGTATGCAGAAGCTGCAGCGATCGCTCCACCTCCCCAAGCACCACCTAATCATAGACCTTGCAACAAGGTGGAACTCCACCATGTACATTGTTGAGAGGCTGTGCGAACAGAGGCAGGCTGTAATGCATTTGTGGGAGGATACATGGGCAGGCAGTTTGAGGGCAGACATCGAGTTGTCGGGTGTGCAGTGGTCAAAGCTGAAAGACCTCTGTAAAGTCCTTCAGTGTTTTGAGGAATGCACACGTCTGGTAAGCGCAGATGACGCCATTATAAGCATGAGCATCCCACTTATGCATCTGCTCATGCAAACTTTGACGCACATTAAGGATCAGGCTTCTGCAGCGGAGGAGGTGGAGGGAAGCCTTGATGACAGTCAGCCATTGTCTGCTCAGGGAACTGTCCTGGACGAGATGAAGGAAGAAGAGGAGGAGGATGAGGGGGATGATTTTTTTGGGGAGGAGGATGCTTCTCAGGGGGCAAGAGAAAATGTTGGCTTGCCAAGATCAGGTACAGGGTTTGTGCGTGACTGGAGGGATGTGGATTTGGCACAAAGTGCTCCTCCACCCACCACTGGCAGTGCATCATTGACACCTGGAACATTGGCCCACATGTGTGATTTATGTCTTGCGGATCCTAAAAAGGGACCCCCGCATTGCCAAAATTATGAAGGATGACGACTACTGGTTGGCCAGCATCCTCGATCCACGCTATAAAGGCAATTACAGAACATTATGCCACAGGAGAACATAGAGCTAATATTGGCGAACAAACAAGCAACTCTGGTAAACCGTTTGTTAGAGGCATTCCCAGCACACAGCAGTGGTGCAGGTTCTACCATGAGCCGTACTGGGCCAAATGGAAGAGGTGTTCGTGGTGCACACAGCCGAAGTGGCGTTGGAAACAGGGTTTCATGACCATGTTGTGGACTGATTTCTCGAGTAACGCTCACACGACTGGTAATACTGAATCGATTGCAACAGACAGGAGACAGCAGTTGTCAACTATGGTTCAAAATTACCTCTCCTCCCCTATCGATGTTCTCCCTCACAGTTCATTCCCCTTTGACTACTGGGCCTGTAAACTGGACACCTGGCCTGAATTGGCACAATACTCCTTACAGGAGCTCGCCTGCCCTGCTGGTAGTGTGCTATCAGAAAGAGTCTTCAGTGCTGCTGGATCAATCCTGACAGAAAGAAGGACCTGGCTGTCGACCCAAAATGTAGGTGATCTCACCTTCATTAAAATGAACCATGCCTGGGTTTCAAAGGATTTCGTACCACCTTCCCCTGATGACACATAGGTTGCCAGCAAAATGCCTCGCTTTGTCCTCCTCTTCCTCCGTCTTCTCCAATTCCTCCATTTGCAGCTGCTAAACGTACAGCCTACACCTCAACATATGCCAGTTTTTCCACCTCCCTAACTTGGCTGTCCCCCCCCCCCAGGGCCAGCGTCAGCACCTGGCGCACCCGGGCAAGTGCCGGGGCCCTGAGCAGGTCGGGGGGCCCACTCACCATCAGAGACACCGGCGTACTATGAGGGGCCCTGTGCCAGTTCCCGGCGCTCACAAGTGTGCCCTCCCTGCTTGCTCAGGGCCCCAGCACTTGCAATACTTACCTCTCCCTGCTCCACCGCTGTGACGTCTTCCGTGTTTCCTGACAGTGACATTCAGGTCAGAGAGCGTGATGACGTCCCGTCTGTGCGCCCTCTGGCTGAACAGTCACAGTGCAGAGAGCTGGAAGATGGCGACGCTGAGGAGTCCAGAGTAGAGCAGTGCCCAGCGAGGAGAGGTATTTCATTCTTTTTTATGTTTGGAGCAATATATGGGGAGCATCATACATTGGAGCATCATATAAGGGGCCCATTATACACTGGAGGATCATATGGGGCCCATTATATATGGAGCATTATATAGGCCCATCATACACTGGAGCATCATCCATGGGGCACATCATATACTGGAGCATCATATGGGGCCCATTATATATGGCGCATCATATGGGGCACATTATATATGGAGCATCACATGGAGCCCATTATACTGTATATGGAGCATTATATATGGGGACCATTATATTTGGAGCATTAGGCCGGCGTCACACTGGCGACAGAATCGGACGACTGCAATGCGATGAAAAATCGCATTGCAGTCGGACCTATGTTAATCTATGGAGCAGCTCCCAGTATCAGATTTTTTGTGGTCCGTTTTAAACGTCCGTGTACAATCGCAGCATGCTGCGATTGTCACCGATTGTCGGTCGACAATCGCCAATGCAAGTCTATGGGAGCGATGAAAAATCGGATTACAAACGGACCACACTGTGTGACTTGCGATGAAATCGCATCGGTGTCCTTTAGAAAAGCCGGCAATTCATCCCCGGCTATACTGTAAAATCACACTGACAGCTTTAATAAAGACTAGAAAGAATAGATATACACACATAGAACACATATATATATATATATATACATGTCATTGTGACATGTATATATACATATATTTATAGTTCCTAGACTTCAACATACTGTAATAGGCGCTAATTCAATTGCCGGGTTTTGTGAAATCACAGAAGCCGACATGAAATGATACATTGTTTCCACACAGTTAACCATGTCATTTCCTGTATTTTGATATTTGTTTAGAACTTACAATTACATGAGTGTATTTGTGCAAAATTTCAGACATGTAGGGGTTAATTAAAGGTGTAATTTCGTTGAAAAAAATGCGTGGGCTCCCGCTGTATTTTCTCCACCAGACAGACAAAGCAAAGCGAGTGGGGGCAGATAATAATAGCCTAGGGAGGGTACATTTTTTTTTGTGCCCCCCCTGGCTACTAACATCTGCCCCCAGACACCCCAGAAAGGGCAAATCTATAATTAGATTCGCCCTTTCTGGCACTTTGCCCGTCTATTCCCATTGCCCTGTAGCGGTGGCGAATGGGTTAATCTCACCTTACTGTCACCTTAGTATTGAAAGGTGACCTTAAGGCAGGTTAATAATTGAGAGCTGTCAATTAGACAACTATCAATTATTAATCCTATTGAAGTAAATAAAAAAACACACACACTTTAAGAATAAATAATTTTAATGAAATTAAAACACATTTTTTTGACCATATTTTATTTTACACTTAATCCGTGCGAAGCCATTGATCTCCTAAAATAAAGAAAAAAAAATAAAACAACATTATTCTTACCTATTCCGCCGATCTGTCACGTCCCACGCTGTAATCCTTCACAAAGGGTTAACTAGCTTTGAGCCAAGCAGTGCAAGTAATCCTGCATGCTCAGCTCAAAGCTCCTGAATGAATAAGTTCCTCTCCTGGCGACAGGAGAGGATGTGTTTCATGAATGAAGCTTAATTGATTGTGTCCACTTTCCCTTTAGGTCAGGTCACTACAGTTAAATTGGCAATAAATCAATTAAGCTCCATTCATGAATCTATTCCTCTACTTTCGCTGGGAGAGGAAGTTATTCATTCAGGGGAATACAGGTCTGAGACAGCATTATTAGCTCTCTGCGACCTGTAACCTGTTAACCCTTTCTGAAGGATTACACCGTGGGACCTGACTGTACATCGGATTGGTAAGTATAATTTTGCTTTTTTATTTTATTTTTATTACAGGAAATGGTTTTAGCAGGAAAATAAAATATGGTCAAAAACTGTGTGATTATTTAATTAAACTTATTTTTTATTAAACTGTGTGTGTTTGATTTTTCTTTCATACAATAGGATTAATAATTGATAGTTGTCTAATTGACAGCTCTCAATTATTAACCTGCCTTAAGGTCACCTTTCAATACTAAGGTGACAGTAAGGTGAGATTAACCCATTCGCCACCGCTACAGGGCAATGGGAATAGACGGGCAAAGTGCCAGAAAGGGCAAATCTAATTAGAGATTTGCCCTTTCTGGGGTGTCTGGGGGCAGATGTTAGTAGCCAGGGGGGCACAAAAAAAATGTACCCTCCCTAGGCTATTATTATCTGCCCCCACTCGCTTTGCTTTGTCTGTCTGGTGGAGAAAATACAGCGGGAGCCCACGCATTTTTTTTCAACGAAATTACACCTTTAATTAACCCCTACATGTCTGAAATTTTGCACAAATACACTCATGTAATTGTAAGTTCTAAACAAATATCAAAATACAGGAAATGACATGGTTAACTGTGTGGAAACAATGTATCATTTCATGTCGGCTTCTGTGATTTCACAAAACCCGGCAATTGAATTAGCGGCTATAACAGTATGTAGAAGTCTAGGAACTATAAATATATGTATATATACATGTCACAATGACATGTATATATATATATATATGTGTTCTATGTGTATATATCTATTCTTTTTTTTGTGATTGAAATACTATTCTTTTAGATCCATTATATGTCAGTTTTGCAAGCCTGCGAGAAAATCTCGCAAGTCGGATGAAAATCGGATGTTACAAGGTACACACACATGCGATTAAATCGCATCTTTGAAGGAAAATCGGATGCCAGAAGGATGTGTGATGTTTGCATTTTGATCCGACAATCGACCGTCTAAAACGGACCGATTTTTTGTGGTTGTGTGTGACTCCAGCCTTATATGGGGCTCATCATACACTGGAGCATCATATGGGGTTCATTATTTATGGGGCATCATATAGGGCCCTTTATATATGGAGCATCATATGGAGCACATATGGAGCCCATTCTGTATGGAGCATTATATGGAGCCCATTCTATTTGGAGCAATATATGGGGCTCATTATTCTGTATGGTGCACTATGTGGTGGCCATAATACTGTATGGAGGACTATAATGTCAGTTTTTTGAGCTATTGTAGAATTTACAATAGATATCACTCATGTAATGTAAGAAGTGAAGTATTTGGCATTGTGCTATACCTATATTTCTCTGCCATATCGGAGCATCATGAATTGTGGTATGTGTTAAAGGGGCCCAGTGAGACTCTTTCGCCAGGGGCCCACGAAAACCTGGAGCCAGCCCTGCCAACCCCACCCACAACTTTAGCCAAATAACCCCCAGTTTTCAATGCGTTACTATTATTATATAGTAAATTAAGGTTGACAAGCTTAAAGGGAATCTGTCACCCCATTTTTGCCCTATGAGATAGGGGCACCGCCATCAAGGGCTTATCTACAGCATTCTGTAATGCTGTAGATAAGCCCCCGATGTCACTTGAAAGTGAAGAAAAACGAGTTATATTATACTCACCCAGGGGTGTTCTGCCGTCCGGTCGGGTCCGATGGGCGTCGCGGTCCGGTCCGGGTCTCCCATCTTGTAGCGAAGCTGGCCTCTTCTTTCTGTCCCGTCGCGGCTCCTGCGCAGGCGCCCTGCTCTGCCCTGGTGAGGGCAGAGCAGAGTACTGCAGTGCGCAGGCGCCGGGAAAGGTCAGACAGGTCCATCGCCTGCCCACTGTAGTACTCTGCTCTGCCCTCACCAGGGCAGAGCAGTGCGTCTGCGCAGGAGCCGCGACGGGACGGAAAGAAGAGGCCGGCTTCCCTACAAGATGGGAGGCCCCGGACCGGACTGCGACGCCCATCGTTTTTCTTCACTCTCAGGTGACATCGGGGCTTATCTACAGCATTACAGAATGCTGTAGATAAGCCCCTGATGGCGGTGGCCGCAGCTTATAGGGCAAAAATGGGGTGACAGATTCCCTTTAATTAATAAGAATTGATGTTGTTGGCATTGAAATGGGCACTGTAGGTGTGCTTACTGTCCTCCACTCAGTGCCGACTTTTATTCCCCATTGACTTGCATTGGGGTCGGATTTTCGACTCCGACCCGACCTTTTCCGTTAGTCTGCCGACTTTGTTCGACTCGACTTTTGGGAAAGTCTGGTGGCCCGAAACCCGACTCAACCCTCCCGGAGCCAAAGTCGCTCATCTCTAGCGCTGACAGGTACCAGATTATCAGAAGTTATCATATTAATGTTGCTGAAAGGTGCCGGAATATCAGATGTTATCAGTATTAATGGACCTGACAGATGCCAGATTATCAGATGTTATCAGTATTAATGGACCTGACAGATGCCGGATAATCAGATATTATCAGTATTAACATTAGTTTTTTTCAGGCTTCACATTATATAGGGAAAAAAGCACCAAAATCGCACAGTTCAGCAGCGTCTTCAGACGCACAGTGATCACAGATCTCATGAAATCACATCCACTTACATT
This sequence comes from Oophaga sylvatica, assembly GCA_033576555.1. Taxonomy (NCBI): domain Eukaryota; kingdom Metazoa; phylum Chordata; class Amphibia; order Anura; family Dendrobatidae; genus Oophaga; species Oophaga sylvatica. Next base: position 449,829,636 of record JARQOD010000003.1, on the reverse strand, counting down.
GCACATAAAGGCCGTAGCGTAAATGTTGTTTCTTCTGCTGATTTTTTTTTTTGCAGAATTTCTGCTGCGTTTAAGTGTCTGAATAAATGCTGGGCAGGGTGCAATAGTTGACTGCTTGGTATACCATCCTTATAGGAGCCCTAGCATGGTCCACTGAGCTTTGAAAGCTCTTTTAATAGGCTTGGATTTTGATAATTACCGTAGTTGTTGCAATAATCGCTGGAACCAAGTCCTAGTGGTACATACATATTGTTGCTTATTGATATCATTGCATCATACTCTGAGACATCAGGGATAATTCTTTTTCTATACCTGCATAAATCAGTCGCTTTTTGGCACTTTACACCTTATTGACTAATTAAGGAGTAGAATGCCATGTAAGTCCCTTATTCCTTGAGAATGTGTTTGAGAAGTTTTAGTCCTTTGAGTTATCCACAAATAAGACTTACTCCAAGATAATCACTTTATTATCTATATACAACACTCACTGTATATAACATATAATGAGGGTGAGTCTTCATTGAGCGGGGGCGCCACTTGCGTACAAGTTAATGTGCCAACCTCCGCAGCAAGGAAGGGACTCATTTAATAGGGACTTGAAAGGGTGAGTTAAAGTTTAGTTTAACCCCTAGCACCACTTTTTTCCACCCTCCCCCTTTCTCCATTAAAATCAATGATAACGTATTTCACTGACTGTTGTTTTATGTATGACTATTGTTGTGGCCCTTAGGCCTGGAGTTGTATGAAGACAACTTGCTGGTAATTCCCGTTTTTTTTGCCACCCTTGTCCACCTATCACACCAATCTACCTCCTTTGGTGAGATTTATTATGCACGGTATCAGATTATTGGTCCTTGATTAGGCAGCTGTGTTGGTAGATATTGAGTGGTTTATATGGTGCTGGTCATATTTAGTACATTTCTTCAGGTGATCAGGTGATCTTAGGGATCTTTAGGGTGAGCCGCCTAGGAGTGGGAGCGCCAATTTGCATATAAAGTAGGGTGCCAACCTCTGCTGGCATGCAGGGTCTACTTAGGGGTTAATAGGGTGATTTTATGGTGATCCTCGACTCTGCCCACTCTATCAAGCCACATATACAAGCCCTTGACTCCTCCTGCCGACTCCAACTCAAAAAGATTTCCCGGATCCGTATATTCTTTGACCAAAAAACTGCAAAAACACTCATGCATCATCTCCTGCCTCGACTGTTGCAACCTCCTACTCTCTAGCACTCTTGCACCACTCCAATCTATCCTAAACTCTGCTGCCCGAATAATCCACCTGTCTCCCCATTATTCCCCAGCCTCTCCTCTCTGCCAGGTGCTTCACTGGCTTCCTATTGTCCAGAGGCTCCAGTTCAAAACCCTAACCATGACATACAACGCCATCCACAACCTGTCTCCTCCATACATCTGTGACATGGTCTCCTGGTACTTACCTACACGCAACCTTCGATCCTCTCAAGATCTCCTCCTCTACTCCAATCTTATTTCTTCTTCCCACAACTGCATACAAGACTTCTCCCGTGCCTCCCCTATACTCTGGAACTCTCTACCCCAACACATCAGACTTTCGCCTACCACGGAAACCTTCAAATGGAACCTGAAGACCCACCTCTTCCGACAAGCCTACAACCTGCAGTGATCATCAGTCTACTGAACCACCGCACGACCAGCTCTATCCTCTCCTAGTGTATCCTCACCCATCCCTGTAGGCTGTGAGCCCTCGCGGACAGGGTCCTCTCTCCTTCTGTACTTGTGTGTGCCTTGTATTGCGCATGTTTATTGTACTTGTCTATGTATGCCCCTTTTTTCACATGTAAAGAGCCATGGAATAAATGGCGCTATAATAATGAATAATAATAATAGTAATAATACTAATCAGTTCTGTTCTCTCTGTTTAGTATTCTGCATCTGATAAGAGTTCACATTATTTAGCAGTGGATTTTATAGATTTGATGCTGGTCGAAAACTTTTGTGATTTTTTTTTTATTAATAAGTAGTATTTCACCTCGCGAAGTAATGGCAAATCTCTGGTGTAGAGCCGAGGTGAATCTAGGTGTCTCGGCAGGGGGCAAAAATTCAGTTTGATGCCCACTTCATAGACATGTCCACAAATGCTATTAAATTGCAGATATTGGGTTAATCTGCAGGTTAATAGCATTACAATGCTGTTCGGCCACCTTACTGAAAGCACAGTTATGGGAGGAAATTAACATTATTCATACCGGGAGCTGCCGGCTTCCAGTCGTAGAGGCTGCCTGTGAGTGTCAGCTGGAAACATGCCCTAGGAATTTGATTGACAGCTTGCTCTGCATAGATGTCAATTAAAGTGCCAAGGATTGCTTACAGCTGCTACTCACCGTACTTGTAACATGGCGTGGGGCAGTAGGTGTGGGCGAGGTACTCATCTCTTAGGACCTTCATGTAATGTATTGGGGCATGACTAGGTGTTTGGACTTCATCTAAAGGGGCGCTACGCTCTTGCAAAGCCGCATAATGCCAGTGACTTCGGCTGGCCAGAACCGGAAGTTGAAGAGTCCATTGAGAGAGAGCACCACCCAAAGATAAAGTCTCTTACTGAACATTAACTTGGTGGAAACTAAGTACAACAGATATCCGAGGCATAACTTCACAAACGTTTCTTTCACAATGCGGAGCGTCTTCACCACCACCCAGCACTCTACTACAGTCCAGCTAGTGAGAGTCCTATTCTCAACCCGCGGTACTGTAAGGGGTTACAAAGACTGGTACAACGCCCCTACCCCTTTAAGCACATCCCAGTTAAATGTGATTTCATGTTGCTATGTATAGAGTGTTTTCCAACCTTTTGCTTCTATATGAATGTTTATAATGCTGTGTATTGCATTGCAATGTACATAATTGTTAACCTAGGGCACGCGTAGTACATTAGTTAGTCCACTAGATGGGGCACATGACACCTTACTATAATAAACAGTGTATATTGTTAACTGTAGGAGGAGTTAACTGGGGTAAGGCAGGAATAGTTTCCTGGTTAGATTCAGAGGGGCTAGAGAGCCCGGACAGCTTGGGTGGGCTTTAGAGCCCAAGCTACCCAGTAGCTTCGTAACTTTTGGAAGTAAGGAACCCAGCCATCCAGGGCCCAGTGGGCCAGATGTGCAGTTTTAGCAGCCGTGTGACAGTAGTGGTGGAACAGAGACTACAGCTGAGGCAATATCAGTACGGGGATGCAGGTGGCTCTGTAATGTGTCAGTTTACTGCATGGGCTGATGCCCTCGTATCTGGGGCGAGAAGGACGAGGGAACTCCTAGGCATAGTAAGTCTGAACAGGGAGGACGCTGCGTTACCGCAAGAGGTGGAACGACCCAGGCACGTTCCGAAGGCCGTAGGAAGAAGTGCAGAGAAAATGGAGAATGTGGACTGTATGGAACCCTGTGCTGATGTTGTATCTAATAAGGATGTGCTGCAAAAAAGAAAAAGTAAAGTTCTACGTTTTATGTTGCAACTGGACTGTGTCTCTGTTTGTGTGCAAATGTATGGAGAAGGTCTTCAGCAACTCAGAGGAGATCCTGAAGGTACAGAGAGCAGAGGCAAGTACACTGACTAAAGGACGTTCTTTGTATGTGAAGGGAGACCAGGGCGCAAAACCAGATATTCTCAGCCACGACTACAGCCCTGGCCCTCACTCACATCACCACGTCCTCTTCCCTCTTAAGAGAATTACTTTGCCAATATGGCCGGTACTTAGCTTCTCAGTTTGCCGATGAACTACTACATGGGGCACTCGCTTCGTCTCACGTCCGCTGTTTTGTCCTAACCTCTTTGAGTTATAAACTCGGTGCTGTTCTGCTAGGTGTCCTGTCCCAGGAACTGTCTCATGTGCACCACTCTGTCCTTCTGTCACTTCTCTGATTTTTATTCTGGATCTCACTATCAACTGTCTTGGTCTCCACTCACGTCAGGGACACCCATGTTTCTGCCAACTTGTCATACCTTGGGTCTGTTTCTGGCATACCCTGTGCCCTATCTAACTTCCTGACAGGAAACTGTCTTATTTCCTTCCCTTTAGCCCTCCCACTCTGGGCTAGTCCCAAACATTAACCCTTTCTCTCCCTATTGTCAGTCAAAATATAACACCTTCACTAATAACGCATATCATAACACAATTACTCATCAAGGTAGATTTACAACTATACACATGTCTTCAAAGGTGAACATGGGCAGTATGTCCATCTCTTTAACATACTGCGTGGTGATTGTAGCTGCTGCAGATACACATCTATGACAAAAAGATGGCTCTATTGGAGAACTTGCCTTACTGCTGCCCTCTTCTCCTCTGTGGCTTAGGAGTGACATCAGCAGTGTGATCATGCAACCTCATCACGTTGCTACATGTCACCTTGACCCCAAAAGTGCAGTGATTCAGAGCTTCAATTGTTCTTGCATTTTAAAGATACAGGTGCAATTGATTAGTAGTAAGGCTTTTACTTGATCTCCGAGCTGTCTGTCAGTTTAACAACCGGTCCAAAGAAGGGCCAAATCCAATTCCAAGAGGGCAGCAAAATGCCAACCCCTGGGAGATATCTTGGACCACCACATCAAGCACCCCCTGCTAGCTGAATTTTTATCTCTACTAAAAGCACTTGTATCCCTTTTACAAAGTGAAGGTTAGATGTCCGATCATCGCTCCAATTATTCTTTATTGGGCTTCCGGAAAAAAAGAGCAATGTTTGGCAGCACCATAGGGAACAGATGGAACAGCACATTGCCGCTCCTTTCTAACGTGGATAAAAGTTCTCCGTTCTTCCGATCGGTGTGGGTCTCAGCAGTCGAACACCCACCGATCAACAAGTTAGCACCTATTTTTTGGATAAGTGATAACTTTTTTCACTGGAAAAACCCTTTAATCCAGGTAAAATACAAATATGCAGTGATATTATGTAACCAGAGGAGCCCCCTTCTTTTTCTGTTCCTTCTGCACTAAGAGGTTTTTCAGTGCATCTTGATACTGGCAGAGCAAACTGCCAAGTAACTTGCGCAATTCTGGTGTAATCTTATTGTAATAGCTTCCAGAACATACGAAACGCTCAGAAATAAATCTTAAGTGTACTGTCAGTGCTTTACAGCATTCCATGACTTTTCCATCTGTGGCACGGATCAGTCTTATAACGATCCGTCAGCTCAATGCAGACTTGCATGGTCAGGGATAGCGGTGTAAGAGTCCAGGCAGGCAGAATAAATGGATAGACACAGTTATTAGGAAACCCAATGTCCAACCAGAGTGGACATCAATGGTTTAATCCAGATGAACAGTCAAGGAGAAAGCTACATCAGAAACCAAGTGTAAAAAAGTCAAATATAAAGTATCCAATAGTTAACACAGTCTTACATTTTTGTGGTTGCTATATAGAGGACCCAGACCACAATTGGCCTCTAAAGCCACCTACTAATGGTCTGCTAACCCGCTCTCCTGGTTTGTGGGCCAGTCAGATCTTACGATTGTCCATAATTGTTGTCTGAATCGAACGCATTTCATATTTGCCAGTTTCTCATCAGGTACCCAAGTGATGGCTTTTGGCAAAGAGGATCAGAATTGGGGCCTTTAGTAGGTCTGTTTTAGGTACCATGTTTTGACACATGTTAGATTAGCAGTTTAGGAGCACTGGTCATATGAATACGTACATCAGAAGATTTTCAAGAGCACTCACTGTAAAAAGTGACAATTCCTTTCTTTGGTCATCTGTGTTAGCTACAATACAACCATCCTTCTAGGGATTTATTTTCATGAACTGCATTGATCCCAATCTTGAAATTTAGCATCTCATTTATGGTAATATCTAGAATCACGTTGTATCTCCTAACAGCTGATGATAAAATGTTCGTAGCACCTACCGTATAGTCGTGGCCCCAAGACGTTTCCAGAAAGCAGTAAATCAAACATTTTTCAACTTGTCATTTCCTGGTATACTGGTAAGAGAAATAAACGGCATCAAGTTTCCTTTGATGAAGGTCAGGAATTTCAAGATCCACTGCTTGACTGTATTGCACCACAATTTAAATAGAATTTCTTCTATTACTTCGCTGATGTTTGCTCTCATGATCCTTCATACTTATGAGATGGAAATATTTGAGAGTGTAAAAAAGATAATGTGTTTAAAAACGTGATACATGCATTTTGTTTTCAGTCTCTTTTAAAGGGCTTGGCTTTACTACAGCATATGAACCATATCTTCAACTTAGAACCTTGATCTATTAGGCCTCATTCAGATGGCTTTTTTTCATGGATAAAATTTGAACACCTTTGTTCGCGTACCATGTGTCCTCAAGAAAAATCACAGACACATGTCCATTTTTTATCTGACGTCTAAGGGTAACATTTCTCCTTGTAGAGTGTGACATGCCTGGAATGCCTGTGTAAGGAGACTTATAGGCCATGCAATGTTCCTCTGGGAAATTAATTATGGATATTTTCTCTTCAAAGAGGAAGAGGACTTAAACTATACTGCTACCTTTTGGAAGTAGCAATCCTAAAAGTCAAAATCGACCCTTTAACGAACCTTGCCATACGACTTAGGATAAAAGGGATTGCGGACCTCTCCAGTGTCCTGTAACAGCGGCGCTCCCGCTGTTACAGGACACTGGAGAGGTCCGCAATCCCTTTGGACTAAATTGCTACCAAATAGTTTGTATACCCACTATGAAACAGCAATCCACTTTTTTTCTGGAAATTCTCCTATACTCTCTATGCTTATCAGATTAAGTGACTTTCTGAATAAGACCCGAGAGGGTCGAAACGTCATTTGTATCTAGTCGCTTCATCCTTATTGGCTCCCTAGTTTTGTTTATATTGTTAATAAAACACTTCTTGCATATATCTCTTAGAGTGTGCGGTGTAATTCCATTACTATTATCTTTAGGAAAGGTCATCAATGTCTGATGAGTGGAGTTGTGTCAACCGGCAAGCCCGCCGATCAGCCATTCTCGGTGCCGGTGGCTGCCGGAAGTGCTTAGTTATGGATAGGGTCTGTACAAGGGGTAGGCAGGGTAGGCACTCACCAAGGGCACTACCTCCTGCCTCCTGGAGGGGGCGCACTTTGGGGCAAAAAAAAAGATAGTATGGCTTTGTCTGTGGGGGAGGAAGTGACAGCAGGAGCAGATTAGGAGCAGGGTCACAGGATGGAGGAAGCCGGTGGCTCCAGCTAACATTGATAACCCAGCTGCTGCAGGAAGTCATCAACTGCCACTAACACCTGTGCCCGCTATTAAAGAACATGAAAATTAACTGATCCCCACACCCATACTCCCGCCCACTTCTCTGCACTGAAGCCAGCGCCGAATGGTCTGCGGGACTATGGGAGTGGAGAGCAGTTCATTTTCCTAAATAGCGGGCACAGGTGTTAGCCGCATGTATTAAGGTCCTGTGGGCCCAATTCATTAGGACTGTCATTTTGTACACCAGTCTTATTGAAGGCAGTGCTGGGGTAAGATTTGCCTATTTTTTAAGAGGAGCACAATGAGGATCTTATTCATTCATAATTGTAGAAGAAATATTGTTTTTGTTTGCCTAAAATGTATTTGATCGATAAAAAAATCTTAGTGAGGAGTTACCTCTGTCCTTTTTTTTTAAAAAAAAAAAAGTATTTTTCCATACATTGACTTGTTCTAATACATTGCCTGACTTTTCGCTTATGTAGTCGACTGCATAAATTCTGAAATGTTTTCATCCCCCAAATTTTCAACTATTTAATTGCAATCACTTCCTATGTCAGTCATTGCAGTAGCTTTGAAAATGACATCTGCATCATACTTTATGGTTATTACCAACATTGTGCTAAAAAGAATTTTGCAACACGTAGAATTTCTTTTCTTAAATTATAGACAAGAAAATGAGATGTTTTCCACCCGTTTTCAGAAGGACAAGAAAAAATGATACTTGGAAAATACTCCCATTTTGCATGTAGCTGACATTACACTGGTGCCCTGGGCCAGCCCTAGACAATCTAAATTTCAGAGAAGGGAAGAAAGTGGCAAACTAGCCGAGAAGACAAATGAACCAACCCTACCTTTAGGGCAAAGGCATGTGAGAACAAAACAATTGATCATTGAAGTGTGCAATTGCTGTGCCTAGGGGGTTTCTTGATAAAGTATGGTGTTGGGGGAAGATGTCCTATTTCTGTGTTGGGTCTTATCTAGCACAAACAAATCTACTCATCAAAAGCCCAAAGGAAAAACAAACAAAATCTAGACTGTAGAACATTTTTTGTAAATGGTTGGCCATACAGATTAGATGGCTGTCAGTCGAACAATGCATTGGCCGATCGCTCAGTTAACAGACATCTCAGCCGACTCTCCCATACACAGGAGAGTTTGTTTGGCCAAGCGCTCCTATGCTTTCTATGAGAAAGTCGCAGTCAGCAACATCGGTTGGTGGCATATCTCAGAGAGAACAATGTGTGCATCAGTCTGAAATCGGGCAAGCACAATGAGCATCTCCCCCAACCAGAGGCATAATGATTGTGGTCACAGAGAGTGCACTGGGAGTCCGTCCGAAGATGGGGTACATTATTACTGGATTGTGAAAATTATAACAAGGCACGGCCCTGGATGGAGGACATTATTACAGGACGGGGCCAGGATGGAGGACATTACTACAGGAAGGGGCCTAGGATGGAGGACATTATTACAGGAAAGGGGCCAGCATGGAAGATATTATAACAGGAAAGGGGCCAGGATGGAGGACATTATTACAGAAAGGAGCCAGGATGGAGGACATTATTACAGGAAGGGACCTAGGATGGAGGACATTATTACAGGAAGTGGCCTAGGATGGAGTACATTATTATAGGAAAGGGGCCAGCATGGAAGATATTATTACAGGAAAGGGGCCAGGATGGAGGACATTATTACAGAAAGGAGCCAGGATGGAGGACATTATTACAGGAAGGGACCTAGGATGGAGGACATTATTACAGGAAGTGGCCTAGGATGGAGTACATTATTATAGGAAAGGGGCCAGCATGGAAGATATTATTACAGGAAAGGGGCCAGGATGGAGGACATTATTACAGAAAGGAGCCAGGATGGAGGACATTATTACAGGATGGGACCAGGATGGAGGACATTATTACAGGTAAAGGGCACAAGATTGTGGATATTTTTTTACAGAAAAGGGGACATTGTTACATGAGAGGGAAAACACGTTTATCTTCACAGGATCTGGAATGTTACAAGGTTCCATACATCTCATGAACATACGGGGGCAAGTCTAAATTTTGAACTGAGGCCCATCAGAATCTTTTACGCCACTCAGTTGGCCGGTGCCCCCATACACAGTATACCATCGTCCAAACCCGTTGATGGTTCAGCTGACATTAGGCCATTGTGTATGGGGGCTTTAATGCAAAGAAGGAGCAATGTCTATTCTAAAATAGTCCTTACAAGTAACTATGAAGATGATGGTCAATGACTAGCGTTCTGTGTGTGACATTTAAATATCAGGTTCCATCTTTGAGACATTATAGATTTTGTTTTTATTATTGCTAACTGAATGCTAGTTAAAGGGGATGTCCAATACTTATATTCTCTGGATAGGTCATTAACATTAGATCAATCAGGGTCCAACACCCGGCATTCCAACCAATCAGCTATTATCACATTTGGGGGCACCCATAATAGAGGCTTACTCTCCTGCTAAACCAAATGATAAGCTCTTGAATTTCCAGGATAGAGAGGCTTCCATTCGCATTCAATGGTCAGCCAACCCCACCAAAATCAGTAGCTTTGGACGACTTTTTTGTAATGTGTTACATTCAGATAAAGATCTGTTAATGTATATAAGCCATAACTTAAAAAAGTCCCTCCTTTCATTTTTGCTATAACCTGCTGCTTACGTATCAACCTGAAAAAACAGGAGAAAACAAGTGTCAGATAATTATAGCAAAAAATGTAAATTTTATTAAAGTATTTTTATAAAATGACAACAAGATAAAATGACGAAATGCAAAAACAGACACATTGCAACAGAGTCATACATAGTAAGAAGATGTGTACGAAGACATCACCCATATGCTTAAACAGTGTAGCAGAAAGGATACAGTAATGTCAATTGACATACCCCGATAAAAACTGTCCCAGTGCCTGAGGAGTCTCAATGTAGTATGCTTAAACAGTATAGCAGAAGGGGGACAGTAATGTCAATTGACATACTTCGATAAAAACTGTCCCAGTGCCTGAGGAATTCATAGTGATGAGTAGTCTCAATGTAGTAACAAATATATGGCAGGGACTGAGCTTACCAGGGGAGAAGAGAAGACCCTGAGCCATCTGGGAAAGACCCCAACGTGCGTTTCGCGTGTTTCAGACCGCTTTCTCAAGGGGAGAGTGTGCAGTAAGGACCTTAATGTAGCCTTGGTGATTAGTCACATGTTATATCACATAGTCCGTGCGGATCAATAGGAGCGGCACTATTGGTGCATGCGCACTGCGCCTGGCGAGTCCCAGCAGCCAGAGCACAGGACGTCAAGCGCCATTGCGCACGCATCGGGAGGTGGAAGGTCCCTGGGTGTGCGCAAGAGGTATGCAGACATCCGGCCCAGTACAGGACGCGGAGGGCAGCAGTGCGCAAGTGCGCTGCCACAAAACAAGAAGTATACAGCAGTAACCCCCCCAGGGGGACAAGATAAAAAGTCCAAAGGGCACATGAGCCTAGCACACACTGAGAAATACAACCATAGAGTCAGTATATTAGAATGCACAATGACATATATACTGTATATAGCTGCATGCACATATACTGTAGAAAATGCTTGTAGAGAATCGCTGTAGATGGTAATAGATGAAGAGGCAAAACAAGAGGTCACCAGTTGGCACCATGGGTCACAAGTGCCTCTAAATAGTATAAAAAACAAAAACAAAATAATAAGAAAAAGGTGACATAAAAGCATGATTAAATACGAGAACATCCAGACTGGGTTGTTTAGGGTGGTCACAGGGAATTGTAGACCAAATATAAGCATCATAGGTTTTTCAATCTTCATAAAAAGGAGGTGAAACTAAGGGACTCGTTAACACCCTTGGGGACCATCGTATCTAAAGTAACAATCCACTTAGTTTCCCTCTGGGCAAGAAGCTTTTTGTTGTTATCCCCTCTGAGCCCCACATGAATAATATCGATAACCATAAGTGATTTGGCATCACAATTATGATATGCCTTAAAATGGCCAGAGGGAGAGGGATCGAGGGGTCAGAGGGATCGGCCACTATCTTGGCCGCATAAAGGTCCCGCACATGCTCACACACTCGCACTCTGAGTTCCCTAAAGGCAGGGGCGTGCTGGGCCGGGAGGCAGGGAGGCAATTGCCCCCCCCAGCCGCTCCCTCAGGTGCGCTGGGGCCGGGAGCTTTCTCTGAGCTGTGTGCACCTAGTTGGCCGGGCCCGGCTGTGCAGCTCCTGCTTGGTTGTAGCTAGAATGTATGGGCTCCCTGCAGGTCCTGACTACAGCCCATACATTCTAGCTTTCTCTCTCAGCAGTGAATGTGCTAGACTGTATGGGCAGGTCCTCTCAGCAGCCCATATGTGTAGCCCAGCTACGCAGGCACACATAAAAGTCCAGGAGAGTGCACTAGAAGGTAACAGCAACGCTTGATATGCATTCACTGTCACTCACACTTTTAGACACACCCATCTGAGTTATAAGGGGGGAGTGACACGTGGCTTAGAAAGAAGAAAGGAGAGTGAGAGAGAGGAGTTAGTTCAGTCAGTTAGCTCCGGGAGCCTCAGGAGTGAGTCATCCCTTGGATAGTTTTCCGTCTGAGATAGTCAGATAGTTAGCTCCGGGAGGCTTAAGGTACTGCCACACTAAACAATCCCGCTAGCGATCACAATAACGACGCATACTAATGCGATCGCTAGCGGGATTGTTTCTAAATCGCTAAGTGCGGCCACATTTAGCGATATAGTTAACGGCGCTATCGCCGTTAGCGATCTTCTTAACGACTTTAGCGGTACAAAAGTACCGCTAAATCGCTAAGAAAAGGTGCCACACTAGCGATATATACTTACCCAGCGGGAGCGCCGACGAGAAAATAGGGTCCGGAGCGATTCCAGCGACGAGCGAGATCACAGCAGGAAGCTCGTCGCTGGCAGCTGCCGCACTGAACAACATCGCTAACGGATCGCTAAATAGTGACGTTTTTTAGCGATCCCGTTAGCGATATTGTTCAGTGTGGCATACCCTTTAGGAGTGAGTCATTCCCTGGATAGTTATCTGTCTGAGATAAGATCAGCCTGAGTGGAGCTTAGTGTTCAGTGCAGTTCAGCCTGTTAGCTTCTGTCTCAAGGATAGAGCAGCCATTCAGTCTCGGTCCTGTGTGGACTTTGGAGGAAACTGAGAGCTGTGCAGCGAGCTCTGGATGAAGCTGACATTATTCCACAACTGCCACAAGTGCTTATGTTAAAAGCGGGAAGCAGGGCGAAGGGCACAGTGGAGAAGATAGAAAAGTGCTACAGGTATTGGATTACTTGCACTAAATTGCCGGACACCGGGGTCCGAAGTGTTGCTACTGTTTCAGGCATAGTAACAAGAAACCCGGAGGCATCTGGACTACAGGTCGCAGAGAGCAGCCCTAAGTGTCAATACGTAACCGGAGTCAGGTGGAACAGGGACTTTGAGTCAAGTGCACGACAAAAGTAAGGACTTAGTTTCATCACTTAGAAGGCTCCACCACAACGTTGGCCGGGCAGTACAGCTATTGAGAAAGCTGGGGATTCAGAATTAACTTCGCTTCAGGCAAGTTGGATTCAAATGTACATTGAAGTTAAGGAGGCCTCTAACCTGCTCAGCTGTTACCGGAAAGTGCACTCTCCACCCCGACCAGCTCCCCGGGATCTGCTTGAACCATCATCAGTAAAAGGTATGAAAAGGAACTACCTTGTGTGTGACTGAATTCTTACTACCCCTGCATCATCACCACCATAGACTTCCAGGGACACGTCTCACCTGTGGGAGACTTACTATCAAGCTGCCCCATAACATCCCCTGTGAAGACCCTTACAGCAGCGCTGGTACAAATTACCAGAAACCACAGGTGGCGTCACGAACTATCCTAATAATCCCCTGTAAATATTCCCCCATTGCACGACCGCCAGGGCCACGGACCGAGCCACCGCTACCAGTGACAACTCCCATAGATGCCCATGGGCTCGGCTCCGAGTACCCCATAGCCCTGGTATCCACAATTGTGGTGCGTGGTCGCAACAACTAATTTTGGCGTCACGAACAGGATCCGAAACTTGCAATTGTGAGTCCTGTGTGCCTATATTGAACTGTTTGTGCAGAAAAGACTGTTGCTGCATTTGACGCCAAATACCGCCATTTTACCGTCAAGTTGGCGCCCTGAGGCGCTGGTGAAGAAGGTGGGCGTGCATTCGTGGGCGTGTACCCCCCCTGAGGCGGGAAAGATATGGCCGCCCTCTCCAAATGTTACTACAATGTGCGGTCCTGCCCCACTGCTAAAGAAATCCGTCTCCTCTTCATCCTCTATCCGAAGAGGAGGAGACGCAAATCCCGCCTCCACGGAAGAGACCAGACAGTTCCTGATGGAACCTACACTCTTGCATGGGACGAGGTGGCAGAAGGACAAGAGCAGCTATGCAGTGGAGCAGTGGAGCACAGGCCCTGCTCCCCGGAGAAGCTGTTGTTTGAACCAGAGCCATCCCTACTACAGAAGCTTCAGCAAACTATGCTGGAGCTGCAGAGGGAGAATGCAGTGCTCAGAAGATTAATCCAGCATCATGCAGACTTGCAGGAGACAGAGAGACACTGGCGTGCCCAGATACAGCGGCTGCTGTGGGACGCAGTGCTCTCTCCCACAAGCATAATGCCGTCTCCTGATTTCCCAAGTTCCCTGCTGAAGAAAGCTGAAGGAAAACCGGAGGCTGCCCCCAACAGTGCTGTACTGATCCCACCGATGCGGAGGTGGAGGAGAAGGAGGCTGAGGAGGTCCTGCCCGTTCCGGAGTGCCAGCCAGGCAAGGAGGCCGCAGCAGATTACAGTCCCCCGGTAGGGACACCGGAGGAAACCCAGCCGTCTGTGATGGAGCAGCGACAGCAGCAGGTTAGTGCGTCCCCAACTGAGCCATTGTGCACACCTGCTTCCTGCTCTGCATCACACCAGCATTGTGCATCGGCATCGCCCCCTGCGTACACCTCCGTATCGCAATCTGCATCCCAATCTGCATCGCAATCGGCGACCTGCTCTACATCGCAATCAGCAAAGTGCTCTGCAACTCATTCTGGATCGCAACCGGATGCGACCACAGTTAAAGCGCAGCTGAAACCTGCATCTTTGATGAAAAGTTCTTATTTGCCTGAGACACCTGTTGCGTCCCCGTTGGTTCGCACAAGGACTGTAGCGACCCAGACATTGATAGCAGGTCACGACCTGTTTGTAATGCGCTCTAAAGAGCATCGCGTCGTTCCAGCCCAGGTGTGGAAGACGTAATTGAAGTCTGCAAGAAAATGTGAAGACCGGTAGGACCCAGACAGGGGTTTACCGCATTCTAGTAACTGTAGAAAGTTTTGAAAGAAAATTGCATTTTTGCACTTTAGTATTGTATACTGATGTTTTACATATTTGGAATAGAATACCCGGCTGGGTAAAGAGAGTTAAATAATTTAGAAAGTTAAATAATGTGTTGATTGCATAGTATACCCTGGTTGGGTAACTCCAGTTGAATTATATGTGAATACTTGAAACATGAATGTCTTTTATTATGTCATGGACTGCGAGGCTGTGGACTGAGCCAGCCCAAGAACTGATCTTTGTAAATAGTTGCGCTACGGTGCATCATCTTGGTTTTACATGAAACCACTACTATTAACTACCTCAGAAGAAAAACCCGTATGGTGGGGCCCAGAGTGAGGTCTGCAATAAAGTCCTGCAGCCCACCCAGGACCCACGTGGGAGGTTTTTGGTGCGGGTCCTCCACAAGAATACTGCCTATACTGTGAATATTTAAAAAAATGTTTTGATACTTTTGTATTCTTCATTGTACATATTGTAACGTTTAAGAAGTCTTACCTCCCGGATGGGATGAGTTTGAAATGTTATGTTATTGCAAAACAAAATGTTTCTTTTTGTCTTTTACAGCCCGGGAGTGCTGTGTTTTACCAAGGGGGGATGTGTAGCCCAGCTACGCAGGCACACATAAAAGTCCAGGAGAGTGCACTAGAAGGTAACAGCAACGCTTGATATGCATTCACTGTCACTCACACTTTTAGACACACCCATGTGAGTTATAAGGGGGGAGTGACACGTGGCTTAGAAAGAAGAAAGGAGAGTGAGAGAGAGGAGTTAGTTCAGTCAGTTAGCTCCGGGAGGCTCAGGAGTGAGTCATCCCTTGGATAGTTTTCCGTCTGAGATAGTCAGATAGTTAGCTCCGGGAGGCTTAGGAGTGAGTCATTCCCTGGATAGTTATCTGTCTGAGATAAGATCAGTCTGAGTGGAGCTTAGTGTTCAGTGGAGTTCAGCCTGTTAGCTTCTGTCTCAAGGACAGAGCAGCCATTCAGTCTCGGTCCTGTGTGGACTTTGGAGGAAACTGAGATCTGTGCAGCGAGCTCTGGATGAAGCTGACATTATTCCACAACTGCCACAAGTGCTTACGGGGACAGCAATTGAATTGAAGGTGGGGAAGGGAAGAGCAAATGGGGACCTGGGGGAGAGCAAATGATTAATTTTCAGGGTGGTGGGAGTAAAGGATGTACTGAATGTGGGGGGAGAGCAGTTTATAATGAATTGAGGGTGGGGGTGGAAGAGAGAGAAGACATGACAATGAATTGGGGCGGAAGGGGCATGTAATTATAATGAATCCGGGGAGCGGGAGGCACATAGTGGAGGACGTTGAGGATGCAGTGACTGGTAATGAATTGGGGGAAGAGTACAGGGGTTAGTTAATGTATATTTATTAGGTGGGAAAATGGCTATTTATAGTTGGTGGGGGCGCAGTGGTGAATTATAATTTATATTTGGAATGGTGGATTGCATAATAACCAATTATATATTAATGTTGGGTGCACGTCTGTATTCAGATGTGTAGTGTAGAAGAAAGTGAAAAAGGGGGGAATGTGCTCTGGAAGCAGGGCTCTAGGTAACGAATTATTTTATGCAGAGATGAGTCCTGGCTGGAAGAAATGATGGTCTGCGCTGCATGAAAAAGAAAAGCAAAGATGAGCTAGAGACATCACTGGTGAGTCAGTGTGTTACCAGTACACTGACACTATACACTCTATTACCTGTTCACTGTACACTATATACAGAGCTCCGGTATATAATGTCACTGGTGATCACAGTATTACCTATACACTGACACATACAGAGCTCCTGTGTATAATGTCACTGGTGATCACTGTATTACCTGTACACTATTCACTATATACAGAGCTCCTGTGTACAGTGCCTACAAGTAGTATTCAACCCCCTGCAGATTTAGCTGGTTGACACATGCGGAATTAACTTGGCATTGTGACATTTGTACTGTAGATCAGCCTGGAAGTGGGAAATGCACTGCAGCCAAAATTTTTGTTTTAATTTTTTTTTTTTTTTAAAAAAAACGTTAAAAGTTAATTCAGAGTGTCATTTATTATTCAACCCCTCAAACCACAAGAATTCTGTGTGGTCCCCCTAAAGTATTAAGAAGTAGTTCAGGCACCAAGAATAATGAGCTTCACATGTGTGGATTAATGATCTCTTTTGCCAGCCTTTTCTGACTATTTAAGACCCTCCCCAAACTTGTGAACAGCACTCATACATGGTCAACATGGGAAAGACAAAGGAGCATTCCAAGGCCATCAGAGACAAGATCGTGGAGGGTCACAAGGCTGGCAAGGGGTACAAAACCCTTTACAAGGAGTTGGCCCTACCTGTCTCCACTGTTGGGAGCATCATCCGTAAGTGGAAGGCTTATGGAACTACTGTTAGCCTTCCACAGCCTGGACAGCCTTTGAAAGTTTCCTCCTGTGCCGAGGCCAGGCTTGTCCGAAGAGTCAAGGCTAACCCAAGGACAACAAGGAAGGAGCTCCGGGAAGATCTCATGGCAGTGGGGACATTGGTTTCAGTCAATACCATAAGTAACATACTCCACCGCAATGGTCTCCGTTCCAGACGAGCCCGTAAGGTACCTTTCCTTTCAAAGCGTCATGTCAAGGCTCGTCTACAGTTTGCTCATGATCACTTGGAGGACTCTGAGACAGACTGGTTCAAGGTTCTATGGTCTGATGAGACCAAGTTCGAGATCTTTGGTGCCAACCACACGTGACGTTTGGAGACTGGATGGCACTGCATACGACCCCAAGAATACCATCCCTACAGTCAAGCATGGTGGTGGCAGCATCATGCTGTGGGGCTGTTTCTCAGCCAAGGGGCCTGGCCATCTGGTCCGCATCCATGGGAGGATGGATAGCACGGCCTACCTGGAGATTTTGGCCAAGAACCTCCGCTCCTCCATCAAGGATGTTAAGATGGGTCGTAATTTCATCTTCCAACAAGACAACGACCCAAAGCACACAGCCAAGAAAACCAAGGCCTGGTTCAAGAGGGAAAAAGTCAAGGTGTTGGAGTGGCCTAGTCAGTCTCCTGACCTTAACCCAATTGAAAACTTGTGGAAGGAGCTCAAGATTAAAATCCACATGAGACACCCAAAGAACCTAGATAACTTGGAGAAGATCTGCATGGAGGAGTGGGCCAAGATAACTCCACAGACCTGTGCCGGCCTGATCAGGTCTTATAAAAGACGATTATTAGCTGTAATTGCAAACAAGGGTTATTCCACGAAATATTAAACATAGGGGTTGTATAATAATTGACCCACACTTTTATGTTTAAAATTTATTAAAATTCAACTGAGCAACATAACTTTTTGTTTTGTAAGATTTATGCTTCTGTTAATAAATCCTACTCTCGTTTGCAGTTTGAAGGCTCTAACTTATTTGCATCTTATCAAACCAGCTAAATCTGCAGGGGGTTGAATACTACTTGTAGGCACTGTATATCACTGGTGATCACTGTATTACCTGTACACTGACATTATATACAGATCTCCAGTGTATGGCTACAGGTTGGTCGTATGGGGAGACATGCACTTTGGGGCTTGGGCCCTTGATTTTTAAGAACCCTAGCAATGCCCTGCCGTGCTGTGTGTCTACATGTCCTTTATCTCTGCAATAAGCTTAGTTCTGCTCCCATATCTCTGTAGTAAGTTCGGTTCTGCTCCCCTATCTCTGTAGTAAGCTCGGTTCTGCTCCATATTTCTGTAGTAAGCTCTGTTCTGCTCCCATAGCTCTGTAGTAAGCTTGGTTCTGCTCCCATAGCTCTATAGTAAGCTCCGTTCTGCTCCCATATCTCTGGAATAAGCTCAGTTCTGCTGCTATATCTCTGTGGTAAACTCTGTTCTGCTCCCCTCTCTATGTGGTAAGCTCGGTTCTGCTCCCATATCTCTGTAGTAAGCTCAGTTCTGCTCCCATTGTTCTGCCTTCATACACGTTGATGTGTAGCCCAGCTGCGCTTGGAATCACATTTCCCAGGAGGATGCACCAAAGGTAACACCCACAAGACCTGATATTCATTCACACAGCTTCACCAATCCCTAGAGCCACCAGAGGGAGCCTTTTTGAGAGTATATAAGGATGGTGAAGCCACAGTAGAGTCAGTCTAGACTAGCTCAGACGCAGATTAGATCAGATCTCGGATGAGATTAGCTGGGAGAGCAGAGAAGTTGTTAGTTCTCTAGGAGTGTTGGAGAGTTAGCTCTAGAAGTGTGTACAGATCAGTGAAGGTACTGCCACACTACACAATCCCGCTAGCGATCTCGTTAGCTTCGCATACTAATGAGATCGCTAGCGGGATTGTTTCTATATCGCTAGTAGCTACCTATTTTAGCGATGTCGTTAGGACGCTATCGCGGTTAGCGATCTCCTTAACGACTTTAGCGGTACAAAAGTACCGCTAAATCGCTAAAAAAGGTGCCACACTCAGCGATTTGATACTTACCAGCGGGGCGCCAGCGACGAAAATAGGGTCCGGAACGATCGCTGTGATGAACGACATCACAGCAGGGGCCTCGTCGCTGGTAGATGCCGCACACAACAACATCGCTAACGGGATCGCTAAATAGTGACGTTTTTTAGCGATCCCGTTAGCGATGTTGTTTAGTGTGGCATACCCTTGAGTCTGCAAAGCCAGGTGCAGGTCAGACGGAAATCCTGATAGCCTCTTCAGACTGAGCATTAGAAAGCAAGAAGGAAAGAGAACAGCAGTTATTGAAAGAACCTGAAGACTGCAGCTTTGAGCTTAGTTCAATGTGTGGAGGCTAGTACAAGTGGAGAAAGATAGCCACTTCAGCCTGGTCAGAACTGAGTCAACTGAGTGCAGTTCAGGGAGCAAGCGTGCCGACGCTTTGAGAGCGGTGAAGAGAGAGAAGAATCAGCCATCTACTGCTAGTGTGCTTATGTTAAGGGTCTGAGTAGGACGAAAGGTGAGTGGAAGAGAAGAAGAGAGTAATAGAGGTTGAAACAGCATTGATAGCTTACCTCTTCTCTGAATAACCGGACACCGGGTCCGAGCTTGCTAGAGTCTACACGACTAGTAGGAGATACCGGAGAACCTGCGGGACTTCAAGTCGCAGGGGGCCCACAAGCGTTGATACATAACCGGGGTTAGGAAGACGGGGTCTAGCAGGATGCTGCATACAGATACACTGTTCTATCCAAGAGAAGGCCTTACCACAAAGTCAGCCGGGCGTATAAAGTGAAGACAGAGTTAGACTTTGTTTCATACAGGTCAGAAACTCACACTACAGGAGTAAGGAGGCCCTACACTTACTCAGTGGGAATACTGGACGTGCATCCTCCACCCTACCAGCATCCCAGGACGTGCCTGCAACTACACCAGTAAAGATACAGAAAGAGACTTTTGTGAAGTGAACGGGCTCGGTGCCGAGTACCCCACAGGCCCTGGCGGGCGACTCATTGACGCGGTGTGCAATCTGGCATACAGCATAAACCACTTCCGTACTCCAAATAAGCAGACTGTCCTCTGTAGTTTAACTTGTTTATTGGCGAACAGTATAGAACATGCGCAGTAAAACTATAAAAATACAAATGACATAGATAAGTATTGGGCACACAGCTGACACTTTACAATTAACAGGAAAGTATACAGTATGATGCAAACTTTACACAGGATTCTAATAACATCCATGCACTGGCTGCTATACAGTTAATAACCTCCTAAACACTGCATTGCTAGAGAAGATATTGATCTTACCAGATATTCTTTACCAGGATAGCAAACTCAAGTTGGAGAGGATACAGGAGAGCACATGAACACATGTATTCCCTGAAGTACATGGAAGAAAATGGAGCGTCTTCTTACCAGCATACCTTACTTCAATTGCACAATGTAATGCTCTATCTGCTTGTTAAAGGCACAGGCTATAAATTCAGCCACCACTGGATGGTGCTATAACAAACAAACCAGCACACAGTACAAAACATACTACCCATATCTCTGGAATAAGCTCGGTTCTGCTCCCATATCTCTGTAGTAAGCTCAGTTCTGCTCCCATATCTCTGTGGTAAGCTCGGTTCTGCTCCTATATCTCTGGAGTAAGCTCGATTCTGCTCCCATATCTCTGTAGTAAGCTCGGTTCTGCTCACATATCTCTGTAGTAAGCTCAGTTCTGTTCCCCTCTCTATGTAGTAAGCTCAGTTCTGCTCCCATAGCTCTGTGGTAAGCTCGGTTCTGCTCCCATATCTCTGTAGTATGCTATGTTCTGCTCCCATATCTCTGTAGTAAGCTTGGTTCTGCTCCCATATCTCTGGAGTAAGCTCCGTTCTGATCCATATCTCTGTAGTAAGCTTGGTTCTGCTCCCATATCTCTGGAGTAAGCTTGTTTCTGCTCCCATATTTCTGGAGTAAGCTCTGTTCTGCTCCCATATCTCTGGAGTAAGCTCGGTTCTGCTCCCATATCTCTGGAGTAAGCTTGGTTCTGTTCCCATATCTCTGTGGTAATCTCAGTTCTGCTCCCATATCTCTGTAGTAAGCTCAGTTCTGCTCCCATATCTCTGTGGTAAGCTCGGTTCTGCTCCCATATCTCTGTAGTAAGCTCAGTTCTGTTCCAATATCTCTGTAGTAAGCTCAGTTCTGCTCCTTTATCTCTGTGGTAAGCTCGGTTCTGCTCGCATATCTCTGTAGTAAGCTCAGTTCTGCTCCCATATCTCTTTAGTAAGCTCCTTTCAGTTCCCTTCTCTATGTAGTAACCTTGGTTCGTGCCTATGTAATGGGCCTAAGTAGTCAGCTTGCTTCTGTTACAGTATCTATGTAGGCAACAAGCTTGGTTCTGCTTCCATATATATGCAGCTAGCTTGTTCTGTTCCCATATCTATGTACCAGCCTGTTTTTAATGCCTGAAATCTCTGCTGCTTTAATGCAGTGGCCAGAGATAATCAGGGCATAAGCACCGCAACTGGAGGGCCGCTGCCTTGTGATTGCCCCCAGGCTGAAAAGTGCCAGTCTAAAGGTGAGACCAACATATATCTTGGAACAGCCACATGTCGCATAATAAATTACATTGGTACGGCTGCACGACATACGTTGTCTAATATCAAACGGTCGGGAACCATCTGAAGAGTGGAACCTGGAGCAGCGCAGGAAATTTGTGCAGGCGATACATTAGCCGCATGGAATGGAACCAGGAACGGGGCCCTTTGTGCCAAACGGGTTAGTGACTGCCGGAATGTAATGAATCTTCACCAAAAGGTATGTATCACTCTGGCTGACATTTCTGTACATAGGCGTTTAGAACTGGTTGTCCCATGGTCTAGCACTAGGCCAAGTAAAGACCATGAGAGAGAATATGCAGTCACTAGAGGAAGAAAGGAATCAACAAATTGATCCATAAATCAGAGTTTGCAGCTGCCATCCTTCTGCAAGGAGTCAAAGTAGACACTCAAAACCAAAACAGTATAAATAGTAAATTCACCGTCAAGCTGATCTGTGTGCAGTCATTCCAAGGTAAAGTGGAAATCTCATGGTGAACAGGGATTATGTTGGCTCAAGCCACTTTTCCCAATTTTGCGCTGCCAATTGCATTGTTCTCCCAGAGATAAGTTGCCAACTTTCTCATAGAGCATCACTTTGCATGGAAGAGTCAGTTGGATAGCTGTTGGCTGAACAACCAGTTGAATCAGATAGTCTCTTTTAGGCCGGGATCACACATGCGAGTAAATCGGCCGACACTCGCATGTGAAATCCCAGCTCTGGCGCCGGCACTCGGGAGTGGAGCGAGCGGCTGCATGTATTTATATGCAGCTGCGCGCTCCACTCCTAAGTGCCGGTGCCAGAGCTGGGATTTCACATGCGAGTGTCGGCCGATTTACTCGCATGTGTGATCCCGGCCTTAGACTTACAATTGCATGTAGGTTTGGGAGAGCGCCATCAAAGACCATACTGTAACAATAGTCGATGCAAGGTTGCAGTCACTCATGGACCCTTGAGAGGCCCAAAAGGTCATTTTGGCACATATGTGAAGACCCCGAACTCCAAGCCATGGCTATTGTACTGCTAGAGATATTGGAGCATAGACTGACCACCACACCTTAATCAAAGACTGTATTAAATTGATTGCCTGTTTATCATAGATTATTCCTGGCCAAACCCATGGCCAAAAAAACAAACACACTCAATTCTTCCTCACTTATCGAGAGTCCAATGCTGCCTACTACTGCCGCTTTAGTCTTTATTAGTCAGCAGCAGCAGTGACTTAAGTAAAAAACACTGCAGCCAATCACTGACCTCAACAGCTTGTTCCTGCGCTTAGCGATTGGCTGCAGTGCTGTGGCAATTCAACAAAGACCAGAGTGGTGGTGGAGACACTGTATTTCATCCCAGGAAAGTGAGTAAGAGCTCAGTTTTATTTGTTCTTTCAGTCCTGACACCATGCGGAGATATTCTGGGAAAGGGGGTCAACCGTTAACAAACTGTGCCACTAACTGTAGACCTGTCTCTAATCTTCCCTTCATCTCTAAACTCCTGGAACGCCTGGTCCACACCCGTCTTACCCGCTATCTCTCAGATAACTCTCTTCTCGACTCTCTTCAATCTGGTTTCCGCTCTTTAAACTCTACTGAATCTGCCCTCACTAAAGTCTCTAATGATCTACTAACAGCTAAATCTAATGGTCACTACTCCATGCTAATTCTCCTGGATCTCTCGGCAGTGAGCCGCCCGCCAGGGCTGTGGGGTACTCGGCACCGAGCCCGTCGACTTTTATGGGGGATGTCATGGCGGCCACGCCTCGGTCCGTGGCCCTGGGCGCTCACCAAAAAGGGGATATTTACAGGGGATTAGTGTTCGTATGATGATTCGTGACGCCACCTGTAGTACCTGGTCAGGGTGACCAGCGCTGCTGTGCAGGTCCTCTGGAAGGGATGGTGTTGTGCAGCTAGATGATAAGCCTCCTAAAGGTGAGGCTGTGTCCTTCCAGGGCAGGTAGATGTAGTAGTGTAGGAATGGTGCTTGTGATGTAGCAGAGAGGAGTGTGCGACGCTGGAATAACTCTAGGAGACAGTCCAAGTGCAGTTCAGGGTTTTTACTCACGGTCTTTGTCCAAAAGACAGATGCCCGCCTGGCACTGTGTCCTCCGGGTGAGTGGTCCAGCAACCCTCAGGTGTATCGGTCGCACTTCCCAGGACTCCCTCTCAGTATGTTCCTTTCTGGCCTTCACTCTCTGTGCTCTTACTCCTTTTACTTCCTAGCACCTTACCAGTCAAACTCTCAGTTCCAGAAGATGTGAGCCCTTTCAGTCAACAGATCAATCCTATGTCTGCGCGTACTTGACCCCGTTGTGCTGCCTTTCTGAAGAGATGCTGGTGGTGGTGGCAATGACCCATAAAGTGATCACCGCCGTCGGCTTACTAGCAGGGCGTGAAGCTTTCCCACTAATCTAGGGGCCGAACCCTGATGGCCTTGGTCCTTCCTTCTTCAGGATTGAGGCCACGGATGGATGAACCAGCCTCCGTGCCTGTTCGGACCCTTTCAATAACTTCAGCAGATTCTCTCTGAGATGTACTCAGACGGAGACTCAGTCAGTGACTGGCTGCTCTCTAATCTGACACGCAGCCTAAATGCTGCAGCTAACTCCACCCACCCATGTCTACACCCTTTGCTAGCCAGGCTGAGTCAGACCATCCTCCCTAAGGGTCCGTCCGTATGCTCAGCTGGCATGGTGTGTTGGATGCAGGTGTGGAGTCCTAGGGGTGCTTCTGTGTGGCCCAGCTGCGCTTGGTACACATGTTCCAGGAGTATGTACTGAAAGGTAATTGCAAATCTGATATTCATTCACACTCACACTTCCCTAGATTGCCACCAGAGGGAGCGCCTTTAGAGTATTTAAGGGGGTGTGAGAGACGTAGCAGGAGATTCAGAAGAGATCAGACTGGAGGGAGTTGGAGACGAGTCTGAGGCAGTGAGTCATTCTAGCCAGACATGTGGAGAGATCCTGTCAGACAAGACAGAGAAAGATTGGAAGCTGATATCTCAGATTATCCAGACTGTTAGTTCCCTAAGGAATTTGGAAAGTGACTCTCGGAGCAAGCGTGTATTCAGTCTGACGAAAGGTCCTGAGAGCTGCTCTGGACAGAGTCTTTGAAGGAACAGAAGGAAGGGGACTACAGTTGGCAGAACATCGAGTTAACTGAGAATCAGTCAGCGAGCTTTGGAAAGAAGGAAGAAAGCTAATGACAAAACCTACTGCTACCTTGTGCTTATGTTAAGGATGAGAGTAGAGCGATGGGCGAGTGGTGACCCAAGAAAGGAGTGACTTCGGTGACAGATCACCTTCACTCGACTTAACCGGACACCGGGTCCGAAGTATTGCTAGAACCTTTACAGCTAGTGATAGAAACACCGGAATCCTTGCTGGACTTCAAGTCACAGAAGGTAGCCCTAAGTGCCGATACGTAACTGGAGTCAGGCAGAACAGGAGTCGGGTCTGCAGCCATAAGGACTTAGTTCTTGCCACAAGAAGACTTTCACCACAATGTTGGCCGGGCGTAGCTGTGCTATTTGGAGTTAAATCTGACTTCACGCAGGTTAGGACTCCCACACTTAAAAGGGACAGGAGGCCTTAAATCTACTCAGCGATTACCTGGATGTACATACTCCACCCTGAGCAGCTTCCCGGGACATACCTGCCACCTTCATCAGTAAAGGTATGGAAAGAGAACAACTTGTGTGTGACTGACTTATTATATGCAACACCATTGACTTTGAGGGAACAGTCCCACCTGTGGGGGACTTAACATCTAGCTGCCTAGTAACATCCCCTCAGAAGAATTACCCTGCAGCGCTGGTCATATTGATCAGAAACCACAGGTGGCGTCACGAACAACTATTACCATTATCCCCTGTAAATATCCCCCTTTGTATGAGCGCCCAGGGCAACGGACCGAGCTGTGCTACCCGTGACATTCCCCATAGACTTCAACGGGCTCGGTGCCGAGTACCCCATAACCCTGGTGTTGTGCGACTCACTTCCTCCTTACCTGAGAGTCAGATGTCACACCTCTGGGTGAGATGCAACACCTCTGTGGCGACTGAACCCTCAGGGGCGCCACAGCAGCATGCGACACTGTGGACCATCAGCTCCTCCTCACTATGCTACACTCCATCGGCCTCAAGGACACCATTCTCTCCTGGATCTCCTATCTCTCTGACGGTTCATTCACTGTATCTTTTGCTGATTCCTCCTCCTCTCATCTTCCCCTTATTGTTGGGGTTCCTCAAGGATCAGTCCTAGGCCCCCTCCTCTTCTCTTTGTACACCGCCCCTATTGGACAAACAATCAGTAGATTTGGTTTCCAGTATACTTACCATACTTCTTCTCCCGATATCACGCCTGCCTTTTTAGAAAACACCAGCGCTGTCTCTAACATCATGTCCTCCCTCTATCTGAAACTGAACCTGTCATATACGGAACTCCTCGTGTTTCCTCCATCTACTAACCTACCTTTGCCCGATATTGCCATCTCCGTGTGCAGTTCCACCATTACTCCCTAGCAACATGCCCGCTGTCTTGGGGTCATACTTGATTCCAAGCTTTATTCACCCCCCACATCCGATCACTAGCTAGCTCTTGTTATCTCCACCTCAAAAACATCTCTAGAATTCGACCTTTTCTTACTTTCAACTCTGCAAAGACTCTTACTATTTCTCTTATTCATTCTCGTCTGGACTATTGTAACTCTCTACTAATCGGTCTCCCTCTTACCAAACTCTCCCCTCTCCAATCTGTCTTGAATGCTGCAGCCAGAATCATATTCCTCACCTATCGTTATACCGATGCCTCTACCTTGTGCCAGTCATTACACTGGTTACCCATCCATTCCAGAATCTAGTACAAACTTATTACCCTTCCCCACAAAACACTCCATGGCTCAGCACCACCCTACATCTCCTCTCTTGTTTCAGCCTATCATCTTACCCGTGCCCTCCGTTCTGCTAATGACCTGAGGTTAGCATCCTCAATAATCAGAACCTCCCACTCCCGTCTCCAAGACTTTTCACATGCTGCGCCAATTCTTTGGAATGCACTACCAAGGTTAATACGATTAATCCCCAATCCCCACAGTTTTAAGCGTGGTCTAAAAACGCATTTGTTCTGACTGGCATACCGCCTCAACGCATTAACTTAACTATCCCTGTTAGCCCATTCAAAAATTTTCTACCATAATCAGGTACCTCGTATTATGTTCTCACCTGCGTTATGCAATTTAGCCCTCTGTGTCTGTACTGTTACATACTTTGGCTGTTAACTAGTTCATGCAGAATTACATGTACACCCGATTCGAACACTATGGCTGGTCCGAACAATGAAAGCAACGGTTACCATCTACCTTTCTTGTCTCCCCTTTTCCTCATAGATTGTAAGCTTGCGAGCAGAGCCCTCATTCCTCTTGGTATCTGTTTTGATCTATGTGTTTATTGTTATGCTGTAATATCTATTGTCTGTACAAGTCCCCTCTATAATGTAAAGAGCTGCGGAATATGTTGGCGCTATAGAAATAAAATTATTTTTATTATTATTATTATTATTATTAACAGACCTTTTCTCTTTACCTCCTAGGCAGATCTCTGTACAATAGTTTGGGCAAGCGGTATGCTAATTTCTAAACTATATTTAGATTTTAGTATAATAATGTACAAACTTTTTAACAAAAACATTTAACTAAATGAATTAAGAAGATAAATGAATTGGGACATTGCACCAGTAGAGGGCAGCTTTGATATGGAGAAACTAACATGAGAAAAAACTTACTGTCTTTAATCGGAAAAAAAAATCTTTTAAGATATAATTTTTCAACTATATATTTATAATTATTTTTTGAAGGGAGATTTTGAATTCTATGAAGACATATAATTGGTAAGTTGTGACGGGAGAGTAACAGGTTACTATCAGAAGTGAGCGAGTCGATTCACAGGACCTTGGTCCAGCTGCCACATCAGTTGTCCGTGGCCACCGGACAGGAGCTGTGAGATCCAACTCCTATCTGCTGTGCCTCTTCTGAATTGTTGGTCCGTCGTGAGATCTTGTGCAACAATGACGTTACACCAAATCTGCAAATCAAAAGAAGTGTTGGGAATTCTAGGCGGTGGTCCGTGTTTCGCACAATTCCTGCCTGGCAGCAGTGGCCGCTGAACCTGCAATGTCTAGTTGCAATCAATTGATCATAATTATTTAGACAGTGTACATACATTTAGTTCTATTTATTCTTTAGCTTCTTTATATTCATTATATATGAAAAGAAAAGTTTTTAAACTAAATTACATCAGGCAATTAAGAGAGGGTGTGAACTAAAGGCCCCCGTACAAATTAGATGGCTGCCGATCAAATGATTCTTCGGTTCTTCAACCGATAGCCATCTCTGCTGACTTTCGCATACACAAGAGCGCTCAATGGCCAAGTGCTCCTGTGTTTTCTATGAGAAAGCCACCAACTCATGTGTCAACCAGCGACTTACCTGTGGGGGTACAATGTGATCGTCAATCCGAAATCTGACATTTCCCGATTAACAATTCCCCCTACTATTAGTTGGCCAGTGCCAACATAAAATTAGACCGCCTGCCGAAGCAATCGGTATCGGTGTGTTTTTTGCTGTCATTAGTCTAACATTTTTCAAACATCTCGAGCCACTGTGATAAATTTGCCGCACTTATATTGTCTAATTTAGAAGGGCGGATCACTCTCTGTGGCCACTTGGTGGAACTTTAATTGTCCATTTAGACAGGCCGACCGCTTCTCTCATGAGCGCAAAACAATCAGTAGTAGATCATTCTCTGTGATTAGACTGTTATTGCATGACGATTTTTTAAGCAAGCGAAAATATCATTTCACCTGACCCCACGTTCCTCGATCGAGGTCACACCAAAGATTGATTTGATTTAGATTTCTCTTTTCGCTCATCTGCTTTGCATTTTGTTAATTGATAAAAATAAACCATTGACACTTGTATTATGAAAGCATTCTTACTTTGGAGCATTTTTTCCACACCTACCTAAAACTTTTGCACATTACTAAACATTTATGGCAAATCCATATGATTTTAGACCTACAGTACATCTAAAGATACTGTCACACTAAGCGAGATCGCTAACGAGATCGCTACTGCGTCACCGATTTTATGACGCAGTAGCAATCTCGTTAGCGACGCAGCTGTGTGTGACATGTAGCAGCGATGTGGCCCCTGTTGAGATGTCGTTGATCGCTTATGAACGTTCTGAGCCGTTTTTTGGTCGGTGGTGTCCTGCTGGTGAGCCTGAATCGCTGAGTGTGACACCCTTTATGAACGACTTCACCAGCGTCGCAGGTGGGACTAGGTTTTCCCAACGACCACAGAGGTCGTTATACAGATCGCTGATGAGTTGTGTTTGGAAGCTAACTAGCGATCACATAGCGATCGCACTAGCGATCTAGCCAGGTTGTTTCTTTGTCGTGATCGCTGGTGCGATCGCTAAGTGTGACAGTGCCTTAACTTGACATAGGGGCACCTTTGCACGTTGTTGACAGTGGAGATGTGGGTGGAAGTCAAATGCAATTACACGGAATTTCCCAACAACTTTCATCTGACAACATTGTGTCTCAGGGCCCGAATTTCAAGATTTAGATCCCATTGGTCTAA
>JARQOD010000003.1:449749246-449800326 GCA_033576555.1 Oophaga sylvatica | reverse complement strand
TCCACCATTCCACTTCAGTTGGTATAGAAATCTTTCGGGCTACCGGTTATCCAGTTGATATGCAATATGACCACACCGTGGAATTAAACTCTGTGGCAGCTGTGCCGAGACCTGGTGCTGAATGACATTTTTCATAGCCTGGCTCAACGCAGAAATGACGTGGTGCAATTCACACTTGCATACTGGATACAGATGAAGGACCTCTGCACCCTTCTGTACATTTTCTTAATGGCTACTAAAATGGATGATGCCGTCATCAACATACCTATTTACTGTCATCTACATGCTGGAGCACACCTGGGTGAGCAGGTGGTGGTGGTGGTCCTGGGGGAAGAGGAGGAAGCAGAGGAGGATGCTTTTAGGGTTAACAACATCTATAAGTTCAGGTCTGTTGTCTCAGACATTTGCCATGGGAGGAACAAATGGAGAAGGACCATGAAAAGGACGAAAAGGAAGAGGTGATGGACGCGCAACAGTTAGGAGATGAAGACGATAATGATTCCCTCTATATTGTCCGTGGTTGTCAGAAGGAGATGGAGGACGCAATCTTGAGTGTTATACCACCACCAACACACTGTGGAGTTGGACCTCATGAAAGAGACCAACCATGAGCACCTTCTTGCAGCACTATCTGCAACATGATTGTTACTCGTATAGTTAAATTTTGCCTGTTGTTTCCCCCCTAGAAAGGGACGCGCCGATGCTGCAGTATCAAAACATGCTGGAAGACAATCTTGTTAGTGATTTTCCCCAGCACAGCAGTGAAGCACACAGTTTGAATCATAGTGATAGCCTTCCAACCACAGAAACGTTCAGTTGTTAACACAAAAACATTAGCAGTCTTGCAGCGCTATAGTCCTGTGTTACAACCTCACCAAGGACAGCATCTGCAAAGAGTTTGTATGTTCTACCCGTGTTTGCGAGGGTTTACTCCCAGTAATTATTTTTCTACCCACACTATAAACACATACAGATAGTAAATTTAGATTGTGAGTCCCAATTATGACAGTGCCAGTAATGTCTGTAAAGCAAATGTTAAATTATTAGCGCTATATAAGTGATAAAACCCCCAAAAAATTGAAAGTAATGCTCAGCCACACTCAGGTGGCACACATATCAATTTAGTTGATTACTATTGTCAGAAAAATGTAAGGATAGTAACACAGGTAGTTGACTCAAAGACAGTGGAGGACTGCCGGTATCGGAGGCCTACTGCTACAGTCAATACACATGAAGGAGACCAGATGCGGAATCTACACATTTACAAAAATTAGTGTCAGATACTAACAAAGTGGCATAAATTTTAGCACAGTAGAAATAGTACAATAGGGACTGACAGGTCTTCCACTTCACCCAACCCAGCAGAATCACATGCAAGCAGGACTGTTCACATTTCCACAAATTATTGTTAACATCTCCAGCAGCAGAAGCAACATCAGGCACATAAGCCCCACTTAAGATATCAGAGACTGCAATTACGCACACTAAAAACTACAACATCCAGTAACAGAAGTTGTCAGTTGTCTTTGGATAGGACGTCACGTCAGTGGTTCACTAGTGCTTTCAGAAACATTAACACCTACCCCACATTAACCCCTACCCTACCTCGAACACCAAGCCTAAGCCACTTCTCTCCACGACCTCGCTTTTTCCCAGTCATGTTGCTCAGATAGTGTGCTAGGAGCACACTATTAGCAACTAAAAATAGATTTTTTACTCTGCACAACCTCTGCACACAGCTGAATTTCAGCGGCACAAAATTAGAAGGTAAATTATGGCGTGATTAATCATGTTATTCACAGCAGAAAGAATTGTTTCAGTGTCGATGAGGCCTGTATGACAAAGATCTGCTCCAAAAAATTTCAAAGTGAGATGTCCCCTACTGTATGACGTTAGTAACAGAAGAATATTTTTGGGCCTGTCGATAAGGCCTGTATAACATTGACTAGATGCTACAAACAATGCTACAAATATTGCTACAAATAATTTCAAAGTGAGATGTCCTCTACTGTATGATGTTAGTAACAGAAGAATTTTTTGGGCCTTGTATAACCTGACTAGATGTTTAAAACAATTTCAAACTGAGATCTCCCCTTCTTTATTTGGTTAGTAACATAAAATACATTTTTTTTAGTGTGGATGAGGCCTGTATAATCTAGAAGCTTGTCCGTGACGTTGGAGCGCCCTCTTTCCCACAGTTGCTGCTGGTAGTGTGCAGGTTTGCTGGAGAAATCTGGCTGATGTGTCGTTACATGAACTGATCAGGAAAAGGGCCATGATGACGGCGGGAATAGGAACGTACAACAGGATCAATAACAGGGCGGCTTTGGGAAGTACGAGATCTAGGATCCAGTCTACAACAATTACTTATTTACCCAACACCAATTACCAGAGAGCATTTGATGCTCGTCAGAAGATAGGTGTAACAAATCCGCATCTCAAGCTAGGTATAAAAGATGCCATGAGATATTGGATGCCAAAGATGGACATAATCTAGAAGATATGCTCCAAACAATTTCAAAGTGAGATGTCCCTACTGTATGACGTTAGTAACAGAAGAATTTTTTAGGGCCTGTTGATAAGGCCTGTATAACATTGACTAGCTGCTACAGACAATTTCAAACTGAGATGTCCCTACTGTTTGACGTTAGTAACAGAAGAATTTTTTTGGGCCTGTCGATAAGGCCTGTATAACATTGACTAGATGCTACCTAGATGCTACAAACAATTTCAAAGTGAGATGTCCCCTACTGTATGACATTAGTAACAGAAGAATTTTTTG
This sequence comes from Oophaga sylvatica, assembly GCA_033576555.1. Classification (NCBI taxonomy): domain Eukaryota; kingdom Metazoa; phylum Chordata; class Amphibia; order Anura; family Dendrobatidae; genus Oophaga; species Oophaga sylvatica. The sequence goes on along the minus strand of JARQOD010000003.1, from coordinate 449,797,544 downwards.
GGGCCTGTCGATGAGGCCTGTATAACATTGACTAGATGTTTAAAACAATTTCAAACTGAGATCTCCCCTTCTGTATTCGGTTAGTAACATAAAATAAATTTTTTAGTGTGGATAAGCACTGTATAATCTACAAGATTGTCCGTGGCATTGGAACGCCCTCTCTCCTACAGTTGCTGATGGTAGGGTGCAGGTTTGCTGGAGAAATATGGCCAACGTGTCGTTACATGAACTGGTCAGGAAAAGGGCCAACAGCGGGAACGGGAATGGGAACATACAACAGGATCAATAACAGAGCGGCCATGGGAAGTACGAGATCCAGGATCCAACCTACGAATACTCATTTACCCAACACCAATTACTAGAGAGCACTTGATGCCCGTCAGAAGATAGGTGTAATAGATGAGCGTCTCAAGCTAGGTATAAAAGATGCCCATGAGAAATTGGATGCCAAAGATGCACATAATCTAGAAGATAGGCTCAAAACATTTTCAAACTCAGATCTCGGCTGCTGTATCACGTTTGTAAAAAAATAACATACATTAATTTTAATGTGCAACAGCTCTGTACACAGAACAATTTCAGGACACGAAATGAAAAGGTTGGATATAGCGGGCTGTATCATGTTTATCAACAGAAAAAAATAAATATTTAAATGTGCTTGAGGTCTACAGACAGGTTCATATCACCGCCACAACATGACAATGTGTGATACAGCGGGCTGTATCACATTCAGCAACAGAAAATATTGTAAATTTTTTAATGTGTGTTAGGTCTGCAGACAGGTTCATATTGCCACCGCAACATGACAATGTGGGATACGGCGGGCTGTATCACACTCAGCAATAGAAAATATTATAATTTTTTTAATGCGCGTTAGGTCTGCAGACAGATTCATATCACCACCACAACATGACAATGTGGGATACGGTGGGCTGTATCACATTCAGCAACAGAAAAAATTAGAATTTTTTTAATGTGCGTTAGGTATGTACACAGGTTCATATCACCGCCACAACATGACAATGTGGGATGCGGCGGCCTGTATCACATTCATTCATTAGTTATCATTATATCTCAAATAAAACTAATCAAAAGGTAACAAATAAATAGATGGCTTGTCATAAAAGAGACAGATTTCACTAGAATTCTGGAGTAAAACTGTTTAAAATGTGTCAAATTACGCTAGTCCTGACAACTTTTTTTTTTACCTTAGCGGGAAGGAGACAAGGTCAAGCACGGCCGAAACGATGATCTTAATTTAAGCCCCAAAAGTGTCATAAATTATAGCAAAAATGTACAAAAGTCATGGACATGTTGGGATACAGCTAACAGATGCTCAAAATTAGTTAGGAGGTGCAAGTCTATTAATGAATTTGGAGCATCTTACTCCTGCGCACCCTTGATCAAGGCTATAATACAAAATTACAGTTTTGACGAATCAAGAGCCAATGATGACAAGCAGAAACTTCATCTATCTTGATTCATCCCAATAAAATTTTTAGTTTTCGTTAAGAAAAGCACATGAGAAAAACAACCAAAACTGCAAAAGGTAAAATGTGCATTAACCTTTACAGGGGAAAACAAATTGTGTAACGAGGAAGAGCAAGAAAAAGGCCACCATGATCATAGCAGCTTCTCTCCAGTGACAGAATGTAGATGTTGTAAAATGTGGTGGTGTGGCGAAATGTTATCATATTGTCCTCTCATTAAGTGCTGTATGTTGTACCTCTCCATCCAGCAGCTTTCAATCCACCTGGACATGGTCTTACGAAATGTCAGTATATCTACCAGGTTATTCTGACCTTCTGGGTCCAACATTTTACTCAAGGTTTGAAGGCGATTTTCATCACGGCTGGGATCTGTCACACTCTTCAAGTAACCAATGATCTGGAAAGCTGGCACTATCCCTTTAGATAAAGAGACTCACTGCAATAAGTACATGGCATAGTCTTTCATTTAGTTATTGATTCTGTAATCCTACCTAAAGGACAATAAAGGAAACCTATAATTCAGAGTCATTGTATCTATTTTGAGGCTGAAGGTGCCCTATTGCTAGGTTCCTCTGATACCCTATGACCACTGTCTATCCTTGTGTAGGTGTAAGTCAATGCTCACCCCTTTAACAACTTAAATAGTGTTAATTATGTACAAGTATGCAAATGCAAACAAGGGATCTGATATTGGATAATGTATTGGGAAGATAAAAGTAAATAACAGAAGAGCTTTATTCAGGGTGGCAAAACCCAGCACCGTAGTCTGGAGTCGATTTTCATCTTGAGTACACGACCCTCTCAAATATATATTTACAGCTGTAAGCTGGAGGTGCAAATTCTAAAATAAACAAACTTGGGCTTTCATGGATCCAAAAATGATGGCCTATGGTTAGGATAGTCCATTGATATCAGATTGTTAGGGTATGTGCAGACGTTGCAGAATCTGCTGTGGAATTTTCCGCGCAGATTTTGCTAAATCCGCAGGTAAAATGACCTGCGTTTTACCTGCGGATTTAGTGCGGATTTCCCCTGCGTTTTGAGACCTGCGGATTCCTATTTAGAGCAGGTCTCAAAACGCTGCGGAACTGCGCAAAAGAAGTGACATGCTGCGGATTTAAATCCGCACCAAATCCGCGCGGAAAAATCCGCAGCATGTGCACTGCGTTTTATTATTTCCATTGAATATAATGCTACTGTACATCACTTGCAGTTCTGCTGCGGATCTGCAGCGGCAAATCTGCTGCGGATCCGCAGCAGATTCCACAACGTGTGCACAGACCCTTGGGACCCAACTCACACGCACACGCCATTGTGGTGATTCACGGAGTCACTAAAGATAAATAATGACTTATATACCTGCTATGAGCAGGCATAGATATGTGTAGTTGTTGAAAAAAAGCCTATCAGATTGATAGTTCAAGCATTTTCGTATCAGCTTCTCTATAGGAAAAAACATGAAAAAAGCATGAAAAAGAACACATCATGGAAAAGCGCTGAAACAAACAGTTTTGACATTTTTAGAAGTATAAGTAAGGGCATTTTCTAATAGTATAAAAATAAAAGTTTGAAAAAAAAATTGTTGAACGAAGCTTAGGGTTGACTCTTATGCTGCAGATTATGAATGGGGTTGTGTCATTTTAATTTGTTGAGTTGCAGAACTTTACACAACAAATTCTGTAATAATTATCCAAGATGGCAGAGATCAGCGAATCATCATAGGTAAAGTGTGATGCACACAGAATATTGCACCAAGATGGCAAATTAAAAGGAATAAGTCACATTGGATAAGGCTATTAACCTGCAGATATGGTGGTAATATGCAAATAACAGCATTACAAAGGTGCCCAGGTGCCAAATTGAAAGTGTGGCCACTGTGAGAAAATGAAGTTTATTGCTCTCAGCAGCTGCTGGCTTTCAGTCATATAGGCATGCCAACGTGGCTGCAGTCACCTCTCACAGCATTTTGTGAGGCAGCTGTAAGCACACCCCGACATTCAGAATGACAGCCAACTGTGCACTGATACACTGCAGATTGAGCTGTCAGTCAAAGTGCCAGGTTGTGCTTACGGCCGTGCCTCCCGACTCAACTATGACTTTAAGTCGTCGGCTTCTGGGAGGAGTAAACTTCATTTTCTCACAGGAGCTGTGCTTTCAGTACAATGGCCGGGCACCTTTCTACCACTTTTAACCTGCAGAATAACCCTATATCCAGAGTTGGACTGGCCCACCCGATAACCAGAGAATCCTCCGGTGGGCCCTGGCTTCTTCTTCAGGAGAGTTCATAGTGCAAACCTTGAGTGAGGGAGAAAGGTGTGCTCTCAGAATCAAATTCTCTGGTGGGCCCAATGTTCTTCAGTCTGACACTGCCTATATCTGTAGCTTAATAGTATTATCTGACTTGACAGATTCCCTTAAAAAGAGAAGCCGGGGATACTGGTGGGAGGCAGTTCGCAAGGCTCCTTATCGCTGGATGAAGGTCTTGAAAATTTATTCACTCAACTCTAAGGTGAACATATCAATATAGTAACATGAGTTTTTTTCCCAATCCATTACATTAACATTTATTATATCTATGTGCCTCAAGCATTTAGAATATATGCTATACATGTTCTAATATCTTTCTTGTGCCTCCAGTACAGGATTGTGCCTGCTGCTAACCATGTCGGCTGCACATCCAGCACAATCAGGTTGATCATTTCCAGATGAGCAACATTTACCAAAGTTTATAAAACATCAGAGAAAGTTATATGTACTTTCCATCCAGAGAAAGAATACATGAGTTATCTGTGTAAACCACTACAAAAATAACTTAATTGAGGAGCTGCAGGGTCTCACTGCTGGAATTTACAATCCAAACTAAAGATTTAACTTTGGACTTGTTGGTTCTGTGTAAGGAAATTTCCACACTCTGAAGGTTGGCCATAAACACAGAATGACTGTCGCAACTATCTACCATTAGATTATCCCTTAGCAGAAGGGTCTTTTCATGAAAAAGGGACAGTCAGGATGCCACCATACTTGTTGGATTACTCTAATATATTATTCTTTAGGAATAGAAAAAAATAGGCAGCTAAAGGAAATGTAATTATAATTACATTTCTAAATACTTTTAATTTTGCTCAGGGAGATAATCACTATATAATTCAAATGAATAGTGCCTTGTTACACTGACAGAAATCATTCCTAGGCTTTTAAGACTATAAAGAGGACAGAAGCCTGTGAGCATGTGCATGGGTATATGTATTTACAAGTCTGCTGCTGTCACCTGGAGATACGTATACAACAGATTATCATTCAGTGTGACATGGTGAACAATATTGTTAGCAGCCTCGTCTTACCTCAGCACTCTTGGTATCTCCAGTATTAGATCAGATAGACAGGGTGGACAGCAGTGTGAGTAGCCTCTTCTTACATCAGCACCCCTGGTATCTCCCAGTATTAGATCAGATAGACAGTGTGGACAGCAGAGTGAGCCTCCTCTTCTTACATCAGCAACCCTGGCATCTCCAGTATTAGATCAGATAGACAGGGTGGATAGCAGTGTGAGCAGCCTCTTCTTACATCAGCACCCCTGGTATCTCCAGTATTAGATCAGATACATGGGTGGAGAGTGGTGTGCAGCTCTTCTTACCTCAGCATCCCTGGTATCTCCAGTATTAAATGAGATATACAGGGTAGACAGCAGTGTGAGCAGCCTATTTTTACCTCGGCACCCCTTGTATCTCCAGTATCAAATCAGATAGACGGGGGACAGCAGTGTGAGCAGCTTTGTCTTACCTCAGCACCCCTTGTATCTCTAGTATTAGATCATACAGACAGGGGGGACAGCAGAGTGAGCAGTCTCTTCTTACCTAAGCATTCCCGGTATCTCCGGCATAAGATCAGATAGACAGTGTGGACAGGAGTGTGAGTAGTCTTGTCTTACCTCAGCGCCCCTTGTATCTCCAGTATTAGATCAGATAGATAGGGGGACAGCAGAGTGAGCAGTCTCTTCTTACCTAAACACTCCCGGTATCTCCGGCATAAGATCAGAAAGACAGGGTGGACGGCAGTGTGAGCTGTCTCTTGTTGCCTCAGCAACCCTGATATATCCAGTATTAGATTAGACAGAAAGGGAGAACAGCAATGTGAGTCTCCTCTTTCTACCTCAGCACCCCTGATATCTCCACTATTAGATCAGAAAGACATGAAGGACAGTAGTGTGAGCAGCCTCTTCCTACCTCTGCACACCTGCTATCTGCAGTATTAGATCAGATAGATAGGGTGAACAGCAGTGTGAGCATCCTCTTCTTACCTCAGCCAGCCTGGTATCTCCGTGTCATGTGTGCATTGCCACGAAGATCGTCGCGGTTGCACATTCTGACTTCTCATAGCTGAGTTGCTGTTTCTTTGTGTTTGGCAGTTAGGGAGTTAATTCTGTCTGTGCTCAGTTCTGGGACTGGGTGCAGTTTCTCCCGGCTGCAATTAATTATTTGTTGATTGGTTTCCTTTAAATCTCTGGTTGTCTGTGTTGGGAGTTGCCAGTGAAATTCTTCATGCAGACCACAGATAGGATTGTATCTGTATAGACTTAAGTTAAAGAGCTCCTTAGTTGTTTTAAGCTCACCTTGCTTAGAGTTTAATATCCCAGATCATTTATGTTCCTTCTGTGTTTGAGTGTGTATGCAAGTCTGTGTTTTCTCCAGTCTGTCTAATATGTCTAATCTGTGTATTTAGCAGAGATCAGCCCATATTCCTTTGGTGGTAATCAGTATCCTTCTTAGGACTGATTACAGGGTTCAGGGACTGATAGGAGACAGGGTTAGGCTGGAGACTTGGACCTCTGAACCTTTATCAGTACCTCCAAGGTGAGGGATTAGTTAGGACCCCAGTTTAGGGTCAGGTTAGACCCCCGGTCCTCCTCTTTCCTGTGACAGTGTATCAAGTCCTCAAGATTAACCCTGAGTTCAACGGATATCGTGTCAGGTAAATCTATTCTATATTTACATGCTGATGTTGCTAATCTATATGTTGTATAGAGTGTTGTTCTTTTAAGAATAGTTTACTGACATCGTACACATATCATAAGACCGCGTGACATTTTCACTGGCCCATAAAATTATTCCCAGTTGCCATGGATCCAGTAGCCCAGCTGGCTCTGCAGTTGCAGGGATTATCCATGGAGCTGACGGACATTAAGTCCAAAGTTTTGTCTCCCTCGGAGCAAACCAGATTTGAACCTAAAGTAGCTCTCCCGGACAGGTTCACTGGTGGGCGAGACAAATTTTTTACCTTCAGGGAAGCATGTAAATTGTATTTTCGGCTTCGGCCTCGATCATCAGGGAGTGAAGAGCAGAGAGTGGGAATTGTTATCTCGCTCCTACAAGGGGACCCTCAATCCTGGGCCTTCTCCCTTCCTCCGGGATCCCCGGCTCTACAGTCAGTAGATCGATTTTTTACTGCCCTGGGTTTGGTATATGATGACCCAGATCGGGTCTCTCTTGCTGAGACAAAATTACGTAAGATACAGCAGGGAGATCGTCCGGCGGAGGAATTTGCTTCTGAGTTCCGTAGATGGGCCACAGATACTCAGTGGAATGACCCAGCTCTTAGAAGCCAGTTTTGTCATGGGCTTTCTGACAAATTAAAGGACGTTTTGGCTCAGTATGATTCTCCTCCATCACTGGAGGCTGCTATGGCCCTAGCTATCCGTACTGATAGACGGCTCCGGGAGAGGTGCGAGGTAACTCCGCCCCCTGTTGTTACTCCACCTACTACTAAAGTCCCTTATGTTGAGGTTCCCCTTGTCTGTTCGGAGGAGCCTATGCAGTTGGGAGGGACATCATTTCGTAGGAGGGGATTGGCGGTACGCCGCAGGACTAGAAGGTGTTTCTTCTGCGGGAAAGAGGGACATTTTGTTGGGGGATGTCCATCCCGTGCCTTGTTGAGCAAAAAGTCGCCGGAAAACTGTTAATCCCAGGTTGTGTGGTGGACGACAACCTGGGAGTATGTATTTCGTCCGCTAGTTCTTCTCAGTTCCTTGTACCAGTGGAGGTGGTGGTTGGTACGAGAGTGGAGAGATTTTCTGTTCTTCTTGATAGTGGGTCCGGGGCTAATCTGGTTGACGCTCAGTTTGCTCAGGCTCAAGGTATGCATCTGAGTGTATTGGTCAAACCGATCCCTATATTCTCCATTGACGCCAGGCCTCTCGGCCAAGGTAGCTTTGTTCATGAGGTTCATAACATTGACCTTCGGGTAGGGGCAATACATAGGGAACTATTATCTTGTTATGTGTTGGAGGGTCTACCTACTCCTATTGTGTTGGGACTTCCTTGGTTGGTTAAACATAACCCTGTGATTAATTGGCAGTCCAGAGATATAAGCCAATGGGGGGAGTTTTGCAAAAGTAACTGCATGAACACAGTCATCAGTGCGGTCGTGCCTAGTACTTTGCCTCCTTTTTTGGAGGACTTTGGGGATGTGTTCTCTGAGGAGGGGTGTCAGGAGTTGCCTCCTCATCGCGTGTATGACTGCTCTATTAATTTACTTCCTGATGCTAAGTTACCTAAAGCTAGGTTATATAACCTTTCTGGTCCTGAGAGGCAGGCTATGAAAGATTATATTTCGGAGAGTCTGGCCAAAGGGCATATTAGACCTTCATCTTCCCCAGTGGCCGCGGGGTTCTTCTTTGTGAAGAAAAAAGATGGAGGCCTACGCCCTTGCTTGGATTTCCGCGAACTTAATCGGATTACTGTTCGAGATCCGTATCCACTCCCTCTGATTCCTGATCTCTTCAATCAAATTGTTGGCGCCAAATGGTTCTCTAAATTGGATCTCAGGGGGCGTATAATCTGATTAGGATAAAAGAGGGGGATGAGTGGAAAACGGCGTTTAACACGCCGGAGGGACATTATGAGAACCTTGTCATGCCTTTTGGTCTGACTACTGCACCAGCAGTGTTCCAACATTTTGTTAATGACATTTTTCGTCATCTGGTGGGGCTGTTTGTGGTCGTATATTTGGATGACATTTTAATTTACTCACCAGATCTTGGGTCTCACCAGGAGCATGTGAGACAGGTGTTGCAGATCTTGCGAGACAATAAACTATACGCCAAACTGGAAAAGTGTGTATTCGCCGTACAGGAACTTCAGTTTTTGGGTTTCTTGGTGTCAGCCTCCGGTTTCCGTATGGACCCTGAAAAGGTGAGAGCAGTGCTTGAATGGGATCAGCCAGAGGATCTTAAGGCTCTGCAGCGTTTTCTGGGGTTTGCTAACTACTACCGGAAATTTATTTGTAATTTCTCATCTGTTGTCAAACCTCTCACTGACATGACAAGAAAAGGGACGGATTTTTCTAAATGGTCGGACAAAGCTTGCCAAGCTTTTTCCTCTTTGAAAAAATGTTTTGCTTCGGCACCCGTTCTCATCCAACCAGATGCATCACAGCCGTTCATTGTGGAGGTGGACGCGTCTGACGTAGGGGTGGGTGCAATATTGTCCCAGGGTCCGTCCCCTGGTAAATGGCATCCGTGCGCTTTCTTTTCTAAAAAATTGTCGTCCGCCGAAAGGAATTATGATATCGGCAATAGGGAACTTTTGGCCATTAAGTTGGCTTTTGAAGAATGGCGTCACTTTTTGGAGGGGGCAGTCCACCCGGTCACCGTCATTACTGATCACAAGAACCTGCTGTATTTGGAATCTGCTAAGCGTCTGAATTCCAGACAAGCTCGATGGTCGTTGTTTTTTACCAGGTTTAATTTTGTTGTCACTTATCGCCCTGGATCTAAGAATGTTAAGGCGGATGCCTTGTCTCGCAGTTTCCCAGGGGCCGGGAAAATGGATGACCCGATTCCTATCCTTCAGGAGGGGGTGGTAGTGTCGGCTGTATGTTCTGAGCTTGAGGAGGAGGTGTTAGAGGCTCAGGGGGACGCCCCTGCAGGACCTCCAGGGAGACTGTTTGTCCCAAATCAGTTGAGACAAAAGGTTATTGAGGCACATCATAATTCTGCTTTAGCAGGACATCCAGGGAGTAAGGCTACTTTAGATCTCCTTTCTCGCCGGTTTTGGTGGCCTAACGTTAATAAAGATGTTTTAACTTTTGTCGCGTCCTGTGGGGTTTGTGCTCGCTCTAAGACCCCTCATACCCGTCCGTCTGGGACCCTCTTACCCTTGAAACTTCCGGAGCGTCCATGGACTCATTTGTCTATGGACTTCATCACGGACCTTCCTCAGTCGTCAGGGAAGACTGTCATACTGGTGGTTGTTGACAGGTTCAGTAAGATGGCACATTTCATTGCTCTTCCTGCCCTCCCTAATGCTAAAACTCTGGCGCAGGTGTTCATTGGGGAGATTGTGAGACTTCATGGGTTGCCTTCTGATGTGGTGTCAGATAGGGGGTCTCAGTTTGTGTTCAAGTTTTGGAGGGCATTTTGTTTACGTCGGGGGATGCAATTGTCATTTTCCTCGGCTTTTCATCCGCAGACCAATGGTCAGACAGAGCGTCTGAATCAAAGCCTAGAGACTTATCTTCGGTGTTTTGTCTCAGAGAACCAGGAGGACTGGTCTTCTTTCCTGCCTCTGGCAGAGTTCGCTCTTAACAACAGGCGGAGCGAGTCCACTGGTAAGTCCCCGTTTTTTGGGGCATATGGTTTTCATCCCCAGTTTTGTACATTCAATGGGGGGGTCCCTTCTGGGGTTCCTGAGGAGGAGCGTTTCTCGTCGTCACTTGCTTCAGTGTGGAGAGGTGTATTGAATAATCTGAGTGCTATGGGGAACCGTTATAAACGTATGGCTGATAGGAGGAGAGTTTCTGGTCCAGATCTTAATGTGAACGATCTGGTATGGTTGTCTACCAGGAATATAAAACTTAAAGTTCCCTCCTGGAAGCTGGGCCCCAGATTCATCGGGCCGTACAGGATCAGTTCCATAATTAATCCTGTGGCATTTCGTCTGGACCTCCCTCCTACGTTTAAAATCCACAATGTGTTCCACAAGTCATTACTTAAGAGGTACGTGGCACCAGTCATACCATCACCTCTACCTCCTCCTCCAGTGGTGGTCAATGGTAACTTGGAGTTTCAAGTGTCAAAGATCATTGACTCACGTCTGAATCGCCGGTCCCTTCAGTACTTGGTGCATTGGAAGGGGTATGGTCCAGAGGAGAGGACGTGGGTTCCTGCGTCTGACATTAACGCAGATCGTTTGGTGCGGACCTTCCACAGAACTCACCCGGGCAAACCTGGCCCTGAGGGTCCGGAGGCCCCTCGTAGAAGGGGGGGTACTGTCATGTGTGCATTGCCACGAAGATCGTCGCGGTTGCACATTCTGACTTCTCATAGCTGAGTTGCTGTTTCTTTGTGTTTGGCAGTTAGGGAGTTAATTCTGTCTGTGCTCAGTTCTGGGACTGGGTGCAGTTTCTCCCGGCTGCAATTAATTATTTGTTGATTGGTTTCCTTTAAATCTCTGGTTGTCTGTGTTGGGAGTTGCCAGTGAAATTCTTCATGCAGACCACAGATAGGATTGTATCTGTATAGACTTAAGTTAAAGAGCTCCTTAGTTGTTTTAAGCTCACCTTGCTTAGAGTTTAATATCCCAGATCATTTATGTTCCTTCTGTGTTTGAGTGTGTATGCAAGTCTGTGTTTTCTCCAGTCTGTCTAATATGTCTAATCTGTGTATTTAGCAGAGATCAGCCCATATTCCTTTGGTGGTAATCAGTATCCTTCTTAGGACTGATTACAGGGTTCAGGGACTGATAGGAGACAGGGTTAGGCTGGAGACTTGGACCTCTGAACCTTTATCAGTACCTCCAAGGTGAGGGATTAGTTAGGACCCCAGTTTAGGGTCAGGTTAGACCCCGGTCCTCCTCTTTCCTGTGACAGTGTATCAAGTCCTCAAGATTAACCCTGAGTTCAACGGATATCGTGTCAGGTAAATCTATTCTATATTTACATGCTGATGTTGCTAATCTATATGTTGTATAGAGTGTTGTTCTTTTAAGAATAGTTTACTGACATCGTACACATATCATAAGACCGCGTGACACTCCGGCATTAGATCAGATGGACATGGTTGAGAGTGGTGTGCAGCCTCTTCATACCTCAGCACTCCTGCTATCGTCAACATTAGTTCACAAAAACAGGGTGGATAGTAGTGTGAGCAGCCCTTTCTTACCTGAGCCCCTGACATCTTCAGTATTAGATCAGAATATTCACTGAGAGCACATCTTCCTACACATAAAGGAAGTGGAGATCCCTACTGCACATGCCCAATAGCACCTGTCGTAACATTCTTGGTAAGATATCTGTCATTGCCACAAGACAGTAGACATTTTAATTGTGATTTACTATTTTAAAGTATTTTGGAATTTATTTATAATGACTTTTCCTTTGGTTATTTTTTTCTATTCCCAGAAAACCACTTTAAATATTTTGGACCATATGATTTATGCAACCTCTATATATCACAGTACAAAGTAGAATGTAGAATTAGTTATTTGTTAAATCCATAAGTAAACTCACATGCAGACAGGTCTGTAACCCTTATTTTTGTTCTGAACATTTTCTAAGCTGATTCATGACCACATCAAAGTTCATCAAATTTGCCTGTTAGGCCGGAGTCACACTTGCGAGAAACTCGCACGAGTCTCGTACCTCAATACCCGGCACTGCCGCCGGCACTCAGACTGAAGTGTTCAGCTGCAGAGAAATACATACAGCCGCACAATCCGGTCCCAAATGCCGGCGGCAGTGTCGGGTATTAAGGTGCGAGACTCGTCCGAGTTTTTCGCAAGTGTGACCCAGGCCTTAAAGGGATGTTCCTAAAAATACAAGTTAAGACCAGTTCATGGGATAGAGGATAACTTACTAATCGATGGCGATCCAACCACTGAGACCCCAATGATTCCAAGATTAAGGCTCTGGAGTCCTGTCCTGAATGGAGCCTTGCGCTCCATTAATTAATTATCTATGGGACTGCTGAGTTAAGCACTCGGCTATTACCAGCAGTCCCATAGACAATGATTGGAGCTGAGGTTGAGCACCTGATATTGCATTTTCAGAGCCCAGATGGATTTGATGGACTGATGGACTTGCCTTATTGGGAATAAACCTTTAACTTATTCTGCAATTCAGTATATATAAAGGCTGTAGAAGCCAAATTAATTTTTGATTATTAAAGCCTACTACAAAAATGCTTTTCAAGCAAAAATGCATCTATTTAAGTGAAAATATAAATATCTTAAAATATGTTTATATCATACATATTTATCATATAATGTCAAATACAGAACCCCTTGTGTTTCCTTCCTCTTCTAACCTACCTATACCTAATATTGCCATTTCCAGTGTGGTTCTACAGTTCGGCTAGGTTCACATCGCGTTAGTGCAGTCCGTTTAATGGATGCATTACAAAGCGGCAGTAACGCGATATAACGCATCTGTTAACGCACCCATAGACTGCCATAGGCATAACGCATCCTAACGCATGTCAAAATCGGCATGCGTTAGCGATGTTCCATTATGCTGTGACGCACCCTCGAACACGGAGAGCGCAGAGCGAACGTATGTGTTCGCTCTGCATATAAGTCTATTGTTAACGCAGTCAGACGAAATGCGACCATGCGTTAGCTATAACGTGATCTCAAAAAACATTTTAGGATCACAGGGTTAGCGCATCTGTTTAACACATCCGTTAAATGGACTGCACTAACGCGATGTGAACCTAGCCTTACTCACTAGCAACATGCTATATTTGGCTCTGCAAAAACTCTTACTGTAGCTCTTTTTCATTCTCCACTGGACTACTGCAACTCTTTACTAATCAGTCTCCCTCTTAGGCCTCTTTCACATTTCCGGCGGGCGCCTGGCGGCGCCCCCGGCATTTTGCCGCAGCGCCGCATCTGAAAACCTTTCACACTTCCGGCGGCCAAAATGCGTTTTTTTGCCGGATGGTTTCTGATGCTTGGAGAGATCAGAAACCATCCGGCAAAAACAAAAAACGTTACATGCAGCGTTTTTTTCCGGACGCCGCAATGTACATTTGCGCCGCATCCGGACAAAACCGCATGCAACGCATTGACATGCGGCGCCATCCGGCGCTAATGCATGTCGATGCGAAAAAAGCCGCATGCGGCGCATCAGATTTTCAGATGCGGCGCTGAGGCAAAATGCCGGGGGCGCCGCCAGGCGCCCGCCGGAAATGTGAAAGAGGCCTTACTAAACTCTCTCTTCTCCAACCCGTCCTGAATGCAGCAACCAGGATCATATTCCTGTCTAATGGCTACATCGATGTCTCTCCCCTGTGCCAGTCATTGCACTGGTTGCTCATCTGCTACAGAGTACAATATCAACTTATTACTCTTACCCACAAAGCGCTCCAAGGTTCAGCACCACCCTACATCTACTCTCTAATCTCTGTCTACCACCCTACCTGTGGCCTCTTTTCTGCTAAAAAAGTTTTTCCTATTTTCTGCGGCTTAAACCTGGGGTGCGTCTTATAGTCATTGATGCCTGAGTTTTGGTGCTGTAGAAAACTTCTACAAATCCCATGGACAGCTAGGATCACCAACAAAGATGTTCTTGATCATGTAAACTCAGAGTTGGCCCAGGAAGACAACCACCAAACAGAAACTGACCTATTTTGGCAAGGGTGGAGGGGAAATTCCCTAATAATCGAAAAGTCAGTGGGAAAAGGAAACAGGGGAGACCAAAGACCTGTTGGCTGGATACCATCAAGCATGGCATGGAAATGAACATCAAGCAATTGAATGAAAACAGGGAAGCATGACGAGAACTGGCATACGACTGAATGGATTGAATCGATTTGAAAAGAAACATAAAACACTTAACATAGAAACTTTGGGATTATACCCAGTGTACAATACAGAATAGAGGTTTTTGACATATATTTTTGCATTATTTACAAAAAAGCAGTTTTAAAACCATATTCCTCATATAAATCCTTGACAATACAAGATTGGTTAGGAATTGAGACAGATGTTATCAATGACAGTAGGGACGTGGATAACATATGTCCCGAGTAATTTGTTTGCAAAGACTGACATCAAGTCCCCTAAAACATATTAATGGTAAGTTCACACTTGGTGTTTTTGCTACTTTTTTTTTCTGGAGAAAAGAAGCTGCTGCAAAAACGCAGGTGTGAGGTAGGGTGTGAGGTAGGGACGCCGCCATCTTGGATAGGGCCTATACCAGCCTCCATTTTGTCTGTGCACAGAGCCACAGGCTGCTAACTGCACAGGGCCTGTTAGCATATGACAGGGTTTGATGTCCACTGTGAATCAAAAGGACTTTAGTATGCTAAGTGATTCAGGCCCATGTTTGAATGGCAAGGTCTTTAGTATGGTAACGAGTTAAGACCCAAAACAGAGCCGAGCCAGCATGGTGAATAGTAAGGTTTGTTAGCATGGTAATGAGATGCCTGGGGGCTTCAATTAGACTATACCTTTCAGCCAGACCATGAAAACACAGCTATTAATATCCCAGACACGAAGGCTCCATTCTAGGATTATGAATTATGAGCACATCTTTGTAGGTACATTCTCATAAAAATATCTGTGTGACCCTGCGGACCTCGGGCATTTGATGGTGCAACTCCCAAGTCGGTGATGGCTTGGGGGGCTGAGATATAGAGATTGGCCATCCACAATGACCCAATCGGGCCACGTTTGATATCCATGCGACAGGCAAAACATACTGCATCCGCTGGTACCTCTCGTGTCCTGATCCGATCGTCCTGGAGAAAGTTAACCCCTTTATTAGGTATTGGGAATAAATTCTGCAGGGGGCTAAAGGTGGAGATTGTCAGACCTAGCAGGTTTAAGAACTGTGAGCTAAGGGCAGACCAGATCCATTCTCACAGCAGCAAGACCATGGAAAACTATGGACCAAAGGGACAGATCTGCCAAGGGAGCAGCGGTACACGTTTTGGGGGACTGTCCAGCAACTAAGACTTTCACCTGGGGATCGCAGAGCTCCCTGCCTCCACATGTCCCTACAACCTGGTAATATTGACCTCTAGCTAATACCTCTAAGCCTTGTACCATTATTGTTGTATTTTATTCTGACTGCAAATCCATTGTAATTCTGTTGTATAGCTTACTGTATATTTCTGTAATTAGTGCGCCCTTAAGGCAATTAAACCATAAAATTAATCTTGGGCTGATGCTTTTACTCTGATCACGAATCTTAGAATACCCAGTGGGTAACAGGACACCCTCCCCGGCGACCATTTGCTCTCGGTGCAGTTCCCTTACTGACCTGAGAGACAAAGGGGGCGCTGGAGAGCTGTGCCTGTGGAGTTACGTCACATTGGTGACGTGGAAGGACGGAGGCCGTCCTTCACAGCAGGTTTAGGTAAGTTTTTGGTGCATTTTTTGTTGCGGATTTGGTGCAGGTTTGGTGCGTTTTTTTAGTGCATTTTTGGTGCTTTTTTGTGTCTCTTTGTCCATGCTAATGTCCATGCCTTTTCTGCAGAAAAAACGCTGCAAGCAATGATACCTGCATTTTTGCAGTGTTTTTGCAGCGTTTTTTCAACACCCATTCACCCATTCAAGCCAATGGGTGAAAAATGCTGCAAAAACGCTGAAAGAATTGACATGCTTGATGTCCAGAAAACGCAGCAAAGCACAAAATCCTGATGACACAAAAAAACAATTTGTGTGCATGAGATTTCTGAAATCTCATAGGCTTTGCTGGTACCGTAAAAATCAGCTGAAAATTAGCATAAAAAAAGCTGCAAAAACGCCCAGTGTGAACATACCCTTTTACTTTTTAGACTTTGTTCCCACAATAAACTTTTGGTAAGTTGTTGACATTGCGCATTTTTGCTGGGTCAAAAAATGCAGCATCTTACATTTGCAGCAAAGTGGATGGGATTTATAGAAATCTCCTGCCCACTGTACTTCTTATTTACTCAGGATAAACTGGCCTGCGGCACGTGTTTCATATCCACAGCATGTCAATTTCTCTAGCTGGTACGTTGTGTTTTCTGTGCAGATTTCCCCATAAACTCACATTAGGGGAGGAAAATCCGCAGGTACAAAATGCAAATGTGTTTTTAGTGTGTGTCTGCGGCAGAAGCGCATCAAAAACGCATGTAATCTGCACCTAAAGATGTCAATAAAGTTTTGTCAAAGTCAAATACGAGGAGCTTTATGTAACCCACCAAAAAAAGATAAAAACCGCAGCTATAAAATGCAATAAAATTGCATGTTAAAAAATTCACAGAAAAACGCAATGAAAAAAATGCAACTAAGGTCGGGAACAAAGTGTGCGGCTGCATGTATTTCTATGCAGCTGAACACTCCGGTCCGAGTGCCGGCGGCAGTGTCGGGTATTGAAGTGCGAGACTCGTACGAGTTTCTCGCAAGTGTCACCCGGCCTAACTGAATTGAAATAATAGATGCAGATATTCTGAAGCATCAAAATTCACTAAAAGCTCATCTTGGGAACATAGCATTATTTTTCCATCAATGGAGTTGTGTCAGGGCTTCCTTTTTTTGCGTCCTTAGTTTACATTTTTCTCCCTGCTCTGCCGGCAACAGCGAGCAGCGAGAATAAATGAAAAACCTGACGTGGGGTCCCCCTTAGGTTTTGAACCAACCCGGCAAAACTATACAGCTGCGGGCTGCTATTCTCAGGCTGGAAAGGGGCCATGATTATGGGCCCACCCAGCCTAAAAACAGCAGCCCGCAGCTGCCCAGAAAAGGCACATCGATTAGATGTGCCTATTCTGTAGCTTTGTGGGGTTCTTCCCACTTGCCCTGTAGTGGTGGCAATAGGGGTTAATAAAGGGTTAATGTCACCTTTCTATTGTAAGGTGACATTAAGCCCAGCTTAGTAAAGAATAGGTGTCAATAAGACACCTATTCATTACTAATCCTATAGTAAATAAAGGGTTAAATAAGCACACACCCAATAAGAATAAAGTCTTTTAATGAAAGAATACATCACACAGTTTTTAAATCTTTATTACACTCCCATTCCATTATCAAAGCCCTCGATCTCCTGTAAAAAATATAAAATAAAAAAGCAACAATATCCCATACCCGTCCGCCATATAGTCAAGTCCCACGGCGTAAATCCATCTCGGGGTTAATCAGTTTACAGCGGGAGCACTGCTAATGCAGCTGCTCCGACTGTAAACTACTGGGAAATGACTGGGAGGCAGCGTGCACAGGCTCAGTGACTGGGGATGACGTCACTGAGCCTCTGCTCACTGACAGCTGAACTCCTGTAACCTCAGCACCATCATTTTCAAGCTGAGCTTGAAGCTGATGACCGGAGACAATTCGGTCCCCAGCAGTCACATGCACTGCAGTTCTCGCGATCAGCTGATCATGAGAACTGCAGTGTACGTGTACTTCTGGCTAAAACAAGGTACACCATTATCTAAATTAGTACACATGCGTAGTACGCATGTGAATAAGAAGATAATGCGGTTTTACCGCATCTAATGAAAGTGTATGGGTCATTTAACCAGCGGAGACTGAGCATCTCCGCTACATAAATTGACATGCTGTGGTCTGGAAAAGACGTGCCGCATGTCCGTCTCCACAGGGAAGCTGGAGGAATCTGTGCACGTATAGTGGGCATGGGATTTCTTGAAATCCCATCCACTATGCTGTAACATCTGGCTGCTGTGGGTTGGACGCTGCGAAAGTACGCAGCGTCCAACCTACAGCGTTTACTAACCATGGGAACGTACCCTTAGTGACCAAAATGAGCATAGGATATTTCCCAGTGATCAGACTTTTATCAACTATTCTGTGAATAGGTAATAGATGTCCAATGTCAGAAAAAAATCCTTTAAAAATTCGATTGGTTTGCATGTAGGAATATATTTCATTTCAACATAAAATAATGTCTAGAGCTACCCAGCGACTTTGGCCAAGGATCACAGTATGACATTTAATTAAAGATCACAGTATTGCAATTCCACATAGTGAAAGGAATTATGTACATGTTGTGTCATGCATGATTGCAAAATGCAAGCTGCCAGAAATTGAAACCTTTGGGATAAAGTTACCCTGTAGTCCCAAACTAAGGCCACGTTCACATGTTCAGTATTTGGTCAGTATTTTACATCAGTATTTGTAAGCCAAACTCAGGAGTGGGTGAAAAATGTAGAACGGATCACGTATTTCTATTACATTTTCCCTCTGATTGTTCCACTCCTGGTTTTGGCTTAAGGTACTGCCACACTACACAATCCCGCTAGCGATCTCGTTAGCGTCGCATACTAATGAGATCGCTAGCGGGATTGTTTCTATATCGCTAGTGTCGGCCACATTTAGCGATATCGTTAAGGACGCTATCGCGGTTAGCGATCTCCTTAACGACTTTAGCGGTACAAAAGTACCGCTAAATCGCTAAAAAAGGTGCCACACTTAGCGATATATACTTACCCAGCGGGGCGCCAGCGACGAAAATAGGGTCCGGAACGATTCCAGCGACGAGCGAGATCACAGCAGGAAGCTCGTCACTGGCAGATGCCGCACACAACAACATCGCTAACGGGATCGCTAAATAGTGACGTTTTTTAGCGATCCCGTTAGCAATGTTGTTTAGTGTGGCATACCCTTTACAGATAGTGATGTAAAATACTGACCAAATACTGATAATGCGAACGTGGCCTAGATGTGTATATTGTCATCACGTGTCGTAAGTGCACTGAGGTAGTTTATTACTATATGGGCTCATACTCACTTTCGAGAAAAACGGACGAGTGCAATCCGATAAAAAATTGGATTGCACTCGGGCCAATGTTATTCAATGGGTGTCATCTCATCTGCGATTTTTTTCTCAGCTGAAATCGGACTGAGAAAAAAATTGCAGCAAGCTGCGATTTCCTGAGTATCTCGGACAAGACTCGTCATTGCAAGTCAATGGGTGCGAGAAAAAAATCGCATGGCATAAGGACCATCCATATGCCGTCCGTTTTTTACAGATACCTTATAATTCTGTAGCATAGAACACTGTAAATGGTCCTGTAAATGACTGTAGAAAAATAGTTGCAGAGAGAAAAACGCATTGCATATGCATGTCATACGGATGTCATACAGATGCTATTTGAGAAAAATCGTGTGGCACCCCAGGAGTCTGGTTGCCACAGTGGCGTTGCTTACTTCACAGGGGGTGATGCCATGCCTGGAAACAAAGAGGAAACCCCTTGCCAGGTAACACACAGCATGCAACACTTTTCCTTTACTTTTTCCTTCCCAGAAGGGGAAGCTCCACCTGATTTCAGGGGAGCTTCCTTGGAACATTCTGGCTTGGGAAGGAGTTAGGAAAGTCTGTCTGTAGACAGGGACAAGAGAGGACGTGTGGAGACAAGCTCGTGGGAAAGGAGCTGAATGCCACAGCTCACCCAGAGCAGAGCTCTGATAAAAGTGGACGCCAGAGTCCTGGACCAGTTGGGGACTCAAAGCCCGACAGACGCATCTGGAGAACAGAGAATTGCAAGTTCTCTGTTCACACTGACACCTGCCAGCACAGCAGTAACACAAGAGCTAGTGTTGCCAGAGAGAAGACACGGAGCCCTTGATAGGCTCACTCTGCCTGCTATACAGGTTGGAAAAACAACACAGAGAAGAGGGCCGCAGCTGAGCTATAAGCAGCAGAGGCCAAGAAGAGGGAGCACAGCAGGAAGGTCTCTAAATCCTCCTGGAAAGGTGGAACCCAAATTGTTTCCAGGCAATCGGATCTCCAGCACCATCTGTAGCCAGTGCCCTGGACACTTTACCTGCAGATCTGTGAGTAAAGCTTTGGAAACTGCATCTGACTGTGTCCTTTCAAGTTCTTCCTGCAACACTCACTCAGCACTGCTACATCCCTCGTCATTACTATCTTGAACATACTACATCTGCCCTGGGACTTAGCTCCACCTGTGGGGAGATATATCAACTCTGCTGCCTCACCAGTCCCAGAAGATCTGCATTACAGCGGTGGTCTCCTCTGACCACAAACCACAGGTGGAACATGAACATTTCCCCTTTAAAAATCCCCTTTTCCTTTAATTTCATTTACAGTATTTTTGCATTGACGCCCGGGGCCACGGACCGGGACATCCCCTTTAAGGAGTGAACGGCCCGCTACCGAGTACCCCGCGGGCCCCAGTGGGCGCTCCAATTGCATTGTACTCGCATGACACTCGCATGACACTTGAGTAACACTCGTCCATTTTTTCGGTCCAGATTGCGGACCGTTCTTTTTCTCGCAAATGGGTATGAGCCCTAATGTAATAAATGAGGTCAACATGGCTGACGTTGTGCTGTCGGATATTGCTACACTTCTTGCATTTACGCAGAGTAGATGGACTTAGTTCTAGGTATAAAACTCAGAAAATCACCCGCAAAAGCAGAAACTGTAATGAATTGCAGATTAAAAAAGGTTATATGTTTATTTTACAAGAGTATTTTCAGCTTCACAGAGTAGTTATTCTGTATGACATTCATATAGAATATTAATCACCAGATAACAGAACATATATTGTATCATCCGAGTTTACCTTTCCTACATATAGTGCAGATTATTCATGATATGAAACTGGTAAAAACATCTCTGGCTCGGCTATGAATCACATCAGATCCTCTTACCTCTTTCCTCTACATCACACGCTTGAAAAACACTGTCAAGTATCTGCTCTTCATAAATAAAGGATAAATTGAAATTGCTTGTTTGCACAAGGTATTTCTGGGAAGCATCTATAAGAATTGAAGAAGATCATTCATTACTGGACTTCTACAATATGATAACAGGATCGATTTCCTTACGAAAGGGCATACACATGTCACATAGGCTACAGATTATGCTATAGAGTCATATGTGTAATGAATCCGGAGAGATTCAACCACTATGTAGGAGGAACACGTCTATTTAATCTGAAGATACAGTGGAACTGTTCATCTGTTTAAAGGGAACCTGTCAGTCGATTCATGCTACCTAAACCATGGACAGCAAGAATCAGAGACTGGATGCAAGACTGTTAGTTTGAAAATCCAGCCGGGGACCAAAGGAAGAGAACTAATATTTTGCATGCACCATAGAAGCATTGGGATTAAAATTGAAAATCCCTTGTGGGGAACAATCTGACTGAAATTGTACAGCTTAGCTTAAATGACAAAATGCAATGTCAAATGGTTGCCTCTGACCACTGCTCCTCTGGATACACCATTAAAGTATACCATCCAACGTTGAAAGACAGGAAAGAGTGGACACATACTGTACATTCCCCTACACATAGTATGCTGCCCTCACAGCTCCCCCCCACAATATGATGCCCCTACAGCCCTTTCACTCAGTATGATGCACCCGAAGCCTCTCTCACTCACAGTATGATGCCCAATCACCCTCAAAATCAAAATATGATGCCTCCACATTTTCCCTCTACACAGTATGATGCCCCACATCTTCCCTCCATAGAATATGATGTCTCCACAGCCCCCTCCACACAGAATGATATCCCCAGTTCCCAAAACAAAGTTTATTGCCCCACATCTTCCCTTCACACAGTATTATGTCCACAAATCTCCCCTCCACAGAATATGATGCCCCTACAGTCTACCCCAAACAATATGATGTCCCCACAGTCTTACAACACAGTATGATGTCCCCAAAGTCCCTCACTCACAGCATGATTCCCCAAAATATGATGTCACTGACAGCACTCCCACACAGTATGATGCCTCCACATCCCTTAACAGTAAAATGTCCCTATAGTGTATTACACAAGTCTCTTTTCTCACATAGCATTATGCCCCTGCAGTTCCTCCCACACCGTATGATTTTCCCATAGTCTCTCTTATGTCCCCACAGTCCCTTCCATACAATATGATACCCCACAACTCCTACACAGTATGATATGCCCACAGTTCCCAAAACAAAGTATATTGACTCACATCTTCCCTCCACACAGTATTATGCCGCCAAATCTACCCCACAAGAATATGCTCTCCCCACAGTCCACACCACACATTATGATGTCCCCACAGCCATATTTTGTTGCAGTTTAAGTTGGGACATACCCCTGACCACATATGACAGTGAGACAGCTCCCCAAATTCAGGACTGTCCCTCTGGATTCGGGATATTTGGGAGGTATGCATAAATGTACAAGATGTGAATTATCCTTTAAATCACTTCTAGTGCTTTAGGTCTAAAAACAAGTTTTATTTGCTAACTTCTATTCTTCATAAATTAAGTCCTGTTAATGATGATTATAAATGTGAAATATATTCTACCTTCATTGATGGGCTTCGTACCATGTTTTGAGGACTCGTCTCTGTCTGTACCCCAGCATTCAGACTCCAGTATAGTCAGCTCACGAGGATTTCTTTCTGATGCTGCTATGTTTACAGTGGTCTTGCTGTCAATTATTTCCTCAGCCATCCTTCTTTTAATGTTATAAATGTTATAATCCAGAAAAACAAAACCTATGACATATAATAAGTTCAGTCGCATCTCAGACCAGTAAGACTTACAGGACAGATAATCTCCAAGTCATCATAGTATAGTTAATTATGGTGCATAAAGTTGCACCCCATAGGTAGATTGCATTGCCAATATAGCGACTCAATCAGATACATAGAAAAAAGAGAGGAAATGAGTCTAAGATGAATGTAAACGTTATAAATTTTATTCAAAAATATTTAAAAGACATATATGAATTGCATACAAAGAAAATTAATGTATTTTGAGCAGACAAATATATAGTGTAAGTACTGGTCAGTGACTAATAACCCAATGCTAACAAACCGAGGGACCTGGTGCCTCACTTACACTCAAGGGGGTATAGAAATCAAGGTACTCCCTATTTGTAGGTCATGTGCTGCATGATAGTTTATTAACCTCATTAGGCTTTAAGAATATGGCATTTGACAAGTACAGCATGTACAAAGTTCCCCAAAAGAAAAGAAGAGGTAAATGTTACATGTGGCGTGAGGGACAAATGTATGCTGAACAACAGCCGCACTCGGTGGTAAAGGCATATCGCACATCAAAAAAATCTAACATATCGTTAATAGCCCAATGCAGCAATGGAATATGTAATAATACAAAAGGGAGAAGGTGACATATCAATTATTACCCGTAAGACTTACAGCAGTCTACAGTACATTGTCGGTTAGCCTTTAGTTTCGCTAAAGGACTTTTCTTGTTTTCATTAAATTAAGATTCAAAGGGTAATTCTGATCTTCATAAAATGGTATTGTTGGATAGTTCTTGTAAATACAAGCAATTTTGCAATTTACTGCTTGTTAAAATTTTCAGTCATTCCTGAGATATTAACACTTTTCTTTTGTTCATATCCTGTTGCCTTGGAGACCAGCCACTGCTGCAAGACAGCAGAAAATGCGGAGTGTTTACCCACTCTTTTCTATTGAGCTTACAAGAACAGTTTTGAAGTTGTCTAGAATTGCTGGAGCTTACTGTTCCCTCCTAATTCCAGCAAGCTTCATCTCAGCCCTTACAAGCTAGACCGCAGCAGTGGTCGGTCTCCAAGGCAACAATTTGTAAACAAAAGAAAAGTGTTAATATCTCAAAAACAGTTGCAAATTTTAACAAGCAGCAAACTGTCCGATAATACCCATTTATGAAGATGGGAATATCCCTTTAAACTGGTTGTCCACCATTAAATTCTGTTTTCAAAGATCATAAAAAAATAAGCCAAGTTTGCCATTTCCATGATGCCAAAGAAACAATTGAGTGAAAACTTATGACTAAAGATGAGCGAACCCGAACTAGTTTGGGGTTTGTAGCGGACACCTAGTGTCTGATGTTGAACTTTGAACATGGACTTCTCCCAAAAGTCCGTTTTGGTGTTCGGAGTTCTGGGCGAAGTTCGGGAGGAGAGAGGAGAGAAGAGAGAGCTGTGGCATCCCCTAGCACTTACAACAACCATTTTACAACAACAAAGTTTGGGTCCCCATTGACTTTTATTGGTTTTGGGTTCTGGTTAAAATTGGGGTTAAAGTTCAGAACCCGAACTTCCATGGGTCTGCTCATACCTACTTATGACATTAAATAGTATGATGCCACCTGCTGTTCAAAGAGTATAGCATTGTGCATGTCCACCAATTGAATGCTCAGTCGCTCGCCTCACATGCAAGTTCCTGCATACAGTACAGACAGCCTTTACTACAAAGCATCCTACAGGGATCGCTTTCTGCCCTTTTTGTCAAGGAAGGAGGGAAGCTTATGCAGTTTATGGCAGTACAGTGGTGACTTGTTCAGTAGGGGATTGAGATCGGAAGGAACATATTCTCAGCTTCCAGAGGGAGAAGGGGACTGATTCTTTTTCTTTTCTCTATCATTCTAAGTGTAATTTTTATACTTTAACATAGGATACTGAAGAAAATGTAATATTTCTCCATCTGCCTCTTAACGCCTTTGTAACAGGGTGATTTTTAATGTCTTTGTGCCTTATTTTTTGCCTCCTCTTCTTCCAAAAACCATAATTTTTTTTATTTTTCCTCTAACATTTTTTATTTTTTACGAGAGTAGTCGTAGTTTGTGAGAGCCAGAAATCTTGCATGTTTTTAGGTGACTAAATACTTATTTTCCACCATAATTTGTCAAATAAATCTTGCCAAATCAGCCAAGGTGATTTTCTGGATTTGTTTTCTCATTTTGACTCTCATAGTTGTGGTCTACCTATGATGTCAATTACAGGCCTCTCTCATCTTTTTAAGTGAGAGAACTTGCACAAATGGTGGCTGACGATACCTTTTTCCCCACTGTATATATATATATATATATATACACAGTACAGACCAATAGTTTGGACTCACCTTCTCATTTAAAGATTTTTCTGTATTTTCATGGCTATGAAAATTGTATATTCACACTGAAGGCATCAAAACTATGAATTAACACATGTGGAATTTATATACTTAGCAAAAAAATGTGTAACAACTGAAATTATGTCTTATATTCTAGGTTCTTCAAAGTATCCACCTTTTGCTTTGATGACTGCTTTGCACACTCTTGGCATTCTCTTGATGAGCTTCAAGAGATAGTCACCGGGAACGGTTTTCTCTTCACAGGTGTGCCCTGTCAGGTTTAATAAGTGGGATTTCTGGCCTTATAAATGGGGTTGGGACCATCAGTTGTGTTGTGCAGAAGTCTGGTGGATGCACAGCTGATAGTCCTACTGAATAGACTGTTAGAATTTGTATTATGGCAAGAAAAAAGCAGCTAAGTAAAGAAAAACAAGTGGCCATCATTACTTTAAGAAATGAAAATCAGTCAGTCCGAAAAATTGGGGAAACTTTGAAAGTGTCCCAAGTGCAGTTGCAAAAACCATCAAGCGCTACAAAGAAACTGGCTCACATGAGGAACGCCCCAGCAAAAGAAAACCAAGAGTCACCTCTGCTTCTGAGGATAAGTTTATCCGAGTCACCAGCCTCAGAAATCGCAGGTTAACAGCAGCTCAGATTAGAGACCAGGTCAATGCCACACAGAGTTCTAGCAGCAGACTCATCTCTACAACTGTTAAGAGGAGACTTTGTGCAGCAGGCCTTCAAGGTAAAATAGCTGCTAGGAAACCACTGCTAAGGACAGGCAACAAGCAGAAGAGACTTGTTTGGGCTAAAGAAGACAAGGAATGGACATTAGACCAGTGGAAATCTGTGCTTTGGTCAGATGAGTTCAAATTTGAGATCTTTGGTTCCAACCACCGTGTCTTTGTGCGACGCAGAAAAGGTGAACGGATGGACTCTACATGCCTGGTTCCCACCGTGAAGCATGGAGGAGGAGGTGTGATGGTGTGGGGGTGCTTTGCTGGTGACACTGTTGGGGATTTATTCAAAATTGAAGGCATACTGAACCAGCATGGCTACCACAGCATCTTGCAGCGGAATGTTATTCCATCCGGTTGCGTTTAGTTGGACCATCATTTATTTTTCAACAGGACAATGACCCCAAACACACCTCCAGGCTGTGTAAGGGCTATTTGATGAAGAATGGAGTGATGGGGTGCTATGCCAGATGACCTGGCCTCCACAGTCACCAGACCTGAACCCAATCGAGATGGTTTGGGGTGAGCTGGACTGCAGAGTGAAGGCAAAAGGGCCAACAAGTGCTACGCATCTCTGGGAACTCCTTCAAGATTGCTGGAAGACCATTTCCGGTGACTACCTCTTGAAGCTCATCAAGAGAATGCCAAGAGTGTGCAAAGCAGTCATCAAAGCAAAAGAGGCTACTTTCAAGAACCTAGAATATAAGACATAATTTCAGTTGTTTCACATATTTTTGTTAAGTCTATAATTCCACATGTGTTAATTCATAGTTTTGATGCCTTGAGTGTGAATGTACAATTTTCATAGTCATGAAAATACAGAAAAATGTTTAAATGAGAAAGTGTGTCCAAACTTTTGGTTTGTACTGTATATATATACGCATCTCAATAAAAATTTTGCACCGTTTGGCTCTAACAAGCCAAGACATAATTTTCAATCTGAATAAACTCACTGACGGATTCTCAGTTAGCTCATTCTGCGGCCTGTATTGGACAGCGCAACACAGAGACTATAGATGGAAAAAGGTGCTAAACTTTTAAAAAAGCAAGCAAACATTATTTTTAGCCCTAAATGCTAGAATTTAGGAAAAAATAAACCCCTTTTCTACCCCAAAAATGGATATCCTAATGATTTGTAAATGCTGTGGATTTTCAGATGTCTATTTGGAGACAAAAAATCTGTTGCAAATTACAATAGCAGACGAGGCTTGAACAAATCTCGTCCAAATCTTTCTACGCAGAAATCAAATAATTTCATAATTTCTGTGGCGTATTTTCACTGTTAACTTCACCATTTTTAATGTCGCAAATTCTGTCGCCAGTTCAGATTTTGCTGCTGATTTTTTGTGCTTTTGCTGTGGATTTTTAGCCATATCTGTAGGCCGCATTTTAGTAATACTGGTAGTTTCCTAGCAACAGGCTGTGTGGTAACCAGTGATAATGTGCCTCATATTTCACTGAGCAAGATGGCCGCCGATCCTTGCCTTTAAAGCAGCCATTAGAGAGTAGATCTGTGTACACTCTTTCTGCTGCTGGGACTGAGAGGAAATATGTCTCCACAGGGAAAGATATTACCAGATATACACGTATTACTAAGAAGGGCGAGAATTACCTCAGGGGACACAGCACAGTGACAAGCTCACAACACTGCACATAAGGATCTTTTAGTTTTTTTTTGTAAAAACTTTATTAATTCCCACCCAGAACAATGGGTGACATCCGTTCATGACACAGCCAATTTTCATTGTCAGCTCTTTTGCTTTTTCCTCCCCTTCTTCCAACATACAGATATCTTTTTTATTTTTCTGTTGACATAGCAGCAGGAGCTTTTTGCTTTATTTCAGGACCAGTGGTAGTTTTCACATCATTCATTTTACCTTATAATGTATTAAAAAACGTGATATAAATTTCCCTAAATGTGGTGAAATTGTGAAAAAAATGCATTGATTTTATTTTTTTTTCTTTTATTGCTATGGAATATATTGTCCTGCAGTGGTATAATTAGAATCCAATGGACACGATGCAAACTTTGGACGAGGCCCCCCATCCTGGTATATATATATATATATATATATATATATATATATATACACTGCTCAAAAAATAAAGGGAACACTTAGACAACAGAATATAGTTGTCCACTTAGGAAGCAACACTGATTGACAATCAATTTCACATGCTGTTGTGCAAATGGAATAGACAACAGATGGAAATTATTGGCAATTATCAAGACATCCTCAATAAAGGAGTGGTTCTGTAGGTGCGGACCACAGACCACATCTCACTACCAATGCTTTCTGGCTGATGTTTTGGTCACTTTTGAATGTTGGTTGTGCTTTCACACTCGTGGTAGCATGAAACGGACTCTACAACCCACACAAGTGGCTCAGGTAGTGCAGCTCATCCAGGATGGAGCATCAATGCGAGCTGTGGCAAGAAGGTTTGCTGTGTTTGTCAGCGTACTGTCCAGAGGCTGGAGGCGCTACCAGGAGACAGGCCAGTACACCAGGAGACGAGGAGGGGGCCGTAGGAGGGCAACAACTCAGAAGCAGGACCATTACCTCCGCCTTTGTGCAAGGAGGAACAGGAGGAGCACAGCCAGTGCCCTGCAAAATGACCTCCAGCAGGCCACAAATGTGCATGTGTCTGCACAAACGGTTAGAAACCGACTCCATGAGGATGGTCTGAGTGCCCGACGTCCACAGATAGGGGGGTTGTGCTCAAAGCCCAAAACCGTGCAGGACGCTTGGCATTTGCCACAGAACACCAGGATTGGCAAATTCGCCACTGGCGCCCTGTGCTCTTCACAGATGAAAGCAGGTTCACACTGAGCACATGTGACAGACGTGACAGAGTCTGGAGACGACATGGAGAGCGATCTGCTGCCTGCAACATCCTTCAGCATGACCGGTTTGGCAGTGGGTCAGTAATGGTACGGGGTGGCATTTCTTTGGAGGGCCGCACAGCCCTCCATGTGCTTGCCAGTGGTAGCCTGACTGCCATTAGCTACCGAGATGAGATCCTCAGACCCCTTGTGAGACGATATGCTGGTGCGGTTGGCCCTGGGTTCCTCCTAATGCAGGACAATGCCAGACCTCATGTGGCTGGAGTGTGTCAGCATTTCCTGCAAGATGAAGGCATTGAAGCTATGGACTGGCCTGCCCGTTCCCCAGACCTGAATCCGATTGAGCACATCTGAGACATTATGTCTCGCTCCTTCAACCAACGTCACGTTGCACCACAGACTGTCCAGGAGTTGGCGGATGCTTTAGTCCAGGTCTGGGAGGAGATCCCTCAGGAGACCATCCGCCGCCTCATAAGGAGCATGCCCAGGCATTGTAGGGAGGTCATACAAGCACAGGGAGGTCATACAGTCACGTGGAGACCACACACACTACTGAGCATCATTTTGACTTGTTTTAAGGACATTACATTCCACTTTAATTTTGTGGGTGACTCCAAATCCAGGCCTCCATTGGTTAATAAATTTGATTTCCATTGATGATTTTTGCGTGATTTTGTTGACAGCACATTCAACTTTGTACAGAACAAAGTATTCAATGAGAATATTTCATTCATTCAGATCTAGGATGTGTTATTTGAGTGTTCCCTTAATTTTTTTGAGCAGTATATATATATATATATATATATATATATATATATATATATATATTATAGATATACTAAATGGTGGCCCAATTCTAACGCATTGGGTATTCTAGAATATATATGTACTTTATTTATGCATGGCTCCTCTCCCACCCTTCTATGCATGGCTCCGCTCCCACCCTCCCATCCTTGTATGCATGGCTCCACTCCCACCCTCACATTCTATATACATGGCTCCGCTCCCACCCTCCCATCCTATATACATGGCTCCGCCCCCACCCTCCCATCCTATATACATGGCTCCGCTCTTACCCTCCCATCCTATATACATGGCTCCACTCCCACCCTCCCATCTTATATACATGGCTCCGCTCCCACCCTCCCATCCTATATACATGGCTCCGCTCCCACCCTCCAATTCTATATCCATGGCTCCGCTCCCACCCTCCAATCCTATATACATGGCTCCGCTCCCACCCTCCCATCCTATATACATGGCTCCGCTCCCACCCTCCCATCCTATATGCATGGCTCCGCTCCCACACTGTATACATGGCTCCGCTCCCACCCTCCCTTCCTATATACATGACTCACTCCACAAGAGACGGTCCTGGCGCTTGCTGGTCTTTCTTGGGCGCCCTGAAGCCTTTTTGGCAACAATGGAACCTCTCTCCTTGAAGTTCTTGATGATGTGATAGATTGTTGACTGAGGTGCAATCTTTCTAGCTGCAATACTCTTCCCTGTTAGGCCATTTTTGTGCATTGCAATGATGACTGCACGTATTTCTTTAGAGATAACCATGGTTAACAGAAGAGAAACAATGATGCCAAGCACCAGCCTCCTTTTAAAGTGTCCAGTGGTGTCATTCTTACTTAATCATGACAGATTGATCTCCAGCCATGTCCTCATCAACACCCACACCTGTGTTAATGGAGCAATCACTGAAAAGAGGTTAGCTGGTCCTTTTAAGGCACGGCTGCAATGATGTTGAAATGTGTTTTGGGGGATAAAGTTCATTTTCTAGCCAAATATTGACTTTGCAAGTAATTGCTGTTAAGCTGATCACTCTTTATAACATTCTGGAGTATATGCAAATTGCCATTAGAAAAAGTGTAGCAGTAGACTTTGTAAAAATTAATATTTGTGTGATTCTCAAAACTTTTGGCCATGACTGTACATGGCTCCGCTCCCACCCTCCCATCCTATATACATGGCTCCGCTCCCACCTCCCATCCTATATACATGGCTCCGCTCTTACCCTCCCATCCTATATACATGGCTCCACTCCCACCCTCCCATCTTATATACATGACTCCGCTCCCACCCTCCCATCCTATATACATGGCTCCGCTCCCACCCTCCAATCCTATATCCATGGCTCTGCTCCCACCCTCCAATCCTATATACATGGCTCCGCTCCCACCCTCCCATCCTATATACATGGCTCCGCTCCACCGTCCCATCCTATATGCATGGCTCCGCTCCCACACTGTATACATGGCTCCGCTCCCACCCTCCCTTCCTATATACATGACTCCACTCTCACCCTCCCATCCTATATACATGGCTCCGCTCCCACCCCACCATCCTATATACATGGCTCCGCTCCCACCCCCCCATCCTATATGCATGGCTCCGCTCCCACCCTCCCATCCTATATACATGGCTCCGCTCCACCCTCCCATCCTATATACATGGCTCCGCTCCCACCCTCCAATCCTATATACATGGCTCCGCTCCCACCCTGTATACATGGCTCTGTTCCACCCTGTATATATATATATATGAGTTCAGCAAAACACTTGTGCTGGCCTGGCTCGTGGTCCAGACTTAAATGGTAGCCGGACAATGGCAATCTTAATTTCTGTGGCCAGCTTCTCCGGCCCGGCATCCTAGGCGCAGCTGGCATTTACTGTACGACGCACATCTTGATGACTCATGAGGTCTGGTGAATGCCAGAGGAACCCAGGAACCAGGCTCATGATGCAAGCCACAGAATTAAAAACTGCCCTTTTCAGGCTGCCACAGAGGAATGGACTAGATGTAGGACCAGGGCAATGCAATTCTTTTTGTTCATTTCTAATTTACGGTATATCCTGCTTTTGATTACATTAAGATTATTCATGAGAAATGATGCCTATGAAACAGGAAATGTCAGCCTAAAGTTAAGCTTAGTGGCCAAAATAAAAACTGCAAGATTTCAAGATTAAAAAAAAACACAAAAAAAAAAAACAAGGAAAATGTAAAAAAAGCAACAAAAAATATTAAATAATAGGTTTAAACCATTCTGGACTAAGTCATTTACCCCCGTTCCTGACCAGACATATTTTCAGATTTTTTTTCATTCGTGCGATTTAAAGAACCAAAATATTTTTTCTCATTCAGAAATTCAGATCATTTTTTCATGATACAAGGGGCACAAGTTTTATGTTATTTTCATACACTCGTTTTTATTTTTTTGTTAGTATCATGCATTGTTTTTGGAAAAAACAAAGTAAATGCATGTCTGTTTTTCACATTTTTTATATACCATATTGGAAATTTGTCCTTGCAAACAAAGGATTAATGACCTAGATGTGATTGTCACATCAACTTCGACCTCAAAAATGACTTCCTGTTCAATACCTAATGAATGAAATGGACCGTCTCTGAAATGCATAGTTCAATAACTCCTTTTGTACCTGGAACCAGCCTCCCCTCCTCCTTCACAGCAGCGCTCGCATAATATAGCAACCTTCTCCTCTTGGTCTCACATTTTTCTTTTATGACCACAAACATCCACTAAACCAATCATTTTTATATGTTGGACACATTTATTTTTGTTTTAAATGGGAGCGTGACTAGTAATAACAACTTAGATTGGCTTAAGCTTATTTTAATTTATGTATTTTTTACCTACTTTTTATTACCTTATTTTATTTATGTACTTTTTCAAATTTTGTGCCCCAGTAAGGTCATAAAAGACCTTTGGGAGCATTTTAGCATTTAAATATTTTTTTTTAAACTGATTTCCCCTGTAACTGGGAATAGTATATTAGCATCAGTTACAGTGGAAATGCAGCCTCCTGGATGCATAACAGAGCTGACTGGGTCTCCTAGGAGTCAGCAGCTCCTGCTCCTACCATAAACACAGTGATTACATGACCACTGGGTCATGAAGATGAAGCACCCTCAGTGCTTCCTATATGCTGTGTATGCAATGCTTGTTTAGCACTTTATACACAGCAATGGGGAAGGGAGAGGTGGTAACAAACTATCCCTGCCTTCTCTATGGGTAGCTCAGCTGTGTTTGACAGTCAGCTCCTAGCTCCTGCAGCTACACAATCATGTACAGAAGCTCTACTGTGCAGTGACATTTTAGAATGTCACTGCAGAGTAAAACGTGGACCGGCCAGATGATTATTGGTCTTGGCCTGTCTGGAAGTAGTAGTAAGCAGAAGTTCCTCATACAGCTCCATCAATGGAATTGAAAGGGTTATCCAACAGAATATAAAATATCAATGGTTTCATTGAAAATCACAAACGGAAACATGGCCATCTTTTGGTGAATCCAACACAAACTGCTCTCAAGGGATTCCATCCGGAAGCATTGTCAAAGCAGCCCTATAATAGCAGTCAAGTGAGTACAGGATGGCGTTATCAGTTGTCTCTCTGATGACACGCTCTTATAGTCACTTAACCTTTGTGGTCAATAAAAGGCTGGGACTGGAGCATACACCGCATCCGGAGCCAGTGGGAACTAGCTAGCTGTTGATCTGTGCCAGGAGGTGTCAAAATGCATATCTTCCACCCAATGCGCCTATAGGAGCATAACGCTCTCCAGTAACATTCTGATTAAAATAAATTACATTACTCATATCTTTCCATGTGATGGATGCATTTTATTCAGCCCACATGACATACAACAAATTATTGAAAATGTATCAGTTTTATAAAATTAAAACAAAATTGTAACAAAATAGCAGCATAATAACACCATAAACTAAAATAAAAAAAATAACTAATAGAAACCAGGACCAAAATATTGTCCCATTTCACTAGCAAGTTGTTTGAGCTCTTGGAAATCTGCTTCACTTGGATCACCTGGTTCATCTTCATGATCATTGAAATTAAGATTTTCTTCCTTCAAGTCGTCACCCGAATCAGTATTGAATATTTGAAGGTCGCTTCTTACGTATCTCTCGTTCACTTCACCTGTCTTTGGAAAGTCTGCAAAAGATAACTGGTCATCTTGGGAGGGCCAAGGGACAAGATCTGTGTCATAGTAGTTCAACTCCTCATCTCTTTGGACTATTGGTTGAAACAAAGGCTCTTCTCTGTAGCTTGTGAAGTCTATAACTTCATCTGGCTTCTCGCAAGTAGATATTAGGTTTCTAGAAATGGAAACATACGGAACGCTGAAGTGACACGGCACAAAGCAAAATAAACATAAAATCACTATTACAGTTCAGTATTACTAAAAATAAGTTAAAGAAGCCCTCCTCCTTCCATCAAAGTTTTTATCCTCTTAATATATTGCAGTCATCATATTATATAGCGCTGTGTACTTACAATTGCTCATTTTGCCTTTCTACCCAGATAATTCATCTCTTTTCTTGGTTTTATGTAGAAACATGAAGTCACTTGTGTTAGGCACTGGGATTTTCCCGCTGCATGGGACAGATCCCAAGCATTGTCCGGCCGCTGAGACTCTTGCTCAGCACAGACGTCGGTCCCAACGTCTTGCTCAGGCTCGTAGTATATGTTTGGTTGCTGCTGGCTCTCCAGCCAAGTCTTTAGTAATAAGTAATATTCAGGTGTCGCCTTGCGCTCTGGAGTCTAAGTCCAGAGATCACCTTACTGAGCATGTCCGTGATGTGGCGTCTTCCTATTGGTGGTCGGATGTTAGCTGCCCTGGTGATGTGGCAGCTCCAGATTGGCCCGCCGGCTGGGCATCAGTGTTTGGGGTGGAGCTTTGGGTTTAAAAGGCTCTCAGCAGCGCACACAGGTTTGCTAGTATCATTTGTGTGTGTGTGGGTGCATACTCTACCACTCTGTCTGCACAGTTGCGTGTGTCTCTTTGCTCTGTGTGTACATGTTGGCAGCAGGGGCGGATAATAATAGGGTCAATCTGGGCTACCGCCCAGGGCCCAGTGGCATTACTGCCCTGACGGCGGCTCGCTGTGGCAGTTTAACACTATTGACATGCTGGTGCCCGCACGTCAATAGTTAACAGCTGCCAGTCAATCGGAGGCTGGCAGCTGACGTCGGCCGCAACGCACACGTCGCCAGCGTCTGACGTCATTGTCAGTCGCCGGCGAGTGCGCGCTCGTGGAGGGAACTTCGGGCGCTGGTAAGAAGAGAAATGTGTGTTTTTTTTTTTTTCTATTGAGCAGCAGGCCGGGGGACAGACTCACTGGACACATGGGGGAAGAATGCTGCCTGCCATGATGCATATTTTAACAAATATTTAATAGGTTACAGTAGAGTAGGGCCCGGCCAAAAGTGTCTACTGTGTTATGGTGGCGGCTTAAAAAATCTTTTGGCCAAAACAAAAGCTGCTGGCTATATGTGTGATCTGGTGATGGGAACTGTTAATGTGTGATAGGTGTGAAGTGGAGTTTTTCCAAGAGAGAGCGGTGGGATTGTGGACAGTTCGAGGGGTGGAGGCGCCTGGAATAATCTGTTTCAGGCATATGATGACCCCCGTTGCTTGACCCCGTCACATGACCGGGGGTCCCACGGAGTCTTAACAGCCCGGGGCCCTGGCTACCCTTAATCCACCCCTGGTTGGCAGGCAGGTTGCACACTTATGCGGCTTCATACCCTTGGCTCAGCGCCAGAGCCTTAGTCTGCTTCATGCTTGAGGTGCCGGTTAGGCACAAGTTTGGTATTGTCAGGACTGTGGTGAATAGCCGCTTGACTTAGGCCTCTTTCACACTTCCGGCGGGCGCCTGACGGCGCCCCCGGCATTTTGCCGCAGCGCCGCATCAGAAAACCTGATGCGCCGCCGGCGGCTGCATGCGTTTTTTTTGCTGGATGGTTTCTGATGCCCGGAGACATCAGAAACCATCCGGCAAAAACAAAAAACGTTACATGCTGCGTTTTGTCCGGCCGCCGCAATGTACATTTGCGCCGCATCCGGACAAAACCGCATGCAACGCACTGACATGCGGCGCCATCCGGCGCTAATGCATGTCAATGCGAAAAAAGCCGCATGCGGCGCATCAGGTTATCTGATGCGGCGCTGCGGCAAAATGCCGGGGGCGCCGTCAGGCGCCCGCCGGAAGCGTGAAAGAGGCCTTAGCATCTGTTTCCTTCACGTGTGCTAGCATGGTTCAGTTACAGAGCAAATTCAACCCTATAGCTTCCTCTCAGTTTAGGCAACAGGGTATTGTACCTAGCGTTATATTATAGCTACTGGGGGGGCAAAGGGGGCCCTCGTCCCGGGCCCCGTCCCATGAAGGGGCCCACTTGGATCTACTGCCGCTTCTGTCATCAGGCTGCATTGAGGGAGAGCACGGCGAATTGCCTGCTCCCCTATCTTCCTGAGACTCCACACACTGGCCAGCATAGTGGCAAAGTCCTTGGTGCACTGTGAGGCTAGGTGCAGACGGTGCGGATTCTGCTGAGGAATTTTCCGCGCAGATTTTGGTAAATCCGCAGGTAAAATGACCTGCTTTTTACCTGCAGATTTACTGCTGATTTGATGCGGATTTGCCGCGGTTTTTGTGCGGATTTCCCCTGCGTTTTCAGACCTGCGGATTTCTATTTAGAGCAGGTCTGACAACGCTGCGGAACTGCACAAAAGAAGTGACATGCTGCGGATTTAAATCCGCACCAAATCCGCGCGGAAAAATCCGCAGCATGTGCACTGCGTTTTTTTGTTAACATTGCATCTAATGCTACTGAACATCACTTGCAGTTCTGCAGCAGAAAATCCGCTGCGGATCCGCAGCAGAATCCGCAACGTGTGCACATAGCCTGACGGAGCTCACCTGATACGTTTCTGACAGGCTCCGCTGTCAGTGCTGCATCAGCTCCGCTCTGTGCTCTGGCTCATGCACGCTGCACCTCCCTGGGTCCTAGTGCTCACCGCTGATTTACCTCAGATGCTTCCTGGCCATGTCTGACCTCATCTGGAGCTCTGGGCCTGCAGCACTTGGATCACAATTTGCCAGGGCCATCCATGAACTACCTGCTAACTTTATCTGATGGTGGATTCAGGTATGTGATGATCACTGTGGGGTGAATGTGAGAGGATGGGGGCAGGGTGGGAACTGAAGGGGTGGTGGAGGGAAGGACAGGGCACTGGGGGTCTTATTAGTGTTTTTTGTTCTGCACTACATCACCTGTGCTGTTAGGGGGCTGATGGGGAGGTAGGGGGCTTATTATTCTTACAGCCGGGTATTGTTATAAGCCCAGCCTGTGAGTATAACAAGCCCCCATACAGTAACCACGGCATGAGCTGTGTTATATGTGATACTGTTATAGCAGGTAATATTTGTATGTTCTCCCCGTGTTTGCGTGGGTTTCCTCCGGGTTCTCCGGTTTCCTCCCACACTCCAAAAACATACTGATAGGGAATCTAGATTGTGAGCCCCATCGGGGACAGCAATGATAATGTGTGCAAAACTGTAAAGCGCTGCGGAATCTGTTAGCGCTATATAAAAATAAAGATTATTATTATTATTATTATTATAATAAAGTTATTAAAGCTCTCCTGAGCGGTGATACAGGCCGCTCATGGTGTGTGCAGCGTCTATCAGCAGCGGCTTCAGTGTCCCAGCAGGGTATGTTCCCATGGTCAGTAAACGCTGCGGGATGGACGCTCCGTACAGCCGCAGCCTCCAGATGTTACAGCATAGTGGATGGGTTTCAAGAAATCTCATCTCCACTATGTGTGCACCGACAATCGCGGATCACCTGCGTAGACGCATATGCGGTGCGTCTTTCCAGACCCCAGCATGTCTGTTTATCCTGCGGAGACACAAACCTCCACAAGGTAAATTTCCCCCATACGATGTATTGGACGCTGTGAGTCCGCACGGTTCAATGCGGAATCACCTGCATTCAAAAGCCGGCAGCGCTTCGGACACAGCGGACATGTGCTGCGTCCAAAGTGCTGCCAATTACTGACCGTGTGCACCTACTCAAAAGCTGCGGCATTTCAGAGAAAAACATATTATTAGCTGCTGGGGAGCGAGTGGCGCTGTGCACTAGTCCTACAGACAGGTCCCCGGCGGCTTCTTCACCCCCCACTGACAGTGCGGTGCTGTGCACTAGTCCAAAACACAGGTCCACAGCGGCTTCTTCACCCCCCACTCCCCACTGACAGTGCGGTGATGTGGTGCACTAGTCCAACACACAGGTCCCGGCGGCTTCTTCACCCCCGCTGACAGTGCGGAGCTGTGCACTAGTCCTACAGACAGGACCACGGCTTCTCCCCACCCGCTGACAGTGCGGTGCTGTGCACTAGTCCTACAGACAGGACCACGGCTTCTCCCACCCGCTGACAGTGCGGTGCTGTGCACTAGTCCTACAGACAGGACCACAGTGGCTTCTTCACCCCACTGACAGTGCGGTGCTGTGCACTAGTCCTACAGACAGGACCACAGCGGCTTCTTCACCCCCACTGACAGTGCGGTGCTGTGCACTAGTCCTACAGACAGGACCACGGCTTCTCCCCCAGCAGACAGTGACTGACAAGTCTCTGCTATGTGCACACATAGGAAGACACTTGTCAGTCACTGTCAGCGGGTGGGGAGAAGCCTGTGGTCCTGTCTGTAGGACTAGTGCACAGCACCGCACTGTCAGTGGGGGGTGAAGAAGCCACTGTGGTCCTGTCTGTAGACTAGTGCACAGCACCGCACTGTCAGCGGGGGGTGAAGAAGCCACTGTGGTCCTGTCTGTAGGACTAGTGCACAGCACCGCACTGTCAAGGTGGGGTGAAAAAGCCGCTGTGGTCCTGTCTGTAGGACTAGTGCACAGCTCCGCACTGTCAACGTGGGGTGAAGAAGCCGCTGTGGTCCTGTCTGTAGGACTAGTGCACAGCACCGCACTGTCATCGGGGGGTGAAGAAGCCGCTGTGGTCCTGTCTGTAGGACTAGTGCACTGCACCGCACTGTCAGTGGGGGGTGAAGAAGCCACTGTGGTCCTGTCTGTAGGACTAGTGCACAGCACCGCACTGTCGGTGGGGGTGAAGAAGCCGCTGTGGTCCTGTCTGTAGGACTAGTGCACAGCACCTCACTGTCAGCGGGTGGGGAGAAGCCGTG
This sequence comes from Oophaga sylvatica, assembly GCA_033576555.1. Classification (NCBI taxonomy): domain Eukaryota; kingdom Metazoa; phylum Chordata; class Amphibia; order Anura; family Dendrobatidae; genus Oophaga; species Oophaga sylvatica. The sequence goes on along the minus strand of JARQOD010000003.1, from coordinate 449,758,673 downwards.
GTCCTGACTGTAGGACTAGTGCACAGCACCGCACTGTCAGCGGGTGGGGAGAAGCCGTGGTCCTGTCTGTAGGACTAGTGCACAGCTCCGCACTGTCAGTGGGGGGTGAAGAAGCCGCTGTGGTCCTGTCTGTAGGACTAGTGCACTGCACCGCACTGTCAGTGGGGGTGAAGAAGCTGCTGTGGTCCTGTCTGTAGGACTAGCCCCTTAGTGACAGAGCCATTTTGCAGCTTAATAACCGGGCCAATTTTTACAATTCTGACCACTGTCAATTTATGAGGTTATAACTCTGAAACGCTTTAACGAATCCAGCTGATTCTGAGACTGTTTTTTCGTGACATATTGTACTTCACGTTAGTGGTAAAATTTCTTTGATATGACTTGTGTTTATTTATGAAAAAAACGGAAATATGGCGAAAATTTTGAAAATTTAACAATTTTTAAACTTTAAATTTTTATGCCCTTAAATCAGAGAGATATGTCACACAAATTTCTTAATAAATAACATTTCCCACATGTCTACTTTACATCAGCACAATTTTGGGACCAAAATTTTTTTTTGTTACGAAGTTATAAGGGTTAAAAGTTGACCAGCGATTTCTCATTTTTACAACACCATTTTTATTTTAGGGACCACCTCACATTTGAAGTCACTTTGAAGGGTCTATATGATAGAAAATAGCCAAAAGTGACACCATTCTAAAAACTGCACCCCTCAAGGTGCTCAAAACCACATTCAAGAAGTTTATTAACCCTTTACGTGCTTCACAGGAACTGAAGCAATGTGGAAGGAAAAAATTAACATTTAACTTTTCTTGCAAAAACTTTACTTCGGAACCTATTTTTTTTATTTTCACAACTGTTAAAAGAAAAAATGAACCACAAAATTTGTTGTGCAATTTCTCCTGATTAAGCCGATACCCCATATGTGGGGGTAAACCACTTTTTGGGCGCACGGCAGAGGTTGCAAGGGAAGGAGCGACATTTGACTTTTTCAACGCAGAATTGGCTGGACGCCATGTCGCGTTTGTAGAGGCCCTGATGTGTCTAAACAGTGGAAACCCATCACAAGTGACCCCATTTCAGAAACTAGACCCCCTAAGGAACTTATCTAGATGTGTGGTGAGCAATTTGAACCTCCAAGTGCTTCACAGAAGTTTATAACATAGAACAGTGAAAATAAAAAATCATATTTTTTCCACAAAAACAATCTTTTCACCCCAATTTTTATTTTCCCAAGGGTAACAAGACCCCAAAAGTTTTTGTGCAATTTGTCCTGAGCATTCTGATACCCCATATGTGGGGGTAAACCATTGTTTGGGTGCAAGACAGAGCTTGGAAGGGAAGGAGCGCCGTTTGACTTTTTCAGCGCAGAATTGTCTGGACGTCATGTCGTGTTTGTAGAGGTCCTGATGTGTCTAAACAGTGGAAACCCCCCACAAGTGACCCCATTTTGGAAATTAGACCCCCTAAGGAACTTATCTAGATGTGTGGTGAGCACTTTGAACCTCCAAGTGCTTCACAGAAGTTTATAACATAGAACCGTGAAAATAAAAAATCATATTTTTTCCACAAAAACGATCTGTTCACCCCAATTTTTATTTTCCCAAGGGTAACAAGACCCCAAAAGTTTTTGTGCAATTTGTCCTGAGCATGCCGATACCCCATATGTGGGGGTAAACCACTGTTTGGGCGCACGGCAGGGCTTGGAAGTGAAGGAGCGCCGTTTGACTGTTTCAAACCAAAATTGGCTGGAATTGAAATTGGACGCCATGTCGCGTTTGGAGAGCCCCTGATACGCCTAAACAGTCGAAATCCCCCACAAATCACACCATTTTGGAAACTAGACCCCTTAAGGAACTTATCTAGATGTGTGGTGAGCACTTTGAACCCCCAAGTGCTTTACAGAAATTAATAAACGTAGAGCTGTGAAAATAAAAAATAATTTTTTTCCTCAAAAATGATTCTTTAGCCCGCTATTTTTTTTATTTTCCCAAGGGTAACAGGAGAAATTGGACCCAAAAAGTTGTGCAATTTTTCCTGAGTACGCTGATACCCCATATGTGGGGTGAAACCACTGTTTGGGCGCATGGGAGTGCTTGGAAGGGAAGGAGCGCCATTTTGTAATGCAGACTTTGATGGAATGTTCTGCGGGCGTCATGTTGTGTTTGCAGAGCCCTTGATGTACCTAAACAGTAGAAACCCCTGCAAGTGACACCATTTTGGAAACTAGACCCCCCAAGGAGCTTATCTAGATGTGTGGTGAGCACTTTGAACCCCCAAGTGCTTCACAGAAATTTATAAACGCAGAGCCGTGAAAATGAAAAATCATTTTTTTTCTCAAAAATGTTTTTTTTAGCCAGCTATTTTTTATTTTCCCAAGGGTAACAGGAGAAATTAGAATCCCAAAATCGGTGTGCAATTTGTCCTGAGTACGCTGATACCCCATATGTTGGGGTAAACCACTGTTTGGGCGCACGGCAGGGCTCGGAAGGGAGGGAGCGACATTTGACTTTTTGAAAGCCACGTCGTGTTTGGAGACCCCCTGATGTGTCTAAACAGTGGAAACCATCCACAAGTGACCCCATTTTGGAAACTAGACCCCTTAAGGAACTTATCTAGATGTGTGGTGAGCACTTTGAACCCCAAGTGTTTCACAGAAATTTATAAACGCAGAGCCGTGAAAATGAAAAATCATTTTTTTTCTCAAAAATGTTTTTTTTAGCCAGCTATTTTTTATTTTCCCAAGGGTAACAGGAGAAATTAGAACCCCAAAATTTGTGTGCAATTTGTCCTGAGTACGCTAATACCGCATATGTTGGGGTAAACCACTGTTTGGGCGCACGGCAGGGCTCGGAAGGGAGGGAGCGCCATTTGACTTTTTGAACGCCACGTGGTGTTTGGAGACCCCTGATGTGCCTAAATAGTGGAAATCCCTCAATTCTAGCTCCAACCCTAATCCCAACACACCCCTAACCCTAATCCCAACCCTAAACCTAACCTAAATCCCAACCCTAATTGTAACCCTAACCTTAATTGTAACCCTAACTCTAATTGTAACCCTAACCCTAATTTTAACCCTAACCCTAATTGTAACCTTAACCCTAATTATAACCCTAATTATAACCCTAACCCTAAGGCTAGGTTCATTTTGCGTTTTACCAGCCCGTTCAACACATAGCGTTGACGGGCTGGTAACGGTATAGCATAACACGATCGCGTTATGCTATACCCGCTAGCGCAGAGGAATCAGCAGATGATTCATCTGCGCTAGCGGTGACGGAGCCCAGACGCTGCAGCCCGCGTCCGAGGCTCCGTCACTGAATGACGGCACGTCGCAAACGCATCCCGCTTTACGGCATGCATCGCGATGCGCCCTCAAATGGGGGTGAATGGCAGCATTAACGGACTGCGTTACACCGCGTTATACCGCGGTGTAACGCAGTCCGTCTAACGGACTGCCATAATGCAGTATGAACCCAGCTTAACCCTAACGCTAATTATAACCCTAACCCTAATGCTAACCCTAACCCTAATGCTAACCCTAACCCTAATTATAACCCTAACCCTAATTATAACCCTAACAGAAAAATGAAAATAAATATAATTTCTATTTTTTATTATATGTCCCTAACTAAGGGGGTGATAAATGGGGGGGTTATGTACTGTTTTTTTTATTTTGATCACTGTGATAGTTTATCACAGTGATCAAAATGCACTTTCTGGAGAATGAATGAAATCATTTTTGAATCTGCCGCCAAGCAGATCGGCGGGCGCACTGCGCATGCGCCCGCCATTTTTTTTTTGCAGGAAGAAGACGCCGGGATCCTGGGGCCTGCGGGAGGACGGAGGACACCGGTAAGTATACGGGGGGGCGATCGGGGGACCGGGGGACCCTCATTTTCTCCCCTCTGATGTGCGATCACATTAGAGGGGAGAGAAATCATTTTTTTTTTTTTTTTTTTTTTGCGATCGCATCTATGCTTGCATAGATGCGATCGCAACACCGGGATTGGTGAATACCGACCCGGATCATGTTCTCTGGGGTCTCGGCTACCCTCGGTAGCCGAGACCCCAGAGAATATTTGCCCATCCCCCCCAGGACACAGCGGCACATAGCGGCGGGCGCACTGAGCATGCGCCCGCCATTTTCTTCATCACGCCGGCCCCGGGGGACACCGGAGGGCCCTGGGGCCACATACAGGACATCGGGGGCCACATGGGGGTCCCGGGGACCCTTTTTCTCTGTCCTCTGATGTCCGATGACATCAGAGGACAGAGAAATTAAATGGCACAACTTTTTTTTTTTTTTTTTTTTGCGGTCGCCGTTATAGGGTTAATAACGGCGATCGCAACATCGGTGTCGGTAAAAACCGACCCGATTCATGTTCTCTGGGGTCTCGGCTACCCCCGGTAGCCGAGACCCCGGAGAAAATGCGCCTCTGGGGGGCGCTATTCACTTTTCCCACAGCGCGTTAATTAACGGCGCTGTGGTTTAAGTACCCTTAATGACCGCCGTTAAAAGGCGTATCGGCGGTCGTTAAGGGGCTAGTGCACAGCTCCGCACTGTCAGTGGGGGGTGAAGAAGCCGCTGTGGTCCTGTCTGTAGGACTAGTGCACAGCACCGCCCTGTCAGCGGGTGGGGAGAAGCCGTGGTCCTGTCTGTAGGACTAGTGCACAGCACCGCACTGTCAGCGGGTGGGGAGAAGCCGTGGTCCTGTCTGTAGGACTAGTGCACAGCACCGCACTGTCAGCGGGTGGGGAGAAGCCGTGGTCCTGTCTGTAGGACTAGTGCACAGCTCCGCACTGTCAGTGGGGGGTGAAGAAGCCGCTGTGGTCCTGTCTGTAGGACTAGTGCACAGCGCCACATGTCAGCGGGTGGGGAGAAGCCGCTGTGGTACTGTCTGTAGGACTAGTGCACAGCACCGCACTGTCAGCGGGCGGGGAGAAGCCGTGGTCCTGTCTGTAGGACTAGTGCACAGCACCGCACTGTCAGTTGGGGATGAAGAAGCCGTGGTCCTGTCTGTAGGACTAGTGCACAGCACAGCACTGTCAGCGGGCGGGAGAAGCCGTGGTCCTGTCTGTAGGACTAGTGCACAGCACCACACTGTCAGTGGGGGTGAAGAAGCTGCTGTGGTCCTGTCTGTAGGACTAGTGCACAGCTCCGCACTGTTAGTGGGGGTGAAGAAGCCGCTGTGGTCCTGTCTGTAGGACTAGTGCACAGCACCGCACTGTCAGTGGGGGGTGAAGAAGCCGCTGTGGTCCTGTCTGTAGGACTAGTGCACAGCACCGCACTGTCAGCGGTGGGGAGAAGCCGTGGTCCTGTCTGTAGGACTAGTGCACAGCACCGCACTGTCAGCGGGGGGGAAGAAGCCGTGGTCTGTCTGTAGGACTAGTGCACAGCACCGCACTGTCAGCGGGGGGTGAGAAGCCGTGGTCCTGTCTGTAGGACTAGTGCACAGCACCGCACTGTCAGTGGGGGTGAAGAAGCCGTGGGGTCCTGTCTGTAGGACTAGTGCACAGCACCGCACTGTCAGTGGGGGTGAAGAAGCCGTGTGGTCCTGTCTGTAGGACTAGTGCACAGCACCGCACTGTCAGGGGGGTGAAGAAGCCGCTGTGGTCCTGTCTGTAGGACTAGTGCACAGCACCGCACTGTCAGTGGGGGTGAAGAAGCGCTGTGGTCCTGTCTGTAGGACTAGTGCACAGCACCGCACTGTCAGTGGGGGGTGAAGAAGCCGTGGTCCTGTCTGTAGGACTAGTGCACAGCACCGCACTGTCAGCGGGGGGGAAGAAGCCGTGGTCCTGTCTGTAGGACTAGTGCACAGCACCGCACTGTCAGCGGGGGGGAAAGACCGTGGTCCTGTCTGTAGGACTAGTGCACAGCACCGCACTGTCAGCGTGGGGGTGAAGAAGCCGCTGTGGTCCTGTCTGTAGGACTAGTGCACAGCACCGCACTGTCAGGTGGGGGTGAAGAAGCCGCTGTGGTCCTGTCTGTAGGACTAGTGCACAGCCCGCACTGTCAGTGGGGGTGAAGAAGCCCTGTGGTCCTGTCTGTAGGACTAGTGCACAGCACCGCACTGTCAGTGGGGGGTGAAGAAGCCGTGGTCCTGTCTGTAGGACTAGTGCACAGCCGCACTGTCAGTGGGGAGAAGCCGTGGTCCTGTCTGTAGGACTAGTGCACAGCACCGCACTGTCAGCGGGTGGGGAGAAGCCGTGGTCCTGTCTGTAGGACTAGTGCACAGCACCGCACTGTCAGGGGGGTGAAGAAGCCGTGGTCCTGTCTGTAGGACTAGTGCACAGCACCGCACTGTCAGGGGGGTGAAGAAGCCGTGGTCCTGTCTGTAGGACTAGTGCACAGCACCGCACTGTCAGTGGGGGGTGAAGAAGCCGCTGTGGTCCTGTCTGTAGGACTAGTGCACAGCACCGCACTGTCAGGGGGGTGAAGAAGCCTGTGGTCCTGTCTGTAGGACTAGTGCACAGCACCGCACTGTCAGGGTGGGGAGAAGCCGTGGTCCTGTCTGTAGGACTAGTGCACAGCCGACTGTCAGTGGGGAGAAGCCTGTGGTCTGTCTGTAGGACTAGTGCACAGCACCGCACTGTCAGCGGGTGGGGAGAAGCCGTGGTCCTGTCTGTAGGACTAGTGCACAGCACCGCACTGTCAGCGGGGGGTGAAGAAGCCTGGTCCTGTCTGTAGGACTAGTGCACTAGCACCGCACTGTCAGCGTGGGGGAGAAGCCGTGGTCCTGTCTGTAGGACTAGTGCACAGCTCCGCACTGTCAGTGGGGGGGAGAAGCCGCTGTGGTCCTGTCTGTAGGACTAGTGCACAGCGCCACACTGTCAGCGGGTGGGGAGAAGCCGTGGTCCTGTCTGTAGGACTAGTGCACAGCTCCGCACTGTCAGTGGGTGGGTGAAGAAGCCGTTGGTCCTGTCTGTAGGACTAGTGCACAGCACCGCACTGTCAGCGGGTGGGGAGAAGCCGTGGTCCTGTCTGTAGGACTAGTGCACAGCTCCGCACTGTCAGTGGGGGGTGAAGAAGCCTGGTACTGTCTGTAGGACTAGTGCACAGCGCCACACTGTCAGCGGGTGGGGAGAAGCCGTGTGGTCCTGTCTGTAGGACTAGTGCACAGCTCCGCACTGTCAGTGGGGGGTGAGAAGCCGCTGTGGTCCTGTCTGTAGGACTAGTGCACAGCGCCACACTGTCAGCGGGTGGGGAGAAGCCGTGTGGTCCTGTCTGTAGGACTAGTGCACAGCTCCGCACTGTCAGTGGGTGGGTGAGAAGCCGCGTGGTCCTGTCTGTAGGACTAGTGCACAGCGCCACACTGTCAGCGGGTGGGGAGAAGCCGTGGTCCTGTCTGTAGGACTAGTGCACAGCACCGCACTGTCAGGGGTGGGGAAGAATCCGTGTGGTCCCTGTCTGTAGGACTAGTGCACTGCCCCACTGTCAGTGGGGGGTGAAGAAGCCGCTGTGGTCCTGTCTGTAGGACTAGTGCACAGCGCCACACTGTCAGCGGGTGGGGAGAACCGTGTGGTCCTGTCTGTAGGACTAGTGCACAGCGCCACACTGTCAGCGGGTGGGGAGAATCCGTGTGGTCCTGTCTGTAGGACTAGTGCACAGCCCGCACTGTCAGGGGGGGGAGAACCGCTGGTCCTGTCTGTAGGACTAGTGCACAGCGCCACACTGTCAGCGGGTGGGGAGAATCCGTGGTCCTGTCTGTAGGACTAGTGCACAGCACCGCACTGTCAGCGGGTGGGGAGAATCCGTGGTCCTGTCTGTAGGACTAGTGCACAGCGCCACTCGCTCTCCAGCAGCTATTAGTATGTTTTCTCTTTACAGAGATAAACCTACCTGGTGAGATACTACAGCCGGGGCTGATACACGCTGCACATAGTTTGAGCAGTCTGTATCACCTGTCAGGTAGTCCAGTTTTGGGATAAAAGTCTGCAGTCAATCTATGTGACTGCAGACTGCCATATCATGACAAGGTGCAGTGCGCCTGCTGCCATGAGTCCGATCAGGTGCGATCAGGCGGTCATGTAAGCACATGTTTGCTATTTGCACGTGCCGACTAGATACGTTTGGCGACTTTCAATAAAAAGGATTGAGAGAATCTGAAAGAGTGTAGTCGACACATGACTGCAAGTTGTATACCCGCTATCACATGACCGCCTGTTCACATCACCGATACTGGGGCCATTATTACTGTATATGGGGGACTCAGCGGACATTATTACTGTACATGGGGGGATTCAGGGGACATTATTAAATGATAATATAAGTAGAACTCAGCACTTGAGAGGTATGCAACAAGAATTACATTATACTGTATTCACAATCCAATTAGTCCAATGTGAATAAAATTTCCGGGGGCCCTCATATAGTGTGAGGGCCATTATACAGCGTGGGTGCTAATGTGGGGGCCATTATACAGTGTGAGGATTACTGTTGGGGCCAGTATACAGTTTGGGAGCTAATGGGAGGGCCATTATACCGATTGGGGGCTAATATGGGGACTACTGTGAAAGGCCCTCATACAGTGTGGGAGCCAATATAAAGTGTGGGGACTACTGTGTGGCCTATATACAGTGTGAGAGCTAATATGAGCGCCATTCTACAGTTTAGGGGCCATCATATAGTGTGGAGACTACTGTAGAGGCTAATATAAAGTGTGATGGCCAATATATAGTATTGGGGCTACTGTGGGAGCCATTAGGCAGTGTGGAGGCCATTATATAGTGTGGGTGTTACTGTGGGGATCATTATATTGTGTTTGAGGGAGCAGTGGGCCCATTATACTGTGTATAGGGAAAACATGTGGACCCATAATACTGTATATATGGAAGCTGTGGTCCACTCATACTGTATTTAGGGGAGCTGTAGGGAAATATACTGTGTATAGTGGAGCTGTGGTTCCTTCATACTGTGTATAGGGGAGCTGTACATTTTGGGGACTCGGGACAATATTATATGTTAAGTGGGCACTTAAGCACTATTGTTATAGGGTCACTCAGAGTTTTGTGACTATCAGGCTAAGTGCACACGTTCAGGATTATTTGGGTTTTTCTCTCTTTTTTCGTGGCAAAAAACGCGTAAGAAACGCATGATTTAAGCATCCTATTATTTAGAATGAATTCCGCAATTTTTGTGCACATGGTGCATTTTTTTCCGCGGAAAAAGAAGCAACATGTTCATTAATTTCACGTAATTTTAGCGTTTTTCCCGCTATATTATTGACCTAGAAAGTTTAGGGAAAAATCATGGTAAAAACGAGCAAAGTCCACGCAAAAACGCGCAAAAAAACTTGCAGGATAAGGAGTTTGTGCAGGTTGAGAATAGATGGGATTGGTGCTGGAAAAATGACAAATCATATGTGTGATTGTTGTAATCTCTGCAGCTGGAGAAGTTGTCATGCCGGTCTGGGCCAGATGG
>JARQOD010000003.1:449684243-449749146 GCA_033576555.1 Oophaga sylvatica | reverse complement strand
TTTAACAGGCTTGTGACAGCCAAACTATAATGTCCAATAGGGGTGCACTATAAGGAAAAACAGCCAAGAAAAAACATATACGACCTTGGGGAAATGAGGGCAGTGTCCGTGTCCCGACCGCGTTTCGCGTTAGCTTCGTCCTGGGAAATGTAGTCACATTTGACTACTTTCCCAGGACGAAGCTAACGCGAAACGCGCGTCGGGACACGGGACACTGCCGTCATTTCCCCAAGGTCGTATATGTTTTTCTTGGCTTGTTTTTCCTTATAGTGCACACTATTGGACATTATAGTTTGGCTGTCACAAGCACTGTTAACAATCTGGAAGGAACTTTTAGACAGTTTCCATTGCTGTTTAGTGTCTTCATTACTTTTATAGCACTGCCCCTTGGCACTTGTAGCGTTTGGGAGGCGTAATATTGTTATGTTTGTGAGGGCATTCTTGCAGTAATTGCTTTTGATGTACCTATTAATAACATTGCACTATGACATAATGTCTTTCTAACTAATGCAATCAGTCACACAGCCATGTAAGTAATACGAGATCGTTATCCATGCATATACTGATCTAGGGAAATTATTGGATGCACATTTCATGTTTTAATGTTTTTTTTTAAAAATATTATTTTCAATAAAGTGTTATCTTGATCATTGGCAAAATGCTTCCAGCTCTTCTCTGATATATTCAAATCATAACAGGTTTGCTGCTGTTCTGACACAAGGTGGAGTAGGGTGAACACGACAAGCTGCTGGACTGTGAGAGAGATGCAGGCAAGGATGTTACGGTGGATTGAGAAAGATGGGGTGTGCTTGGTATGTAAGATCCGTCAAAAACAGCAGGCATGTCCAATTCCTTAACAGCTGACAGGCTCTCAATTACCCCAACTGTAGGGGGTAAACAAGTGGAGGTTCTTCGGCTGGAGACCAGTGTGACAACACTTGCCACGGTGAGGTAGGAGGAAGAATCAGAAGTTGCGGTTGATGGGGCGGACGATGGTTGGCGAGACCCGCTAATCTGCATTTTAGCACAATGACATTCCCAGATTAACGCAGTTTGATCGCGCATGTGCCAGGTCATGCATGTAGTATTGAAATTATTTAATTTTTTTACTCTACTAGGTTGTTTTTAAAAATTTGACAGATAACATGATTTTTTAGATTTTTGCCGGTCTGAAATAAAGACCCAAGATAGCCAACTGCAGAACCGCGAATGCTGCTGTCCACTGACAGAGTTGGGCCTCAGAATGCATTGGTTGTCGTGGTTGCATAACTCTGTGTGTATGTAACCTCCTTGTCTTCCGCCTCCTCCTCTGCTGTGCTACTCAGCTGCATGCCTCTGGGTTAACACCAAGTGTGATCTACTACCTCATCGTTATCCTCTCTGTTCTCCCACTCCTCGCCCTGAGAGTCACCCTCCTCCTCTTCCTTCCTTAACAGCAGAGTACAGTCCATCCATGGGCACCTCAAATATCTGAGTCTCATCACAAATGGATCACCTTCACCCAACAGGGTTACCATCTGTTGACGAGGGTTTGGTTTATGCTCAGACAAAACTTCATCCAGCCATGGATCAAAGTGAGAAAAATATTGGCTTTTGGTGGAGATGATTTGCTCCTCTTGACTCTGTGAATCTTTAGAGTACACTTCCTATGCCCATGGCATACTATGTGTGAAGAGATCTGCAGACTCAGCCATCTGTGATTCCCAGCAGTCAGTTGGGCGCTTTGAGAGTTGTGATGTGGGGGAAAAAAAGGTTAATTGGGGTGCCACCACTGAGGACTGTATTGTGTGTGATGTTAAGGTGGAGGAAGAGGAGCAGAGGCCACTTGATGCAGCGCTTGCCATCTACTGGAGCACGTTGTAATGTATGTAGTACAGTTCATATAGCGTCTTGTGCTTGGGTGCGATGAAAACACAGGAGTCACAGGTTTGATATAGAAAAGTCCTGTATTACTTCATACAAGTTGGCAGAAATAGTCACACAGTTTGCAGACACAGAAACAGGAGACACAGCAGGCCAGAGTAATCCAAGCTCAGCAATCACTCTCCAATACAGATTCAGGATCTTCTTCTCTGTTACCGTAAGTCCATGCAAACGTGGGTCTTTCAAAGAGCAGGGTTCAGAGTCCACAAGTGCTTCAGAGTTCCTCAGTAGGAATAGCTGGAGTACAAGGTCCAAGGCTTACAGGAGTCAAGTCACAGGTTCACTGCAGGCTAGATTCTGAAGCACTGATTGCTCAGCTGTGGCTGCTTAAGAAGCAAAGGAGAGAATCAGGGCGGGAACATGCAAGCTGGAAACTCCATTTTGACTGAGGGCAAGATAGCTGCAGCAAGACAGAAAGTAAAATGGCTGACGAACAAACTGAGTTTCAGGAATATATACATAGAACCTTACATTACTCCCCCCTTAAGGACAACCTCCGGATGACCTCAGACCAGGCTTGTGTGGGTACCTCTGATGAAACTGACGGAGCAAGCGAGGAGCATTAACGTTATTGACCGGTTCCCATGAGTTGTCCTCCACTGGGTAGCCCTGCCATTTAATCAGATATTGTAACTGATTTCTATACAACCTGGAATCTAAAATCCTTTCCATCACAAATTCTTCCTGACCATCGACTAGCACTGGGTCAGGGCAAGGAGAGGAACGTCCAGGAAACGTATTGGGTGTCGCAGCCTTTAGTAGGGATACATGAAAGACAGGGTGGATTCTCATAGTTCTGGGCAGTTGAAGACGACAAGCAACGGCACTTATAATTTTACTGATTTTATAGGGTCCAATGTACTTATGTCCCAACTTAGACGATGGAATCCTTAACTTAAGATTTCTGGTTGACAGCCAGACCAAGTCTCCTACCTTGAAAGCTGGTGCAGGTTTACAAAATTTATCTGCTGCTTTCTTGTACCTTTCTTGAGCCGATTCCAGATTTTCCTTTAGAAGATCCATATTCTTCTGTAAAGACGTGATTCTTTCAGCCACTGCTGGTAAAGGCGTTTCTATGGGAAATCGTGGTAGAATGTTAGGATGATAACCTAGATTGGAGTAAAAAGGAGACTGTTTAGTGGAGGCACTCTGAGAGTTGTTATAAGAGAACTCAGCTAATGGAAGTAGATCCACCCAATCATCCTGTAGGTGGCAGATAAAGCAGCGGAGATACTGCTCCAGGGTTTGATTGGTTCGTTCGGTCTGTCCATTAGTCTGGGGATGAAAAGCAGAAGAAAGGTTTACTTTAATGTCCAATGCTGCACAGAAATTTTGCCAAAACCTAGAAGTGAATTGCACCCCTCGATCCGAAATAACCTCATCCGGTACTCCATGTAAGCGAAACACATCTTTAATCATCAAATCTGATGTCTGTTTTGCAGTGGGTAAGCCGACACAAGGGATAAAATGAGCTGCCTTTGTTAGACGGTCAACCACCACTAGAATGGTGTTCTTCCCTGAGAGGTTGGTAACTCCACAATGAAGTCCATAGAAATGGATCCCCACGGGCGGGACGGGGTGGGAAGAGGCTGTAACAGACCAGTTGGTGAGGAGCGAGGTGTTTTGCATCTTGCACAGACCTCACATGAAGTGACATAATTCAAAACATCCTTCCTGCAAGTGGGCCACCAAAAGAAACGAGAAAGAAATTCCTGTGTCTTTAGAATTCCTCTATGCCCAGCTATCTTGGAATCGTGAATGAGTTGCAATACTCTTAATCTGACTGTTTCAGGAATATACAGACGTTGTCCCTGAATCCACACACCATTCTTAAAGACAAGACTTACGTCCCTTGGGGGTTGTGCCAAAAAGGAATCCGCATGGTATGCTTCCTTGATGTCCTTAAGTAGGTCTTGATTATGAATTACTCCTAGGAATCTAGAGTCAGGAAGAATAGTCTTAGGAGGAGTAATTGGACGTGTCTCTGCTGAGTAAATCCTAGAGAGTGCATCAGCCTTTCCATTGCGCGATCCTGGTCTATAAGAGATGATAAAATTAAATTGGTTTAAGAAAAGATTCCAGCGAGCCTGGCGAGGAGTCAGGCACTTAAACGACCTGATAAACTCAAGGTTACGATGGTCTGTCAGGACGACTATTTGCTGTGCAGCACCCTGAAGAAGGTGTCTCCATTCTTTGAAGGCGGCAATAATGGCCAACAACTCTCTATTGCCCACATGTAGTTCCTCTCAGCCGAAGACAACTGCTGGGAAAAGAAGGCACAGGGATGCAAGACATTCTTCTCACCTGTTCTCTGAGAGAGTATAGCTCCAACGGCACAGTCTGAAGCATCCACCTCTATTATGAAGGCAAGCTCGGGGTTGGGATGTACTAGGATAGGTGCAGTGGTAAATTTATCTTTTAGACGGGAAAATGCTTCCTGGGCTTGGGGAGTCCAGGAAAACCTAGACTCTTTCCGGGTAAGTTGAGTGATAGGTGACACTACCTCAGAGAAATTTCTAATGAAACGTCTATAGAAGTTGGCAAACCCGATGAAGCGCTGTACCTCCTTCACATTTCTAGGACTTGGCCAATCCTTGATGGCTTGGGTTTTGCTTCCATCCATACTAATTCCTTGTGTAGACAGTACATACCCCAGAAATTGAATTTCGGTCCTATGGAATTCACACTTTTCAAGTTTGATGTAAAGATGATTTTGTCTTAGACGTTCCAAGACCATTCTCACATGTCCATGATGTTCCTCTGTGGAGTTAGAAAAAATTAGAATATCATCCAAATAAATTACCACGAATGTATCTAGGAGATCCCTGAAGATGTCATTCACCAAGTGTTGGAAAGTGGCTGGGGCGGTACTCAGACCAAAAGCATAACTAGATATTCAAAGTGTCCATAGCGTGACCTGAATGCAGTCTTCCATTCATCCCCAGGTCTAATACGGACTAAGTTATAGGCCCCACGAAGATCTAGTTTAGAAAAAATTTTGGCATGTCGCACTCTCTCCAATAACTCAGGGATTAAAGGCAATGGATAACGGTTTCTAATAGTAACCTTATTGAGTTCCCTATAGTCTACGCATGGTCTCAGAGATCCATCTTTCTTCTTTACAAAGAAGATGGGTGCACCTGCAGGAGATGAAGAGGGGCGTATGAAGCCCTTGGCTAGATTTTCATCTATGTAATCCTTTAAAGCCTTTAGCTCGGGCCCCGCCAGGGGGTAGATTTTACCAAAAGGTATCTCTGCTCCAGGCAATAATTCAATTGGACAATCATATGGACGGTGAGGAGGAAGCTGGTCAGCGTTCTTCTTGTCACATAAATCCACATAGTCCTGGTATACAGCTGGTAGTTCAGGGACTGACATGATTCCTTTAGGAACAGAGCAAGCTGAAACTTTTGGACTCATCTGTTTCTCTGGAAAGTGTAATTCCTTGGTCTCCCAGTTAATGGTAGGATTCTGAGCCTGCAGCCATGGTAGCCCTAGAATAATGGGAAAGTGGGGAGAAGAGATAAGCATAAAGGACAGTTTCTCTTGATGATCTTTACCCATAAGAACCCTCAAAGTCTCTGTTTCCTGATCCACTGGTCCAGAGGTCAGCAGGAGCCATCCACAGTTTCCATCTGTACTGGAGTAGCCTTCTTCACTGAACGTATTCCCTGTTTCAGAGCAAAGGAGACATCCATAAAATTTCCACTTGCCCCTGAGTCGATCATAGCAGAGCTAGACACCCAAGCTGAGTCAACCCAGAGTTTGATGGAAAGAAAGCAATGAGAATTGTTTTTCTTACAACTCAGCTGGGACACCGCTGAGGAAACTTGAAAAATGGCAGCGTTTACACAGTCAACGTCCTCAGAGGTAACGGAGTTTAAGTCCGAGCAAATCAAGATCTGTTGCTGCAGATCTCTCTGGAGCCTGAGGCTCGGACCTGACAGATCCCCTCTCGCAACACTCACAATGAATGAGTGCTGCAGTAGTCTTACGAGAACGGCTGGGGCAGTTTATAATGAAGTGCCCTGACTTACCACAATAGAAACATAGATTCTCCTTAAAACGATGTTCCTTGCGTGCATCACTAACCCGTCGTTGTAAAGAGTCTACCTGCATGGGTTCAGGTTCAGGTTCCCGTGTAATCCTACTCAAAGGTTCCTTAGCTGGAGAGGAAGGTAGGAAAAGGTTAGTACGATTGCTTTCGAACCATCTCTCTTGCCTGCGTTCAGTCAGACGAGTATCAATACGGATGCAGTAGTTAATAAAGTCACCTAACGCAGTGGGAGGGTCGGCACGAGCAAGTTCATCCTTAATCAGTGGAGATAACCCCTTTCGAAAAATAGATTTTTTGGCGGAACTGTCCCAGGTGGTATCAAGGGCCCATCTCCTGAAATCCAAGGCATATTCAGCTACCGAGTGCTTACCTTGGCGCAAAGCTAACATGGCTGCTTCAGCTGTTGCACCTCGATTGGGGTCATCAAACACCTGCCCCATGGCTGAAATAAAATCATCAAGGTGATTCAAACAATCATCCTCAGTCTCAATCAGAGGGTTTGCCCACATTAAAGCCTTGTTGGTAAGCAACATAATTATAGTAAGCACCTTAGATCGTTCAGTGGGAAATTGTGAAGCATGTGCAGAAAAAAAAGATTGCATTGATTAATAAATCCCCTGAATTTCTCACGTTCACCGCCAAAACGAAAAGGGGGCAACTTGGGAATCCCAGCACTCGGGGCTACGGCAGGAGCCTGGACTCGCCCCTCTAGAACCTCAATCCTGGCTCGCAAATCCTGGGTAGTCTGTCCAACCACTTGCAAATTGTGATTATTGAGGTCCTGTAGATTTGTAAAACGGGTCTTTATATTCTGCAAATCTGCAAGGATATTATCAGTCACTCCGCAAAGTTCCTTTATGCGGGCCTCCATTTTCCAGATCTTTTAAGACAGGATTACTGGAAGAAGAGGAGAGAAAAAAAACAATAGTGTTCACCTGTGGCAACACTGCAGAGAGAAAAAAAAATTAAGGGAACTGCTCACCTGGAATGGTTGTGAGAAGTCACAACCACTATCATCACAGAAAGTTTCAACCAGACATCTGATATCCAGAGTTACAGCAGACAAAAAAGAGAAAAGAAAGGAGAAAAAAAAACAAAAAAACAATAGTGTTTACCTGTGGTAACACTGCAAAAAGAAAAAACTTAAGGGAATTGCTCACCTGGAATGGTTGTGAGAAGTCACAACCACTGTCATCACAGAAAGTACAACCGGACGTCTGATATCCACAGTACAGCAGACACAGCCTTCCAGACCCAGCAGACACTAACGTTTTGGCTTCAGAATCTTGTAATGTATGTAGTACAGTTCATATAGCGTCTTGTGCTTGGGTGCGATGAAAACACAGGAGTCACAGGTTTGATATAGAAAAGTCCTGTATTACTTCATACAAGTTGGCAGAAATAGTCACACAGTTTGCAGACACAGAAACAGGAGACACAGCAGGCCAGAGTAATCCAAGCTCAGCAATCACTCTCCAATACAGATTCAGGATCTTCTTCTCTGTTACCGTAAGTCCATGCAAACGTGGGTCTTTCAAAGAGCAGGGTTCAGAGTCCACAAGTGCTTCAGAGTTCCTCAGTAGGAATAGCTGGAGTACAAGGTCCAAGGCTTACAGGAGTCAAGTCACAGGTTCACTGCAGGCTAGATTCTGAAGCACTGATTGCTCAGCTGTGGCTGCTTAAGAAGCAAAGGAGAGAATCAGGGCGGGAACATGCAAGCTGGAAACTCCATTTTGACTGAGGGCAAGATAGCTGCAGCAAGACAGAAAGTAAAATGGCTGACGAACAAACTGAGTTTCAGGAATATATACATAGAACCTTACACACGTGTTCTTTCTGGCCCTCATCTACAAAGCGTACTGTTGTACGGCTGCCAAACAAAAGGAAGCGGAGTTGCTCGTCCAGTAACAGAAGTTGTAAAAATGCTGGGCAAATTCTGACTGCAGCAAAACAAACCGATTTCTCATCCCTCATATCATACCTGTCTCACAACCCTAAACTGCTATTCTGTGCTTTCAATTCTTTCCTGCGTCCACCAGTTCCCCTCTCTCTTCTCTCATCTTAGCTGAATACTTAGCCTCACCAGTGCACCACCTGTGAACTTGACACAATAACGTCCCACCTCATTCCAAACTTTACCACAGTCTTCATCACAAGCATAACCCACCCTTCAACCTGTCACTAACAACTGGTGTCTTCCATCCTGATTGAAACATACCTCGATCACACCCATCCTCAAAAAGCCCACTATTGACCCATCCTCTTTGTCTACTTGTCACCCCAAATATAGATTCGCAGAGCAAGGGTTAACAAGGGTGTGGTTTAATTAGCATGATAGGGGTTCTCCTCGCAGGGAAACAACAAGGGGTTAAATAATTTAAACATAGTAAGTTTTTTTTTAACCCAACAGTCTTTTTTATCAGATTAAACTTATCGTGACTCCGCTGTCCTTTACACGCTTGCAGTCTGATGGGTTATGGGATGCCGGAAGAGGCCAATGCGGTGTCTTCAGCCTTCCCCGCCCAACACACGGTCCCGCTTGTGTCGGCAGCGGGCGGTCACCGGTTTTACCCGCTGAGCCCCTAGTCCATTTAACTGCAGAGCTGAAGCTACATCACTCAACCTTGAAAACAAGCGCCTTGGTCAGAATGAATCCTTTTCGGGCACCCATACACCCGGATGAAATCTCGACAGATGGCTTGCGCAGCTGACTCAGCTGTCTGATCCCAGGTCAGAGTCATCACAGCAAACTTAGTGAAATGATCGGGCATCACAAGACAATGTTCATATCGGAGATGAGCGGGTCCCACGGTCAATAGTCGATCATTAGCAGTTCCAGGGGAGCACAGTCACAATTTTCTTCATAGGGGCTCTCTGCTCAGGAGGTTTAACCAATTCACAACTTCGACATTGTCGAAAGGCCTCTTCCACTGCAGTCTTCAGTCGGGGAAGATAGACCAGCTTCTGCAACCACTGAAATGTCTTCTATGGACCAAAGTGTGCTCCTCTTACATGGCCTTCCGTGGCCACTTCACTGATCACCTTTTCGGGGAGTACCACTTGCCAGGTGACTCCCAATTCTCTTACCAACTGTACCTTCCGATACAGCAAACCGTCTTCCAGTTGGAGCCTCTCCCATTGTCGGAGAATATGCAACATTCCTGGGGACAAGGCGTATCGCTCGCTCTGGCTGGGCAGTTGTTTTAGGGCCACCCATTGTCTCAACTGTGCGAGTTTTCTGTCTTCCTGCTGAAGCCGCACCCAGTCATCACAAGGCCGTCCCAACAGGTGTTTTCCCGATGCTTCTTCAACCTGCTCCCGCCTCGTAGCCAGCGTCCTGCCGAGGTTCCGGAACCCAGGGATCTCCTCTGCCTCCAACTTTTCATCTCGGTCACGGTCAGGTCGCTCGTGGGTCACCCTGGACAGGGCATCCAGGGTGTTTTCTCATCTCCTTTTCGATATGCGATCTTGTATTGATATTTTGCCATACGGGCCACCCATCTTTGCTCCATGGCCCCCAGTTTCGCATTTTCTAGGTGGGCTAGGGGATTGTTTTCAGTACGTACCAAGACATCGATCCCGACATGTACTCGGCAAACTTCTCGGTCATCGCCCACACTAACGCTAGCAGTTCCAACTTAAACGAACTCTAGTTGTCTGGGTTTCGTTCTGAGATCTGGAGAGATCGGCTTGCGTAGGCAATCACTCGTTCCTTTCCGTCCTGTACCTGTGACAATACAGCCCCTAGTCCCTGGAGACTTCCATCGGTGTGAAGGATGGAAGGCTGAGAGAAATCTGCATAGGCCAGTATGGGTGCCTCAATCAGGGCCATCTTCAGGGCTCGGAAGGCTTCTTCCTAGCTATCCCTCCACTGGATGATCCGATTCTTCGCACCAGACGGCACTCCTTTCAATAACTCCAGCAGTGGATTAACAATGTGAGTGAAGTCTTTCACAAACCGTCAATAGTATCCTGTAAGCCCCAGAAAGGCCCACACGTTCTTCACTGTCTTTGGAGTAGGCCAGTCCCATACTGTTGCTATCTTCTCATGCACAGGTCTCACCCCCTCAGCGGATAAAACATTTCCGAGATATTCAATCTGCTTGCGGGAAAGGTGGCATTTCTGAGGTTTCACTTTCAGGCCGTGCTTCTGCAGCCAACTCAACACCTGCTCCAGCCACCGGAGATGCTCCTCAAAAGTAGCTGCATAGATAATGATGTCATCCAGATAAATGAGGATAGCTTCAAAGTTAAAGTCTCTTAAACACCTCTCCATCAGCCACTGAAAGGTTACAGGCGCTTTGGTAAGACAGAAAGGGCATCCGGTTGAATTCGAACAACCCCATTGGCAGTATGAATGCTGTCTTTGGCCGATCTTGCTCAGCCATGGGCACTTGCCAATATCCACTGGCCAGATCTAATGACGAGAAGTACTTGGCTTTTCCCAAGGCAGACAACGACTCCTCAATTCTCGGTAGGGGATAAGAGTTCCGCACTGTACAGGCTTTGAGTCGCCGGTAGTCAACACAAAAAAGCAGAATTCCGTACTTCTTCAGAACTAGAAAAATGGGACTGCCCACGGGCTCTGGCTCTCCCGTATGACCCCACTCTGCAGCATGTGTGACAACATTTCTTTCACTTCCTGGTACATTTGTGGAGGGATCTGTCAATAGCGCTCCCGAATCGGTGCGGCATTTCCTGTGGGAATCTCGTGAGTTATGGCTGTGGTGCACCCAAAATCATCGTCATGGCAGGCAAAGACATCCTGGTAATGCCCCAGCATAGCTTCTACCTGTTGTACGAGAGCCCCGTCAATTCAGCCTTCATCTGTTCCAGGATCCAGCGCCCCTCTCTCACGGTGCTGAACGAAGGCTCTGAGGACACAGTGACGGCTACAGTCCAGGGATCTCCTAGTTTCACCGCTAGCTGAATGGCCTCTGGTTGCATCAGTTCTTCCAGCATACCCAGTACTTGTGCCACTTCACTCTTGGGCAAGAGCGTGAGATCATCATCCACTAGGTTGACACACGGCACCACTACATTACCGTCATGGACGGTGGCTAATGTCTGAGCAATGAGGAGTCCTGAAGGCAGTTGATCTATTAGGGCAGGCTCTATCTGGACTTCCACTCCTTTGAGGGGTGTACGGGCTCGCACAGGCAGTGTGAGCACAGTCTGGCCAGGCAGTAAAACAAGTTTGGCAGCAGCAGGATCGACCACCTTCCCCAGGACTTTTCCTTCTCTCGACATTTCTTGAGCCTGGGCTACATGTATCAGTTGTTGGAACACCTTCCTTTGGAGAGTAGGGGTCTCCATCAATTGAGAAAAGCATCTGGTGACTCACTGACTAGGATGGTCCCAAGTTCCTTCAGCACATTCAACCCTAGAACACTACTCCTTTTCAGCCCACATCTTTGCCACACACAGTAATTTGCATCCAGACCACCCCTGCGATCGGGATGGGTAATTGGTTGGCCGCCATCAACTTGATCACTGGGCCCCATTCAGGCTGTATCGCCTCAGAAAAATGACGTCTGAATTAAGTTTCTGGCATGGTAGTCATTTGGGACCGGTATCAACTAGACAACGGACAGCCCAGCCATCCATTTAAGCCCACACGAGGGGGTCAGGGAAAATAAACTTGTGGAGGGATCTGTCAATAGCGCTCCCGAATCGGTGCGGCATTTCCTGTGGGAATCTCGTGAGTTATGGCTGTGGTGCACCCAAAATCATCGTCATGGCAGGCAAAGACATCCTGGTAATGCCCCAGCATAGCTTCTACCTGTTGTACGAGAGCCCCGTCAATTCAGCCTTCATCTGTTCCAGGATCCAGCGCCCCTCTCTCACGGTGCTGAACGAAGGCTCTGAGGACACAGTGACGGCTACAGTCCAGGGATCTCCTAGTTTCAACCGCTAGCTGAATGGCCTCTGGTTGCATCAGTTCTTCCAGCATACCCAGTACTTGTGCCACTTCACTCTTGGGCAAGAGCGTGAGATCATCATCCACTAGGTTGACACACGGCACCACTACATTACCGATCATGGACGGTGGCTAATGTCTGAGCAATGAGGAGTCCTGAAGGCAGTTGATCTATTAGGGCAGGCTCTATCTGGACTTCCACTCCTTTGAGGGGTGTACGGGCTCGCACAGGCAGTGTGAGCACAGTCTGGCCAGGCAGTAAAACAAGTTTGGCAGCAGCAGGATCGACCACCTTCCCCAGGACTTTTCCTTCTCTCGACATTTCTTGAGCCTGGGCTACATGTATCAGTTGTTGGAACACCTTCCTTTGGAGAGTAGGGGTCTCCATCAATTGAGAAAAGCATCTGGTGACTCACTGACTAGGATGGTCCCAAGTTCCTTCAGCACATTCAACCCTAGAACACTACTCCTTTTCAGCCCACATCTTTGCCACACACAGTAATTTGCATCCAGACCACCCCTGCGATCGGGATGGGTAATTGGTTGGCCGCCATCAACTTGATCACTGGGCCCCATTCAGGCTGTATCGCCTCAGAAAAATGACGTCTGAATTAAGTTTCTGGCATGGTAGTCATTTGGGACCGGTATCAACTAGACAACGGACAGCCCAGCCATCCATTTAAGCCCACACGAGGGGGTCAGGGAAAATAAACTTGTGGAACTTCTTTCTCCCCTTGGCAACTCAGGCTCCAGGCGGCGTCCCCAGCCTCGGAGCCCACTAGTTTAATGGCCGACGGGTCAGTGGCCTACCCCGTCTTGCGCATCATTGGGCATAATGTCCAGTGTCCCCACATCTTAAACAAATCGGCTGTGTCTCTGCTCGGAATTGCCCCATTTCCGTACAGGGCTCGGGGTTATTTCTGCCTCTAGACGAGTTTGGCGCCTCCACGGGGGCTTTTTTCAAGCCTGACCACTCTTCTTACATGTCCTGGATTTCCTTCCGAATTTCTCTCACCTAACCTGGTTCAGCTGCGGGCGGAACAGATAACTCGCCTCCCCGGACCTTCCCTGTAGAGGCTGCCTTCCCCTGCTCTTGCTCGCACACACACGCTTCTGCCCCGATTTCTAGAAAAGACATACGTGGATTGGCCTGTTTAAGCAGCGCATCCCTGAGGCCTGCCACAAGTTGGTCTCTCAAAATTACATCAGGAGGCCCCACACCCACATCATC
This sequence comes from Oophaga sylvatica, assembly GCA_033576555.1. NCBI lineage: Eukaryota > Metazoa > Chordata > Amphibia > Anura > Dendrobatidae > Oophaga > Oophaga sylvatica. The sequence continues at coordinate 449,736,015 of JARQOD010000003.1, read as the reverse complement.
CCGCATAGCGATCGCGGCATGAATCTCCTGCAGCATGTTCATATACTGGGTTACAGACTCCCCCTCCCTTTGACCATGGCTAAACAAGCACATCCGCAATTCACTGACATCCGTGGTGCCCCCATGCATCTCTTTCAAGATCTGTAACACCTTGGTGAACGTATTCTGCTCATGCAGGGGACAGAACATGACACAGCATCTAGCTTCCCTGTCCAGGGCCATCACAGCAATCTCTGCCTGCATAGCGAGGATCATGGGGTGCATTCTTAGCATGCCTTTAACACGCTCGGACCAGTCCCATAACAGTGAATTGCTCCCCGTAAACTTTGGGAGATTGCTGAGCATGGCCCCCCAGCATCAAGCTGACCCTTGGGACACCCAAGACTACTTGGTCTGCCACCTCCGTGCTTGCGGACTGCATCCTGCCGACTGTTCCAAGTTTAAGCAGGTTGCAGGATGCAGTGACAGACAGGAGGCAGAGCAAGGGTTAACAAAATTTAACAATTTAATTAAGCTAGGTATTAACTCCTCGCAGGGAGGTAATGGGTAAAGGGCTAGGTAATATAAACAACAAGTGCATAACAATGGCAGTCCAGTGAAGGAACTTATCGTGTCCTTTATGCTCCTCCCAAGCAGATGATCCCACAGGGGTTGTAGCCCCGGCAGCGGCCAGGGAAATGTCCACAGAGGGCATCCTTGGAACGATAATCCATCTCCTGGCGGCAGCGTTCGGTCTCCGTCTGCTGAGCCCCTAGTCCATTAACTTGTTGTCATGGTTTACTAGGTTCTCGGATCAGGTAGTTGCAGGGTTAACTCGGATGGCTTCTTTCTGGATCCTGGGAGGCTTTTTATAGCCTCACTGTGAGGCCATTCTTTGTTGTTTATACTCTAACCCTTGGCTGAGTGTGTCTGACCCTGGTTTGCCTGTGCTTCGTGCCTGTTCTACTGTTTGTCTGGTTTTTGTTCTGGTTCAGTCCCTGTTGTGATTCCTGCTTGCCGTATTTGTACCATCTATTGCCCGTTCTGATTAACTGACCCCTTTGCTGCGTTCTGACTATTCTGCCTGCCCCTGTGTACTGCACCGACTTCTCTGTGTTTGACCTTGGCTTGTGTGACTACGTTTTTCCCTGTCATCCCTTTAAACGTCCTTTGGGTCTCCGCTCCTCCCTGCTTCTTCCCCTCAGAGCCGCAGCAGCCCCGTGCTGTCAGCTCTTACCGCGGCGCTAGGCTCCGCCCTCCACCTCTGACACATGGTCACGTGACTACAGGTCCTGTCTGCAGTTAGCTGGCTTCTACTGCACTGCTAGTACTGCTCCTGTCCGCTGCTCCCTGGCATCACGTTCTGTCCCCGGCATCAGACATCCAGCCTAGCCTCCTGCCCTGCCGTTGGTGAGTACCGTCAGACAGCTAAGGCTGACACTTGTGTGGCCGAAGCAATCAAGGCCGCAGCGTTCCCAGAGTCAAACGTGAGCTGGGGTACTGTAACCATCAGGGAAGGCCGCAAAAGAATGTCCGGTACTCAGCCTTCTCTCCTCCGCACGTGCGCGGTACTCAAGGTCACTGAGCCCATGGCACCTCTCTCTCCTACAGTCACTGGGAACACGGAACCTCTCTCCTCACGGCGCCGGTACTCAGGGGATGGAGCACACTGCTCACCCTGCTGCGCACTGCTGCTGATTCGTACCAAACTTCCTGCTGCTGTGCGGGCTTTTCCTGTTATCTGGCCCCTCCTACCATGAGGTTGGTCCGGTACCTCATTTCTTCCCCCAGGCAACATGGGAGGCAGCCTCAACAGTTCTGGACCTGGCTCGGTGCAGGTACCCGCAGTCCGGTCTTCCTCCTTACACACGCGTTTGTTTTTGCCTCCCATTGAGCTGAATGGTATTCGGTTATGTTTGGCGAATATTCGACAAAGTAATAGATGAATATTGCAAATTCGGCGATCGTAATCGGGACCGAACATTGAAATATTCGCTCATCTCTAATATCAACACTCAGCTTCCAGGGCACCCTGGCAAAGTGTGTACACCAGACAACCAGTAACATCAACCACTGAAAACTTAGATTTAATATTATTTTACTTTTTTAAAAAATCACCAAGGTTCATTTAGATAAAAATAGTTGATGCTGCTTGTGTTGATACAGGTCAAGCCCCAAAGCCTAAAGCAATTGCAGGTAACGTAGGGTATCTCAAAACATTAACAATATTACAAAACCAGAAAAAACACAAAACTAGAAAAAACACATAAAATAAAAATAAGTTGTATTCATAGTAAAAATAAAATCAAATATGCAGTAAATAATCATGGGTATATTGGATATGTCAAAATACATCTGGGTGGGTGGATAAGCTTTTAATTCAAAATGGCAATGTCACAAATTTGTACATAATGAGAATATAAACAATAAAAATATATAAAATTAAGGGGCTAAGTAGCCATACTGAATAAGCAAATACATATGTAAACACAGCTGTATAAAGAGAAGCACTATCAGTAGGTAAAATAGTAAACATAAGTGCTATAAATGCAGACAATGTGAAAAGATGGATACCTCATAAGCCACTTGAAAAAGGATAAAGTGTCAAAAAGATCAGACTGCAAAACAGCCATGATTAAAAAAACGTATACATACATCCATCTAGGGAAACACATCTGATGCATGTTTCACTGATGCTTCATCTGGGGTCACATACAGGTCAAAATCAGATAAGGTTAAAGGATAAAATAACTCTCTTAGCCTAGTTGAGCATTTATTAAACAGTAAATAAACTTTAAAAAAATAAATAAATATGTAGTAGTCACAGTTTTGTAATTTTGATCGGTGGAAGGTCTGGGTCTTGACACTCCAACGATTGCTCAAAGGAAATGTCAGAAGCATGACTGCTATAGAGATCTGTAGACTTCTATTGAACCATACATATTGTAAGGAGGCTAAGGGCAGCGTAATCAATGGGAAGTATGTGTCACAGTTATGGCTGCTCCCTGTGATGTAACCCGGAGTATTTTTCTTTAGTGCATGTAAGCACTAAGATGTCATTTAGTGCACCTGGGTCCAGGTTGCGGGTAGCTATAAGAGATGAGCGGGTTTGGCTACCCACATACCTCACATGTGGGTGTGGTTACAGCCTACAATATGGAGGCTGTTGTTTGGCACATGGTCTGTGACTTGGCAGGGAGAAAGCCTCTAGTGTGTGTGGCTCCAGATCGAGTCTGCATGCTGGACATTACCCCAGCCTGTGTGCCCACAGGCCTGGCGGAGCAGAGCCCTGCTATGGACATTGTTGTGCTGTTTTTCCTGGTCTAAAGGCTGTTTACTTTGTTGGTGCTTATGGGTTTATGAAGCTAATAAACCCACATGAACTTTTGAAAGGAACGTGCCTCCTGTTTTCCTCCTGATGCACCTGAGTGAGTAGAACCCCTACAATATCTATGATCGCACTCAAGAAGCTGAGTTCTAAATCCCCTTTTATTTAATTATTAACTATAAAACAGTGGCTAAAACATAGCAACATTTTTTTAAAGGGAGATAACAAGAGGCATTTATTAATATTTCAACATACACTCCTAAACATTGAAATTGTAAAACTAAGAAGGAAAAGTTGTAGAATTATGGAAATCACAGGATTGATAGACATGTTAATAATATACAAATAATGAAAAAATGGAAAAAAAAATCAAACATCTGATTTAATCATTGTGAATAATGAGCTGAAATACACACACTTACAGCCTTGGCTGCTATCAATAAGGTTATTAATGACCGTCTAATGTTCTGCCGTGTCGAATGCACTTTGGCAAATCATCAAGAGCCTCTGCTGACAGCTTCTTTTGCTTTTGCTGCCCAATGATGTCACAAATATGCTTGATGTAAGACATGTCTGAGGATAATGTAGGCTATGGTAGCATGTTTGGACCATGCAGGCTGCACTCCCAGCAATTTGTGGAGGCCACGATGGTTGGCAACGTCACAAAGAGGCCTTCACTAGGGCAGGGGTCCCCGAACCGCCGGTCCGCGGCCCAGGACCGGGCCGTTGCAGTTCTGTTGCCGGGACAGAATGCTGGACACACATGGAGCCAGCGGCTGTAGCACTGTAGTTACAGCTACAGCCGCCGGCTTCAAGAAGACTCGATACTCACCTTCCGTCGCTGCATCCCTGTGGGCCGCGGCAACTTCATCCAGTGCTGAGCGGTGACGTAGTACCGCTCATTAACGTCATGAATATGGACGCGACGCCACTCCCATAGGCATGGTGTCCATATTCATGACCTTAATGAGCGCTACTACATCACCGCTCAGCACTGGATGAAGCCGCCGCGGCCCACAGGGATGCAGGGAAGTTCAGCGACGGAGCGAGGAGGGTAAGTATGATGGGGGGAGGACAGGGGAGCCCAGCCATGTATACAAGGGTGGGAGCGGAGCCTTGTATATAAGGGTGGGAGCAGAGCCATGTACAGAAGTCTGGGAGCAGAGCCATGTATAGAAGGGTGGGAGCAGAGCCTTGTATAGAAGGGTGGGAGCAGAGTCATGTATAAAAGGGTGGGAGCAGAGCCATGTGTAGAAGGGTGGGAGCAGAGCCATGTATAGAAGGGTGGGAGCAGAGCCATGTATAGAAGGGTGGGAGCAGAGCCATGTATAGAAGGGTGGGAGCGGAGCCATGTATAGAAGGGTGGGAGCAGAGCCATGTATAGAAGGGTGGGAGCGGAGCCATGCAGAAGGGTGGAGCAGAGCCTTATAGAGGTGGGAGCAGAGCCATGCATACAAGGGAGGGAGGGTGGTATAAATGTTATAATTAAATGATAAGTATGAACTCCTACTGAACCACAACCCCGTCCATAGCCCCGCCCCCTTATGATCAAAGCCCCGCCCCTGCCACACCTCCTTCCCCGCCCTGCCGGGCCATGGAAGAATGGTCTTGCTTGAAGCCGGTCCCTGGTGCAAAAAAGGTTGGGGACCACTGCACTAGGGAATATTAGAGATGACGAAGGAAGGGTTTTTAAACACAACAACATCAGGCTACATGTAGCTCGCATTACTGTGAGCAGCCTGTGTGGTGTGAACAAGCTACCATGGCTGCCACGTCTCCAAAATTGTCTCCCATCGAACACATCTGAGATGTCATTGGTCGGCAATTGGAGCTGCCAGCGGTGGAACTTGATGATTTGTCCAAGTGCATATAGCTCTGTAGAACATTCCTAAGATAACCATTAATAGCTTCATTGATAGCAGCCAAGGCTGTAAGTGCCGTGATGTATGCACATGGCACTTATACTCCTAGAATGAATAATTTGAGAAGTTTTCAAAATTTTGCTTCCATTTTTTCATCATTTGCAGATCATTAACATGTCTCCGTCCAATGATTTCCATAATTTCTTCTTGATGCTGCACTTTAATTGCAAATTCAGTGCTGAGGAGTGTATTATAATAATATTTATTTATCTAATTAGTAGACAGTGATAGTTTATTCTAGTCTGTCTTAAAATGTGCCATATTTATCAAAGTGGTTCATGCTGTTAGATAAATTTGGTAAATCTTTAGATAGTCTACTCTAAATTAATGTACAACACTTATTAATTGCTACACATGATGCCAGAAATTTGTGTCCAAATTTTGGAACATTTTTTTTGGTGCTCAGTATCACATTTAGGTCATTCTACATTTCTGCTAGACCATGCTGCCTTTCAAGCGAGGCCACTAGTGATGAGCGAGTATACTTGTTGTTCGGGTTTTCCCGAGCATGCTCGGTGTCCTCCGAGTATTTTGGCGTGCTCGAAGATTTAGTTTTTGTCACCGCAGCTGCATGATTTGTGGCTGCTGGACAGCCTGAATACATGTGAGGAATGCCTATTTGTTAGGGAATCCCCACATGTATTCAGGCTGTCTAGCAGTCGCAAATCATGCAGCTGCATCGACAGAAACGAAATCTCCGAGCACTCCAAAATAGTCGGAGGACACCCGAGCATGCTCGGGAAAACCCGAGCAACGAGTATACTCGCTCATCACTAGAGGCCACGTCCCTTGTTGGATAAGGCATGAAAGATAATTTGTCATCCAGTTCTGGCACATTAAGTGTAATAAATGTCCTCCAGTGTTTTTTTTATTTGGGCACAGCAGTTCAACTATACAAACAGTACGTGTACAGTACCCAGCACTCTCTGAATCTTCCCAACTGGTTTATCTCTTCTAAAGCAAACCATTTGTTAGACGTTCGTTCCATATTGATCAGGCAGGTTGCTTAGATTCAGTAACTAATGCACTATCTTTTGGTAATTAGGGATGAAAAAGGTACAACTGAACATGAAATTTTTATAAAAGATTTACATTCTACTGGTAAGTAAAATTGCAGAGAAAATTAATTTAATTTCTGATTTTTCATTACTAAATAACAAAAACTATATTTATGTTCCATGTAAAAAAAAAATATTTTATGTTCCATGTAAAGGCTAAGCACGATATTGAAAAATGTTAATGCTTTCTCTACCACCCAAAAAAAGAGTAATTGCTTGGTTACATCATAATTGTATTGGTGTATTGGAACAGGGGAAGACATGGACAGCAAAGGGCTCCAGCACAAGTGTTTGCCCCTCTTCTCCATTTCTTATGCCCCACCTGTGTATGAACCTGCAGACTGGGATGTTAGCAAACATTTCTGCACCCTGTTCAGCTAAGATGGAAGAGCTTACACTCCCCCCCAGAAAGTGGGCAGAATCAGTTATGCAAAATTAATTCAGATCCCTTAATTAATTCTAATTACCGTACTTCCAGAGATCTCTTCACTTCAGGCACCACATCAAAAGCAAGTTGTTGGGTCAACCACACAGAACTTAGTCTGGCAGAAGTTGAAGACAGGAGTATGGAGCTAGAAACTTTCCCATGCTACTTATTATTGGATTTGATTTACATCCACTAGATATCTCATGGCATCTGGGAGAGGTTCGGGTGCACACCACTGTTTGTATGCATAGAAAACTTGTGGTATAGGGTGATATCAGGAGGCAAAGGGCAGAGACATCTGAGGCCTTGTTTTTAGTGGAATTAATTGACAGTAGAGAATTGATTGGTAAGACCCTGGTCCAGCTACCTGGTCAGCCTTCCATGGCCCATGGACAGGAGCTCTCCGAACTTACTTACACCATTGTGTGTGCCTCACGCCACAACGATTACTTTGCCAGCTAAATAAGAGAGGGAACGCGGATGGCTGCAGGTTGGAGGTGGGTTACTGTGGCCATATAATAGTGACAAACACAGCACACACATACCGTGGGGAAAAAAGAATTTGATACATTGCCGATTTTGCAAGTTTTCCCACCTACAAAGAATGGGTATACTTCAGCTGTGAGAGACAGAATCTAAAAATATAAACCAGAAAATCACATTCTGAAACTGTCGAATCCCAGCAGCACGCGTGCGTTGGGTGGATTCATATGTCTGCAGTCACACAGATTGACTGCAGACTTATCGGTCTTGACCGGACAACCCTTTAACCCCTTTCTGCCATTAGACGTACTATTCCGTCCATATGCCCTGGGACTTAATTCCCAAGGACGGGATAGTACGTCAAAGTCGATTGGCCGCGCTCACGGGGGGAGTGCGGCTGATCACGGCCGGGTATCAGCTGATTCTCACAGCTGACACTCGGAACTAAGTGCCAGGAGCAGTTACGTACCGCTGTCGGAACTTTAACCCCTGGCACACTGCGATCAAACATGATTGCAGTATTCCGCCGGTTGCAGATGGGTTGATGGCCCCTCTGCTTTTGGATCGGAGACCCAGCAGCATGCCGCGGAGTCCCGATCTCTGCCATGGAAACGCAATGTCGTCACGACGACATCCGGGTCTCCAGGCCTGAGGGACTTCCTGTCATGCGCAGTGATGACCAGGAAGTCTCTCAGGTCAGTGTTATAGAAGCTGCAGCGCTGACAGGTTCTATAGCATGCAGATCTGCATGCTATAGAAGTGATCAGCCTGTACAAAATTTGTGTCCCATAGTGGGACAATGTGTAAAAGTAAGAATTAAATAAAAAAAATTTAAATACTTGTAAAAATATTTTAAAAAATAAAAAAAACAATATTTATTCTATCAATAAATAAATATTTTAATAAAAAAAAATCTAAACAATAAAAGTACACATATTTGGTATCCCCGCGTCCGTAATGACCCGCCCTATAAAACTGTCCCACTAATTAACCCCTTTAGTGAACACCATAAAAAAACAAGGCAAAAAAACAATGCTTTATCATACCGCCGAGCAAAAAGCGGAATAACACGCGATCAAAAAGACAGATATAAATAAACATGGTACCTCTGAAAACATCATCTTGTCCCACAAAAAATAAGCCCCTGTACAGCTTCATCAGCAAAAAATAAAAAAGTTATAGCTGTCAGAAAAAAGCGATGCAAAAACAATTATGTTTTCTATAAGCATAAAAAAATGATATAAATGAGGTATCGCTGTAATCGTACTGAACCGAAGAATAAATCTGCCTTATCAATTTTACCACACACGGAACAATGTAAAAACCCCCCCCAAAAGAAATTCATGAATTGCTGGTTTTTGTTCATTCTGCCTCACAAAAATCGGAATAAAAAGCGATCAAAAAATGTCATGTGCCCGAAAATGGTACCAATAAAAACGTCAACTCGTCCTGCAAAAACAAAACCTCACATGACTCTGTAGGCCAAAATATGGAAAAATTATAGCTCTCAAAATATGGTGATGCAAAAACTATTTTTTGCAATAAAAAGCGTCTTTTAGTGTGTGACAGCAGCCAAACATAAAAACCCGCTATAAATAGTAAATCAAACCCCCCTTTATCACCCCTTAGTTAGGGAAAAATAATAAAATTAAAAAATGTATTTATTTCCATTTTCCCATTGGGGTTAGGGTTAGTGTTAGGGTTGGGGCTAGAGTTAGAGTTGGGGCTAAAGTTAGGGTTGGGGCTAAAGTTAGGGTTAGGGTTGGGGATAAAGTTAGGGTTAGGGTTGGGGCTACAGTTGGGGTTAGGGTTGGGATTAGGGTTAGGATTAGGGTTGGAATTAGGGTTAGGCTTGTGGTTAGGGTTATGGTTAGAGTTGGGATTAGGGTTAGGGGTGTTTTAGGGTTAGTGTTGGGATTAGGGGTGTGTTATGGTTAGGTTTGTGGTTATGGTTATGCTTAGGGTTGGGATTAGTGTTAGGGGTGTGTTGGGGTTAGGGTTGGAGTTAGAATTGGGGAGTTTCCACTGTTTAGGCACATCAAAGCCTCTCCAAAGGTGACATGGCGTCCGATCTCAATTCCAGCCAATTTTAGTTTGAAAAAGTCAAACGGCGCTCCTTCCCTTCCAAGCCCTGCCGTGTGCCCAAAAAGTGGTTTTCCCCCCACATATGGGGTATCCGCGTACTCAGGAGAAATTACAACTTTAAATTTAACAACTTTATCTGTCAATTTTTTCCTTTTAACCCTTGTGAAAATAAAAAAAATTGTAAAAGATCATTTTTGTAATTAAAAAGTTAAATGTTCATTTTTTTTCTTCCACATTCCAAATATTCCTGTGAAGCACCTCAAGGGTTAATAAACTTCTTGAATGCGGTTTTGAGAACCTTGAGGGGTGCAGTTTTTATAATGGTGTCCCTTTTGGGTATTTTCTGCCATATAGACCCCTCAAAGTGACTTCAAATGTGAGGTGGTCCCTAAAAAAATCGTTTTGTAAATTTTGTTGTAAAAATGAGAAATCGCTGGTCAACTTTTAACCCTTATAAAAAAAATTTTGTTTCCAAAATTGTGCTGATGTAAAGTAGACATGTGGGAAATGTTATTCAGTAACTATTTTGTGTGACATAGTTCTCTATTTTATGGGCATAAAAATTCAAAGTTTGAAAATTGCAAAATTTTCAAAATTTTCGCCATATTTCCGTTTTTTTCATAAATAAACGCAAGGTATATCAAAGAAATTTTACCACTAACATGAAGTACAATATGTCATGAGAAAAAATTCTCAGAATCGCCAAGATCCGTTGAAGCGTTCCAGAATTATAACCTCATAAAGGGACAGTGGTCAGAATTGTAAAAATTGGCCCGGTCATTAAGTAATACAGTGTGGTTAACCCCTTAATCCCCAACGGTGGTTTGCTGTTTAGATCTTCACTTTTGAGGCAGCAGGTCTTCAGTTTAGCGGGGACCTACCCCCCCCCCCCCACTCATGTAGCCACTAAGCACAGCCCCCAATTTAATGCCAGGCCAGGAAGGCCCCATTAATTCTCGGCTATAACTTTAGTATTTTTTTTATAAACATCTATATATGACATCTTGTTTTTTTGCATTCACTTTATTGTATGGGTTATTATTACTAGGACACCAAGTATGTTCATGTTATTGTTTCTTGCTTTCATTTAAAAAAGTGTATAAAAATTCAATTATTGTAATTGCTTTTGTGCCATTTTTATTAGTATGTTTATGTGAAAAAAATCTGACTTACTTTTCGTTGACCCATAATGTACTCGTATGTTGAGACATGTCTCTATATACTAGTACATTATTTCTATGTCAAAGATAGGAGTAAATGTCAAAGAAGATTACTATTTAGGCTTTTAGATAGAGTAAATTAGGAAGCCTATGGTTCACTGTTAAGAGTTTCTGCCTTCCATACCAGAGGTCCTTAGTCTGATCCTTAATTTATAAAGGTGTTCATTGATTACAGTCAGATGCCAGAGGTGGGATGCCTTTCCCCCAGTGTTCTGTCTCCTTTCCTACGTGGAGAATGTACATTGGAAGTGCCTGATATCGCAGCTCAGTCCAGATACAGCCAATGCACCACGTATTTGGCGTGGGTCTTTTTTGATTGCTTGTTTAAGTTATTTTTTATCCTCCATAGAAATCTTCCAAGAAGGTTGATATTATACTTCTCTTTCTGCAAATTGAAAAATTGTATTTTCTATGAACTGTCTATTTTTTCCTCTGCAAGAGACCCAAGGAACATCACTGCTCAATGAATATGGTGGTGAATGCAGTCGAAACACGTAAGTGCCCTGCAAATAATGTAATGTTTCAACTGGTGCACCTAGATGGGATATGAGACCCCAGATCAATTCTAACTGCCTAATCTTTCCATCTGTGGAAACAATATCATTTTTAGACCCTTAAAAACGCAGCAGTCTCTCTTTTTCCTGACCATCTGATTTCTACATTCTCTTCCTCCTTTGCCACACAATTGACTCCAGGTCGTAAAAAAGAAGCAGGGAATTCTAGTAACTACATTTCAACACATTCCAGTAAAAGTAGTAATTCCTACTGTTGTAAGTCCCTGGCGTAAGATGTGAATTCACAGTGACAATATTACCACTTTTCCTGTTGTCACTTTTGCTGAACTCCGATCGCTGCTGTTAACCATTTAGGTGCCGCTGTCAATCTCTCGTTCTGGCTCCCATGACCATCTCGCAACTCGACCGTGGGGTACTGCTTGGTTGCCATGGTCATTAGTTTGGGTAAGCTTCATAAGAGACTGTGAATTTCGCTACATAGTGCAATACCATAGTATTACAGTATATAGTAAAATCAATCAGATGATCCAAGGTTCCAGTTCCCTAAAGCGAATAAAAAATAAAGTATATGTAAAAACAAAGTTTTTAAAAATATCAAACATGTTTTACATCTATAAAAATTTGAATTACCCCTCTTTTCCTCATTAAAAAGTAAAGCACTTATAAAACAAAGAATCATAAAAGTTTGCTTTATCATCACGGTATCCATAAAAGTCAGGTTTATTAAAATATAAATTAATTAACCCGTAGAGTAAGCGAAATAAAGATAAAAAAAATAAAAAAGCCCAAATTGTGGGTTTTTTGGGCGTCGCCACTAGTGTTGAGCGATACTGCTCGATATCTAAAAATATCGGATCGGAATGGTATCGCCGATATCACTAAATATCGTCGATATCCAATTCCGATACCGGAAGTCCAATGTAAGTCTATGGGAACCAAATATCGACATTAAAAAAAAACATTCTTGCCTTGTTGGTTAATTGTACATGAAGGAAAACAACAAAGACTAATGTAGAATGTATTGGGGGAGGTTGAGGAGACAATAAAGGCATACATGTTTAACCCAATGCATTGGAATAGCATTAATATATTTTTTTTGGAAATACGTTTGGATTGACTAACAAATTGACAATGTTGTTAACCTTTTTTCTATTTTGGCAAATATGTATGTTTCACAACTTCCATGCTCTTCACCTTTTTAACTTTTGCCAGTGCCACACTTTCTCCTTCATAATCTTCAGCAGCAGCATCATCTTTCTCATCAAATTATTCTTCATCTTCACCTTCTTAATCTTCTTCTTAAACTTCTTGCTATTCATGTTTTTGTTTACATTACTCATATTGTTATTATTAAACTAATTAATCTTCTTTATATTCAAATTCTTCATCTTCTTCCTCTTCATCTTCTTCATCATATCCTTATTTGTGACAGAGATTCCTGTACTTGTAATGTGTAAAAGTATGAATTGTTCATCCTTCCGTTCTTGCTGTCACAAAAGATTTAAATTACAACAGTATTTGTCCGTGTTCAGTTTAGCCTGCAGCAGCAGCAGGCATTTTCCAGGGGCACCACGAGGAGGAACGGACTCACCCCCATACACTGCTTAGTCTTCTTCTGCTTAGAATTTAGAGCATATATTTTGCTCTTCATTTTGGTCTTATACTTCATGTTCTTCTGCTTTTTGATCTTCTGCTTATTGTTCTTCTGTCTCTTGTTCTGTATCTTGTAGTTTGTCTTAACCTTCTTTGTCCTGTTGGTGATCTTCTTCTGGGTAATCTTTTATTTTTTCTTTGTGATGGTGTTCAGGCTGGTTGGCTTCATGCTCGTCGTCCTTGTTGTCGTCATCTTCTTCTGGGTGGTCTTTAAGGTCGTCTAATTTCCGAGAAACAGCTGACGTTACTGGAACCCTGATGGGTATCAGATGGAGCAAGAGACAATGGAAGTAACGAGGACCAGCTGACTGTGCTGGAACCCGGACGGGTAGCAGAAGGAAAAGAGGCAATGTCACAACCGAGTACCAGCTGACGTTACTGTGACACGGTTACTAAGCAGGAGGTACCTGTGCTCCAAAGCACTACCAAGGACCAGCAGACGTTGGTGGAACTTGGATACAGAGATGGAGGCACCTAGGCCAAAGGCACTGGGGAGAACCACTTGACGGTACTGGACCCCGGACAGGTAGCAGAAGGAAAAGAGGCAATGTCACAACCGAGTACCAGCTGACGTTACTGTGACACGGTTACTAAGCAGGAGGTACCTGTGCTCCAAAGCACTACCAAGGACCAGCAGACTTTGGTGGAACTCGGATACGGAGATGGAGGCACCTAGGCCAAAGGCACTGGGGAGAACCAGTTGACGGTACTGGACCCCGGACGGGTAGAAGAACGCACCCATGAAAATGTAAGTTGACAGGACGCAAGCCGTCCGCAGTTACCGAATCACACAGTCCTACAGTGGGTGCTTGTCCTATTGTCACAATGGAAACCGCCTTTATTTACATATCCCACAGCACACATAGGAATCACCTAAACTGCAGGCACCATAGAGTCGGCTAACCCGAATGCAACACGACAGCACAACTTATTGGAGGATAATTGACGTTCACACTGCCAGGAAACAGCTGTCGTGCTGTAACCAGGCTGGCCAGGAGTCAGTACCCCTGCCAATTACTTACGAGCATTTTCCAGGGGCACCACGAGGAGGAACGGACTCACCCCCATACACTGCTTAGTCTTCTCTGCTTAGAATTTAGAGCATATATTTTGCTCTTCATTTTGGTCTTATACTTCATGTTCTTCTGCTTTTTGATCTTCTGCTTATTGTTCTTCTGTCTCTTGTTCTGTATCTTGTAGTTTGTCTTAACCTTCTTTGTCCTGTTGGTGATCTTCTTCTGGGTAATCTTTTATTTTTTCTTTGTGATGGTGTTCAGGCTGGTTGGCTTCATGCTCGTCGTCCTTGTTGTCGTCATCTTCTTCTGGGTGGTCTTTAAGGTCGTCTAATTTCCGAGAAACAGCTGACGTTACTGGAACCCTGACGGGTATCAAATGTGGCAAGAGACAATGGAAGTAACGAGGACCAGCTGACTGTGCTGGAACCCGGACGGGTAGCAGAAGGAAAAGAGGCAATGTCACAACCGAGTACCAGCTGACGTTACTGTGACACCGTTACTAAGCAGGAGGTACCTGTGCTCCAAAGCACTACCAAGGACCAGCAGACGTTGGTGGAACTTGGATACGGAGATGGAGGCACCTAGGCCAAAGGCACTGGGGAGAACCAGTTGACGGTACTGGACCCCGGACGGGTAGAAGAACGCACCCATGAAAATGTAAGTTGACAGGACGCAAGCCGTCCGCAGTTACCGAATCACACAGTCCTACAGTGGGTGCTTGTCCTATTGTCACAATGGAAACCGCCTTTATTTACATATTCCACAGCACACATAGGAATCACCTAAACTGCAGGCACCATAGAGTCGGCTAACCCGAATGCAACACGACAGCACAACTTATTGGAGGATAATTGACGTTCACACTGCCAGGAAACAGCTGTCGTGCTGTAACCAGGCTGGCCAGGAGTCAGTACCCCTGCCAATTACTTACGAGCAACAAATGGCGGTGTTGTAGCCCAGGGAGTAGAGTTCAGGTGGTAGAAAGATGAACATAACAGGAGACATGGAAAACGTTGCCAAACAGTTATTTAATCTGAAAACGGACAGGCAAATTCAGGTGAGATCCATGCCTTGTTCATTTTCAGAAAAGTAAGCCGGTCTACATTCTCTGAGGATAGTCGCATGCGACGGCCTATTACTACACCACCTGCAGCACTAAAGACACGCTCAGATAATACACTGGCAGCAGGGCAAGCCAGCACCTCCAATGCATACTGGCTAAGCTCTGGCCATGTATCCAACTTAGAGACCCAAAATTTGAAAGGGGAAGAGGCATCTGGGAGTACACTTAGAGGGAAAGCCAAGTAGTCTGTCACCATCTTACGGAAACGTTTCTTCCTGGTGACTGGAGCCGTCTCGGATGGTGTAGACCTTGCTGGCGCTGTCACAAAACTTTGCCACATTTGTAACATACAGTTCTTGCCCTGTGCAGAGGCGCTGCTTCTGCTCCCTCTTGTTGTAGAGGTGTCTACACTGCCTCGACGCACAGAGCTGCTTTGTAAAGCAGTAGCAGCAGCAGCAGCTCTCTCGGCTGGAATGTACAACAATATGGATTGCACCAGTGTGTCTTGGTACTCCTGCATTTTACGGTCCCGGTTCACCGGTGTGATGAGGGTTTGTAAGTTGTCCCGGTAGCGAGGGTCTAGGAGGGTGTACACCCAATAATCTGACGTGCTGAGAATGTGGGCGATGCGGCGGTCGTTTCTCAGGCACTGAAGCATGAAATCAACCATGTGCTGCAGACTCCCAACTGGCCAACAAAGGCTGTCCTCTGGAACAGGCGTCATCTCTGTCTCCTCTGCATCACCCCACCCTCGCTCTACATACTGACTACAGCGTTGTGTACCTCCCTCTGTAGGGATTTCTTCCTCCTCCATTGACTCCTCCTCCTCCTCATCCTCCTCACAAAGTGAGCCCTGCCCAGCCCTTTGTGAGGAACCACGTTGCGCTGACTGTCCTGAAGGTAATTGAATTTGTGACTCCTCATCCTCCACCTCTTCCAAAACCTCTTCCTTTAGTGCTTTCAGTGATTTCTGAAGCAGGCAGATAAGGGGGACAGTCATGCTGACTAGTGCATCATCTGCACTCGCCATCGCGTTGAGACATCAAACGCACGCAAAACGTCGCAGATGTCCTTCATAGAGGCCCACTCAGTAGTGGTGAAATGTGAACGGCGCAAATTGCGAGTTGATTGCGCCTGTTGCAGCTGATACTCCATTACTGCTGGCTGCTGCTCACACAACCGCTCCAACATATGTAACGTGGAATTCCACCTGGTGGGTACGTCACATATGATGCGATGTTCAGGAAGGCGAAATCTGACTTGCAGAGCTGCAATGCGCGATCTGGCCATGCTGGAACGTCGCAAGTGAGCGCACTCTAGGCGGACCTTGTGCAGCAGTGCATCAAGATCCGGATAGTCCCTCAAAAAACTCTGCACGACCAAGTTGAGCACATGTGCCAGACATGGTATGTGAGTGAGTTGCCAAGGCCCAGAGCTGCCACCAGATTTCGGCCATTGTCACACACTACCAAGCCTGGCTGGAGATTAGCTGACAAAAACCACACGTCGCTCTCCTGCTTGATGGCATCCCAGAGCTCCTGCGCTGTGTGGCTTCGATTCCCCATGGAAATTAATTTCAGGACGGCCTGTTGACGTTTGGCCACGGCTGTGCTCATATCGGTCGCAACAGGTAAGCGTTCACGGGTCCATGTGGAGGTATACCGTGACGGCTCGTGCAGCGATGATTCTGAGGAACTGGAGTAGGAGGAGGAATCAATGTGTACAGACTGGATTCCTGCAATCCTTGGAGTTGGCAGAACAAGTACAGCGCCACTGGCAAGATCTGTACCCGGCTCCACAACATTGACCCAATGGGCAGTGAGGGAAAGGTATCGTCCCTGGCCATGGGTACTGGTCCACGCATCGGTGGTCAGGTGGACCCTGCTACTGACGGCGTTTAGTAGCGCATGTTTAATGTTTCCCTCGACATGTTTTTGCAGAGCAGGGACAGCTTGCCTGCTGAAATAAAATCGGCTTGGCACATTATATTGTGGGACTGCCAATGCCATAAAGTTCCTGAAACTGTCAGTCTCCACCAGCCTGAATGACAGCATTTCAAGGGACAGGAGTTTTGCAAGGCCAGCATTCAGAGCCTGTGCTCGTGGATGGTTTGCCGAGTATGGCCGTCTTTTATCCCATGCCTGTGTTACCGATGGCTGTTTTTTGTTCTGGGAGTGTGACGATGACTGTGAACTTGCTGCTGTGGGTGGAATAACAGTTTGTCTATGGACAACAGTGACAGAGGTTCTTCCATGGAGATCCTGTGAGGAAGCCGAACCAGGTGTGTGTGAGCTGGAGGTAGAGGCTTGAACACGACCTAAAGATGTAGGTGCTGCTGTAGGTTGGCCTACATCTCCAGTGTGTCTTTGTAACTCAGCTACGTGCTTTGTCCGTACATGTTTCCACATATTTGTGGTATTCAGGTTACTGATATTTTTACCTCTTTTAACTTTTTGCTTACACAGCTTGCATTGAACATAGCAAATATCATCTACAAGTCTGTCAAAAAAGGACCACGCAGTGCAAGTCATGGGAGCGCCAATTTTGACATTTCTAAGAGAACTGCTCCCAACAGGTGCCAAACTGGAGGCTACAGGCAAGCGAGTCTGCAGCCTACCTCTCCCTCCTCTTTGTACCGTTGGGACAATCTCTTCCTCAGAGCTGCTCCCACCACCTTCCTGTTGCTCACGCCATGTTGGGTCTCGGACTTCATCATCTCCACTACCCTCTTCCAACACCTGCTGCTGTTGGATGGTCTGGGCAGCACCATGCTCCACAAAACCTGGCACCTGAGTCTCATCATCATCATAAGATGCGTTCTGCGGTGTGCTGTCCATCGGCACTGGCTCACCCGCCTCTTCAGATTGAGAGAGACACAGCTGTTGCGCATCACTGCATACTCCCTCTTCTTCAAATTGCAGAATGCTGCTTGCCTGTTCCCGTGTTTGCGAGCCAACAGATTCTGAGAACAGAAGCAGAGACTCAGCTGGCTCCTGTACAGAACTCTCTGACTGCCTGGGCAATTTGACAGGCGGTGAACAGACAGATGGTTGCTCAACAGTGTTGTGTTCCTGAGAGGAGGTGGAAGGAATTGAAGTCGATGCATTGGCTGCCATCCAACCAACAACGGCTTCAATTTGTTCTTCCCGCAGCAGGGGGGCACGCCGAGCTCCTACCAAAGTGCGCATAAAGGAACGCTCACGGGGAAAACTGGTGGATGCTGTGTCACTGAGGGCGGCAGCAGCCACAGAATCCCCACGTCCTCTCCCTGCTGAAACTCCACGGCCACGACCACGTGCCTTACTCACTGACTTCTTCATCTTGGTAGATTGATAAAGAAAGTCAGAAAAGTTATAAGGCCTAAGTGCGGTTATTACGCAGAGACTGAAGTGAACACTGAAACACAACTGTTCACAATCTGTGAAAGGCTACTCCTTTGTCTACTTCTATAGTGTTTGCAACCAATGTATTGTATACGGATGGAAGCGCGTCACACTAATAGATTATACTTTAAATGGAATGGAGCAGAACCAATTGGAGATAAATGAAAAGGATGAGGCACTGAGACACGCTCAGCAGAGTACAAGCAGCAGTGCTTGAACAAGTAACTGGAGCATGATGTGCACTCAAAAAATAAAAAACACAGACTGAAGTGAACACTGAAACACAACTGTTCACAATCTGTGAAAGGCTACTCCTTTGTCTACTTCTATAGTGTTTGCAACCAATGTATTGTATACGGATGGAAGCGCGTCACACTAATAGATTATATTTTAAATGGAATGGAGCAGAACCAATTGGAGATAAATGAAAAGGATGAGGCACTGAGACACGCTCAGCAGAGTACAAGCAGCAGTGCTTGAACAAGTAACTGGAGCATGATGTGCACTCAAAAAATAAAAACACAGACTGAAGTGAACACTGAAACACAACTGTTCACAATCTGTGAAAGGCTACCTCTTTGTCTACTTCTATAGTGTTTGCAACCAATGTATTGTATACGGATGGAAGCGCATCACACTAATAGATTATATTTTAAATGGAATGGAGCAGAACCAATTGGAGATAAATGAAAAAGATGAGGCACTGAGACACGCTCAGCAGAGTACAAGCAGCAGTGCTTGAACAAGTAACTGGAGCGTGATGTGCACTCAAAAAATAAAAAACACAGACTGAAGTGAACACTGAAACACAACTGTTCACAATCTGTGAAAGGCTACTCCTTTGTCTACTTCTATAGTGTTTGCAACCAATGTATTGGATACGGATGGAAGCGCATCACACTAATAGATTATATTTTAAATGGAATGGAGCAGAACCAATTGGAGATAAATGAAAAGGATGAGGCACTGAGACACGCTCAGCAGAGTACAAGCAGCAGTGCTTGAACAAGTAACTGGAGCGTGATGTGCACTCAAAAAATAAAAAACACAGACTGAAGTGAACACTGAAACACAACTGTTCACAATCTGTGAAAGGCTACTCCTTTGTCTACTTCTATAGTGTTTGCAACCAATGTATTGGATACGGATGGAAGCGCGTCACACTAATAGTTAAATTGCATGGAGCTGCAAGAATTACACTGAAGAAAAAAAAAGAGTCTGTGAGTGACACGTGCAGATGCCTACAGACAGCGTTGGATGCAGAGCAAACTGCAGCGTCACCTGCACTCACACACACCTTGCAGAGCTGTTAAAACAACACTGCAGGCAAAAGGAAGCTTTACACAGCGGTTGGTGCTAGCCTGCCTACATCACAGTACACTAAATCGCAATCTCTAACTGTCCCTCAGAGTCAGCACAGCAGCGTTCTGTCCCTTACTGAATTCACAGCACAGTGACGCTAAAATGCTGGCAGCGCCTTTTATAGTGCATTCTGACATCATTTCAGCATCCAATCACAGCCATGCCATTAGTTAACATGACCGCAGCAGTACAGGATGTGCCCACACTTCTTAGGATTCCTCATTGGCTGACTATAATCACATTGCCTCTCAAAGAATTATGGGAACTTCCGATTCCGGTATACGATATATGGAAAATATCGAAACGAAGTATCGAAAGGCCGATAGAGCTAATATCGGCCGATACCCGATACTTGCGGTATCGTATCGCTCAACACTAGTCACCACATCTCCCTAAAAAATCAAAACATTATAAGAACACCAAAATGGTATCAAGGTAAACTACAGCTTGCTATGCAAAATAAAGCCCTCTGACAACTCAATCCGTGGAGAAATAAAAACATTATGGATCTCAGAAAATGGTAACATACATCCCAATTAATTAATCAATTATTTTAATTTCTGAATTTTTTTCACCACTTACATAAAAATAACTCTATGTAAGTCTGGTACTGCCGAAATCATACTGACCTAGAGAATGATGTTTCCAGATCATTTTTACCATAGAATGAATACCATAAAAAACAATATCCCACATGACAATTGTGGAATTGCATTTTTTTCAGCATTTCATCAAATTTGGAATTTCTTTTCCATTTTTTAGTACATTGTAAGATAAAGTGAATGGTGTAATTCAACGTTACTACTCATCCCAAAAAAAAAAGCCCTTATTTAGCTATGTCTATGGAAATTAAAAAAGTTCTTTGAAGGAGGAGAGGAAAAGATGGAAGTACAAAAAAATGTATAATCAATCAGTCATGAAATGGTTAAAGAGGACCTTTCACCAAATTTTTCATGTTGAATCGTACACACGATAGAATAGTGCCTGCAGAGCGGAATACATTTTTTTTATTTTTTTTATTTTCACCTCTCCGTTGCAGAGATATTCACAGTAAAAGTATTTGGCATCTAATGAGTTAAGTCCAAGTGGGCATTATTAGAGTGTTTTCACTGGGGGCATGTAATTCCTCCCCCTGCATGACATTGGCAAATCATAAGCAGGCAGCATCAAACAGGAGAAAAAGAATACACCCACAATATCTTAGAACATGTTTCTCAATGTGTGTGATGTAATTGTCAGACAGCTCTTTTTTCCTGGACTAACCTTGTGGATGATTAGAAAGTGCTGTGAGTACAGCAAAGATAGTTTACACTTTTTAGATAAGGTTCCAGCAGTCAGTGTGTGTGAAAGGGGGGGGGGGCAGCTCAGCTGAATTTAGAAGTGTCATATTACAAACCCTTCTATTAGCTGTCCTCTTGTCGTAGACTGTCAGCTCTACTGTACTTCCACCTCCCCCACACTGCCTGTCCAAAGATGATAGCTCCAACAGGAGTAGCCTGCTCTAAGCTCTGGTAGGGGGGCATATTTTTTTCCCGTTGCTGCCTGATTATGATTTTGTAAGAGAGGGATTTGGCCGACTTCACTTTCCGCCTCCCAAAACCCTTGTACAATAGCCCTAAGTATGCATATGTTTTTTGGTTACTCGTTGCTTACCCTTTTCTTGGCCACAAATGGTATGATGGTATGACGACTTTATACTTATGCGACAATTCAGGAGAGCAAGAGTCCATTGTAAAAAGTTAAAACATTTTTGCTGTCAAATTTTGAACATAGTAACACCTCTTGGTAGAAAACAGTAAATCTTCAACATTTCTTCTACTTTAGGAAGAGGCTCATGTTCAGTTGCAGTCACAGACGGCATATCTTGATGTTATAAGACGTGACAGCTGTCCAGCTCTGACTTCCCAGTTTCAGTATCCTCCACTATGGTGCAGTAACCCGAGCTGCTTTCTGGCCAGAATAGGATTCTATCTCTAAACCTCCAGGCCAGTTTCACACGTCTATAGCTCACGCCTTACTAGCTGCCTACGGGAACACACCTCTGTCACCTCTATTTATTACCACTGCAAGTACTCACTGCCAATGAAGAATCTCCTCTCTATTAGTCACATGGCTCAATGTGACTTCCTTACTTGTCTTTATACTCTTGCCTACCAATTTCTGCAGAGCACCGTACACATAACAGGGTGTTTGGTCGACTAGTCCATCTTTACAATTGAGCAACGTTATACAAGGTGAAGAAGAACATGTGTGGCACCCCAAGAGTTCGGTTGCCACAGTGACCTTGCCTCCCTCCAGGGGGGAGTGATGTCATGCCTGAAAGCTAGGAAGGATCCCTTTAACAGGTAACACAGCACACAACACCTTTCCTACTCCAGACCAGAAGGGGGGGCTCTAACACCTGATTTCAGGAGATCTCCTCTAGAACATTCTGGCTGGGGAGGAGTTAGTTGGTCTGGAGGGATGAGAGAGGAAGTACGGGGAGAGACAAGCTGGGGGAGACAGGAGCTATAGCAGGGCTCATCCCCAGGTCTGAGCGCCAGAAACCGGACCCTGGAGTCCGAGGCTGAGTGGGTAACTAAACTCCCAGCAGTTGAATCCGAAGGGCAGGAGACAGCAGGTTCTCTGTCCCAACTAAGACTCAACTACACAGCAGCAGCACATGTGAGCCAGAAACTCCATAGACGAGTGATTCCTGAAGCAGGCTACAGTTGCCTGTTATGAGAGTGAAGTTCTACTTAGACAAGAGACAGAGAAAGGAACTTGAACAGAGCTTTTAGAAGCAAGTGCCTCAGAGAATAGCGCTAGAAAGGAGATCTCAAATCCCACCTGAAATAAGGGAATTCCAAATTGCTTTCAGGCTGACCGACTCCAGCACCATCTGTAAAAACTGTGAGTAAAGCTTTGAAAACTGCAACTGACTGTGTCCTCTCAAGTCCTTCCTGTAGCACACACTCCACTCTGCTACATCTCCCAGCACCATTACTTTCTACAACACCTCTCTGCCCTGGGATAAGCTTCACCTGTGGGAAGCTATTCTGTTATGTTTAGGTACCTGAGGAGAAAAAGCAAAAACAGTAATACACCAGAGAGGCTGGAACCTATTGGATTGCAGTAACCTGAACTAACCACACAACTAGAGGTAGCCGTGGAGCATTCCTACGTTGATCCTAGACGCCTCGTCACAGTCTGAAAGATAACTACACCTAAAGGCAGAAAGAGGAAAGCTATCTGCCCCGGAGCAGATCCCCAAAGAAAATAGGAAGCCCCCAAACATGTAATGGCGGTTAGACAAGAAGAAGCATGGACACAGACAGAAAATAGAATGAGCAAACGCTGGGGCCCAATCTGTCTATATAGAAAAGTACAGGAAAGGATTCTTACTGCAATCGAAAAAAAACCCTAAAAAATACCAACTCTTCTGATTGCAAAAACACCTGAGATCACATGATCTCTACCACCTAAATCAGATATCTGGTGTAACAAAACTAAGCCGCAGCCACTGAAAAAATAGGAAAAAGCAAATGAACAAATAACAGTGGCTTCAGATAAACAGAGGCGCACAGGCCCCCAGGAGGGGACCCGGCTGACCTCCACAGAAGTGCAGGGAACTATGCAAAAAGCAAGCACAAAAATAAAAGCAGAAAATATCTTATCTGAAAGCAGAAGATGCAGGCAAGACTCAGCAAACTTCCAAATGAACCAGGAACCACAATTGAGACAAGAACAATTGATCACCAGCAACCATCATGGGAGGGAACCTCCCTTATATCAGTCCAGTCCGTGATCCCAGATTGCCATTCCTCGCTGTGAGGTTCAGTACTGTCTGCAACCACCAGAGGAGTCTCTGCTCAGAAACCATCTCCAGCACATTCATAACACTATTCCAACTCTGCTGCATCTCACCATCTGTCCCAGAGGATCCATTGAAAAATCTAATTATGTCCACTTGGACTTAACTCACTGGGTGCCAAATACTTTGACTGCGAATACAAAAATAAAAACTTTTTAT
This sequence comes from Oophaga sylvatica, assembly GCA_033576555.1. Classification (NCBI taxonomy): domain Eukaryota; kingdom Metazoa; phylum Chordata; class Amphibia; order Anura; family Dendrobatidae; genus Oophaga; species Oophaga sylvatica. Next base: position 449,712,509 of record JARQOD010000003.1, on the reverse strand, counting down.
TCTGCTGTGGAGCAAATATCACAGTCCGGTCCAATATGAAAAGTTTAGTAAAAGGTCCTCTTTAAGGCTAATACATCAATAACAGATAAATGGGGTATGACTCCCGCACCGGTCACTGGTCTGTGCATTTACTAGTGGTTGTGCCTAGCTTGGCAGCTCAGTCCCATTTCGGTCAGTTGTTCGGTTACAATGTCCAAAGTTGGATAGGTTCTTAATACGACAGTCACAGACAACTTCGTTAACATTGTAACTTGAGAGACCTCGGTACCTTCTTGTTCTAAAGGGGAGAACATACAGATGTAAGCATCAAAATGGCTGAGCTCGACTGTACTAACAAAAAGTTGACTGACCAGAAAACAAAACTGCAAAGGAGTCTTGATTTAGCAGAAGAAACCAACACTCTTCTGGCTGAAGAGATATCTGACCTAAAAGGCAAGTTAAAAAGGTGAGTATTGATTTTTGTTAAGACCAGTTATTATATAGTCAGATTTTCATGTGTACGTAAAGAACCTAAAAAATTAAAGAAATTAGGTATTTTTAGCTCCTTAAAGGGAGCCTGTCAGCACAAAATGACTTTTCAAACCAAGCACAGACGCTCAGTTTACCCTTGGCGTGACCAAACCGTGCAGTGCAGCTTCTCACTTGCTTGTTTTACAGGAATTTCTGCCCAAAACTTCCTTGATTGACAGCTTTGGCTTTGCAAGATCCAGAGAAAGGCAGAGATTAATGGAAGAAAAGTAGTTGGTAGGTGCACTAGATTGTTTGGCTACACCAAGGGTGTACCATGCGCCTGTGGAGCACCCGACAGGGCAGTGGGGATACTCGGTACCGGGCCACTTCTTAAAAGGGCAGTGTCACGGCAGCAGTGACCCGGTCCATGGCACTGGGCATCCAACAAAAGGCGATGATGATGAAAAAGGGGAAAAATAAAGAGTTTGTAATAAAGTGTTCATGACGTCACGTGTGGTACTCGGCAATAAAGATGTTAGCTGATGCTGCAGATTCAGTCCACTGGGACAGTTGTTGATGCAGCAGAGTTTGTTCAGCCCTCTACAGGCAGAGCTATGTCCCAGGGCAGTTAAGATGTTAGAGGAGATGTTGGTAGTAAGTGTGGTGCAGGGCAGGTGACGCAGGAAAGATTCAGAAGACACAACAGAGTGCAGTTTCCTTTACCTTTTACTGAGCTGTGCAGGTACAGTCCAGGGCTCAGGTTACAGATGGTTCTGGAGTCGGTCAGCCTGAAAGCAATTTGGGAATCTCCTTATTCAGGTGGGTTGTGAGGCCTCCTTTCTAGCGCTATTCTCTGAGGTACTTGCTGCTGTAGACTCTATTCAAGTTCCTCTCTCTGTCAGCTACTTAGGTAGAACTCCACTCGCATGACAGGCAACTGTAGCCTGCTTCAGGGATCGCTCCTGTATGGCGCCTCCGGCCCACATGTACTGTGTGTCGTTGCGCATCAGTTGGGGACAGAGAATCTGTGACTTAAGTAGAACTCCACTCTCATATCAGACAGCTGTAGCCTGCTTCAGGAATCGCTCCAATATGGAGTCCCCGGCTCACACGTGCTGCTTTGTAGTCGAGTATTAGTTGGGGCAAAGAACCTGCTGTCTTCTGCCCTCAGGATTCTGCTGCTGGGGCTTTAGTACCCACACAGCCTCGGACTTCGGGGTCCGGTCTCTGGCACTCAAGCCTGGGGTGAGCTTAGCTTTAGCTCCTGTCCCCAGCTCCTCTCCACACGTCCAGTCTCAACCTTGCTCAGGCCAAACTAACTACTAACTTCCTGCTTCTGACCAGAGAGCAGCTTTCCTAAAATCAGGTTAGAGCTCCCCCTACTGGCCTGGAGCAGGAACTGTGTTGTATGCTGGAACTACCTGTTAAGGGGATCCCTTCTTTGCTTCCAGGCATGACATCACTCCCCCTTTGAGGGAGGCAAGGTCACTGTGGCAACCAAACTCCTTTGGTGCCACATCTGTGTTTGGTTTGCAAGGTCACTTTGTGCTGACAGACCCTTTAAGGCATCATGTAATGCCTTCAGTCAAGGTACCAAGAGCTACCATGTCACAGTGATCTCATTGGTTCTGAACACTGATGGTGATTGACAGCTGTCTATTTAGCCACTTTGTTGCCGCACCATTTAGGTAGTTAGACGGAGGTAGGGTGCTCCCTCCGACACTGCATTAGCCTCATGGTATATTCTTGTGTTGCTATTGCATCCAAAACCTAGCAATGGCCTCCCAACTAACAATGGTGTGTCAGCTAGGGAAACCTACTAGGCTCTGCCATTTTTTCCCAAGAAATTAAATTTAAAAAAATTATAAAAAATGTATATGTTCCAATAAATAGAATTCTGTAAAAATCATGCCCTCCCACAGATCTGTCAATCACAAAAGAGTTATGACTCTAAGAAAATGGCGACACAAAAACATATTTTTTTTTAAGTGGAACCATCTACAGACTGCATAATTTACAAATTAGATCTCTTACACATGATGAGGCTGTTTTATTTACTTTTTTCTACGTTAAAACTTCTGTGAAGCACCCGGGGGTTTAAGGTGCTCAAAACACATCTAGGTACATTCCTTGAGGGGTCTAGTTTCCAAAACGACATTACTTTTGGGGTTTCTACTGTTTACGTACATCAAGAACTTTGCAAAAGCGGCATGGTATCTGCTCTCAATTACAGGTAATTTTGTGTTTAAAGGATCATATGAAGCATCTTCTCTCCCAAGCTCTGATGTGCATCTAAACAGTATTTTTCCCCAAGATATGGGGTATCGGCGGTATCTGGAGAAATTACCCAACAAATTTTATGGTCCACTTTCTCCTGTTATCCTTGTGAAAATAAAAAAAAATCGGGTCTGAATTAAATTTTTTGTAAAAAAAACTTAAATGTTCATTTTTTCCTGTTAAGGGTTAATAAACTTTTTGAATGTGGTTTTGAGCATCTTTTAGGGTGATGCTTGAACTGTGTCACGTTTGGTTATTTTCTGTCATATAGGCCCTTGAAAGTGACTTCAAATGTGATGTGGTTTTTAAAAAAATGTTTTTGTAAATTTTGTTGCAACAATGAGAAATCGCTGGTCAACTTTTAACCCTTATAACTTCGTAACAAAAAAATTGTATTTCAAAATTTGTGCTGATGCAAAGTCGACATGGGGTAACTGTTATTTATTAACTATTTTGTGTGATATAACTCTCTGGTTTAAGGGCACGAAAATTCAAAGTTTGAAAATTGCCAAATTTTACAAATTTTAAAAAATTTCGGATTTTTTCACAAATAGATGCAAGTCATATTGAACAAAATTAACCACTAGAAAAATATGTCACGAAAAAACGTTCTCATAATCAGTGGGATCCGTTGAAGCGTTCCAGAGTTATTACCACATAAAGTGACATTGGTTAGAATTGTAAAATTTGTCCTGGTCTGGAAGATGAAAACAGGCTTTGGGGGTGAAAGGTGAAAGGGGTTGTCCAGGCTTGAGGTGCTGAAATCTGCAGTCACTCTATGTGAATGCAGACTTGTGAATCCTCACAGCGCCCGCTGTCAGGATTCACCTGTGCTGGTCCAAGCTTCGACAACCCCTTTAAGTTAATATTGAGGCTGGAAAAGTTGAGTTTTAAGGGGTTAATGTATATAGAATGAAGTATGAAGAAATTAGGATATGATAACCCACGCTTACACTGTTGTACTGATGTATTACTTGCATGTTTTATGGTGTGTTGTATGTTTAGTTCTCAGCAGGCCATGCAGCACGCCCGCTCTGTTTGCAATGAACTTGAAGATACGAAGATATTTGTGACAAATCTAGAAGACAAAATGAGTGTTGTGGTTGCTCAGTTAAAGCAGCTGGTTAGTAAACCTCAGTAGCAAATCATATACTTTCATACTGTATTGTTTGTATATGCTCTTCTGTTAGGATTTTATTCTTTAACCCCTTCCCCAATTTTAGTTTTTGCACTTTGGTTGTCCTTCAGGAGAAATACCTATTTTATCTCAATATCAACATAGCCCTACGAGGGCTTGTTTTTTTGTGGAACGAGTCGTAGTTTTGAACGACACCTTCCAGTTTTCTGAATAACTTACTGGAAATGGGAAAAATGCGGACAGCGGTGTTTTTAGGGTTTAGTTTTTACTGAGTTCATTGTGCTTTAAAAATGAAGTGGCAGCGTGATTCTTCTCGTCAATACAATTATCAAATATCAAATATCAAACTTACATTATTGTTTTTTATTTTAGTGGTTAAAACATTTCCGAAATTAAAAACAAAAAGAAATTGTTTTTTCAATTTTGCATTGATGGAGCTACGGAGCTGTGAGAGGGCTTGTATTCTGCGCGGTGAACTGATTTTTTATTGATACCATATTGGGGTACACACAATGTTGTAATTGCTTTTTATTGCTTTTTTGTGAGAGCTGCAGCAAGTGAAAAATGGAATTCTGGAGTTTCGATTTTGTTTTGCATTACAACATTAATCAACGGGTTAAATAATTATCATATTTTACAGGCATGACAATAATGAATATAATCTTTTTTTAATTTTCTAATATTTTTATTTTTATTGGGAGAAAAATACGATTTTCCAAATTTTTATGATTTTTTATTTTTAATATATTTTCATACAATTTTTTAAACAATTTTTTTGCAAGTTTTTTTTAGTTCACTGAGGGAACTTGATCCTACAATTATCCAATCGCTTGATGTATATACTTCAATAAAAATGTATTGCAGTATGTAGGTACAGCTCTGTCTATGGCTCGGGGCTTGGCTTCAAAGACTACCAATATTGCAAACATGGGGGCCTTCAGCAGACTCTTGGCTTCCATGGCAGCCCAATGGCACTCCAAAATAACGTCTCGGGGGCAGCGGGCAGCTTCCTTCCTATTGAACAAAAGATTCATCAGTCTGATATCAGACTGTCACTTGCCGTATCCTTATCTCCCCCGACGTTGTTTTTTGGTGATCCCCATATACATTAGACTGTCTGCCGAATCCATAGATATTGGCTGGGTCGGCTGGCGTTACTCTAGGATGAATTGGTGCCTGTTGTGTTTTTACATCATCTGGTGAGGTGGATTCACTAAGCCGTAGGTCCGGTTGAGCAGCAGGAACCGAAGGCCTTGATGCAGTTGACCTGGGTAGGCCGGATGGCACACGTGAAACAGTGGGATCAGTAGAGCTGGAACTGCTGGACTGCACATAATCCCATTAGAATGTCTAAACAGATAAATGAGACAGTCTGCCTATATGGCTGCTTAGCCCTTCCTTAGACTGTCATTAACGAAGATGTATACCATGCGGTACATGTTTTTTGTATATAACTGTTTACAAAACCAAAGGAACATTTGCCCATTACAGTATATGGACATAGACTATTTAGACTTTCCTGGCCTACTGTATATCAACAATATATCACAAACAGTGTGAATTGATCCCATGTCCAGGGGGGCTCACATCACATCTGTGTCCCCATTCATGAGTCCATCTGGGGCTTCCATCCATCCAACCCATCTAAATCTGCAAGAAATAAGATTCAGACATACCCCAACGAAAGGTAAAGAGAATCCAAAATATGGAACGTCTTTCTGGAAGTGATAGTCTTTTTAGCCCAACATAATAGACAATGTCACGTTCTTATCAAGATTAAAATGTATTATATTTTTTACATACATCTACAGGAAAAAGATGAACTTTTGCTAAATAACCAGAAGAAGAAATTACAGGAGGAGGTAATGTAAAAAAGCATGGAAAGAAACAATTCGAAAATGTTCTGTGTAGATGTAAAAAAATCTCATCTCCATCAATGAAAATCCACAGGGGAAATTGTCTCTTGGTGCTGATTTTAAATAAAGGGGTGAAAACTGAAGAAAATCCATAGCATTTTCTTGATGAATTTAGCACCTAAAGCTGCTATTTGGTGCAGATTCTGACAGAGTATTTCACAAATGATTATTTGCTGCTGAAGAGCCTGCAATCTAATTGTCTTAGGAAGATACTTAGCGCATACAATTGATGTGTCCCCAATAGCCATCATAATGTGATTGTCGTTATCTGATGGGCACACATAAATTGTTTAATTTATTCTCTAAATATCTTAGTTTTTTCATATTTTCTAAAGCAGTAATGCAATTAAAATGTTATATATTTCATGTTTGAATGCTTTAGCGTTACAGAGTCCTACTTTATTTGTTAATTACATATGGAGGTGGCTACTCTTAAGGCACCGTCACACTTAGCGATCACACCAGCGATCACGACAACGACACGACCTGGCGAGATCGTTGGTGCGATCGCTACGTGGTCGCTAGTTAGCTTCCAAACACAAAGATCTCATGAGATATCAGCGATCTGTATAACGACCTCTGCGGTCATTGGGAAAACCTAGTCCCGCCTGCGCCGCTGGTAAAGTCGTTCATAAAAGCATTCTGGGAAAACTGACTTTGGCGTTTGTTTTGCCGACCGCATGGCCGACTGCATGCTATGGTCGTGTTTCGGCCAGCGAAACCCGACTTTGGCGAAAGTCGGCGACTTTTGAATCTGACCGAACATTTTCGCTCAACTCTAGTCATTGCGGCTGCATTTCTCGTGGCTGTTAAGACAGCCTCAATATGCAGGGATTGCCTGTTTGTTAGGCCGTCCTTCATGTGTTGCGGTTGTCTAATGGCTGTGAGACATGTAGCCACATTTTTATGGTCAGATAACACTTTATCAAAGCACGTTCACTCATCACTAGTCCTCCTTAGCATCATTGTTTTTCTATAAAATATGGGGTGCACCTTTTTAATAAAACAAATATGTCTTGCAGAATGATAAGCTGCTTTCACAGAATGAGAAGGTCAAAGAGAAGCTAGATAGTCTCAGAGTGGAAAACTTCAAGTTGCTGGTGAGTGTACACTGCAAAAGTGGATGGTACATTTCATCAATGGAAGCGCTGCATGCTGTCACTATCTTATTTTTGTCTATTTTATTAACAGCAACAACTAGATGAATATGAAAACCTACTAGTGCAGAAAGATGAAATACTCACGCAGGTGAGTTCATCAGAAATCATGTTTGTACAATATTTTGACTTTTTCAACCATTTTTTTTATTATTATTGGTCTGATGCATCTAATATACAGTAAAAAGTGATACAACTTCAGATCAGGCCATTGTACAACCTTTAATCTGTTTTTTTTGCAGTTTAATGGAATATAGGTCACTATCAGTGGCGTAACTAAAGTCTGATGGACTCCAGTGCAAAATTTGGACCTGGGCCCTCACCTCCATGTTGGTCAGATATATGGGCTCTTGTAGCGTCCTATATCCTATAAAGACATACATGTTCACTCTCCATGTAATAATGTCCCCATCCTGTCACCTTCCTGTAATAATGTCCTGCGTCCTGGGTTCATTTATGTAATAATGGCCCCCATCCTGCGCCCCTTTCTGTAATAATGTCCCCATCATGGGCGAAAGGAAAGACAACTCATGTCAACTTTTAACAGTCTTGACTGTTTTCTCATGAGGCACTGGATATTCAGTCACATACATCCTTTATTTCTCTGTCCACTCAGTTGCTCTAGCACACTTTCTGCTCGCTTTCTTTCAGCAGGCACACAGTCATTCCTTTTCAACTGTTCTCTCATTCTCTATGGTTCTCACCCTAACTGTCTCCAACTGGCCTCGCTAGTGTCTGCCTCACTCAGGTCCTTTGATCCAACTCTTCAACCTCATGGTCCTTCAGTTAGCACCAAGTTGTACATCACCCATTCCGTCATTGTGGATGGCTCCTCATCCAATAATGGATGGACATTTGTCATTTTTTTAAAGGTATATTTTTTGTAAAGATCCGGCCAGGAACCAAAGCCAGAGACAAAACTAGTCCAGCCCTGCCCCTCAGCTGAAGATGATTGACAGGTCTCTCCCATAGCGAGAAACCTGTCAATCACCTATGGCGGATGGCGGCACTGAGAAAAGCTGTCTGGGGGCAACACCGGACTAATGTATTTTCTACCTATAATCTCCGGCTGGATCGTTAAAGTATACACTATCTGAAACACAGGAGCGTTTCACAGAATAATTATACCTGGCTGTTGTGGAGAGTTTTAGGATGCTGCTATGCAAGCTGGGATCTGACAACCAGAAGTAGGGAAAGTCGGGTCCTTTAGAGCCTGATAACTATCAGTTTTATTAGTTTTTATAAACAGTATCATTTAGAAAACCATTTAGTCTGGGGCTAGCGCTGTGCTTTTGTAATAAAGGTTGTAGTGATAGGCTGGAGGTAGGTACTCTATAACCCACAATCACACATTTAGTATTTAGTCTGTATTTTACATCATTATTTGTAAGCCAAATCCAGTAGTGGGTGAAAAATGCAGAATGGATGCACATGTTTCTATTATTCTTTTCCTCTGATTGTTCCACTCCTGATTTTGTCTTACAACTGCTGATGTAAAATACTGACTAAATACTGAACCCCTGTAAGGAAATCTCAAGAGATATAAGAAATGTGCTAGAATATAACCAGTAGATGTCACTGGAGCTTCAGAATATTTGCTCTGTCCTTGCTCTGCACTTCAAAATCCTCCAGAACTAATGATTCTTGAAATCATATTTCTTTTCACAATATGTCCAAGTTAACATAAGATTTAACAACCTGTATTCTTATTATTGAAGAAAAAGAAAATGCCATTGTTAAGTGCTTGACTTTGTACTGTGTATAAATTAAAGTGGTATTCTCATCTCCAGGATCCTATCCCAATATGAAGTAGGTGTAATAATGATAATATTAGCAAATACCTTCAATTTGAAATGTAGTATAGTTTTTCTAATTCACTATGTCTTTCCTCATGTGCAGGCATTGTAGAACCTTATGTATACATGGTTACGACCACTGATATAGTGACAGTTGGTTAGCTAGTTGCTTGTGGTCATAACCATGGATACCTGTCATGCTGTGACAGTCTTCTGTAAGGAAGGGGAGCTTCAAACTGTCCCTGGAATTGGAACCCTAACTATACCTGTCCCAGGGGTAATCTTGATGGAAGAGAGGCTTGAGTCTCTGACCTTACTATGCTCCTGTTAAACCCTAATCTGTCCCCTCCCCTATGCCACAAATGTAAGGTAAACAAGACACAATGAGAAAAACAGGTATAACAGAAAACCACTATCATACAAAAGCACTAACCAACAACAGGGAAGAGGATAGGGACAGGGAGGAATAAACTAAATGGGAATAGGGACCAGGAGATAAACACACATGTACTACAGCAAACCACAGAAAACTACTACAACAACTCTACATGACAACTCTATGACGAATCTTGCACCGGCAAGGACAAAAAGGTCTGACCAATTTTATAGGAAGAGGTAATGACTAGTGATGAGCGAACATGTTCGCCACTACTCGTTACTCGCCCGAGTATCACGATACTTGGTGTACTCAGCAAGCACCAAGCATTTCTGGGATTACTCAGCGGGAACTCGGGTCAGCTTTTTTGGCAGACTTTACAGACCCAATCATGATACCAAAAGATACCCTTCCCTATGGTTTTTTTCTATGATCAATAAACTTTATTGTTATATTTCATACTAGACATTTGTTCAGTTTTTTCTTTGTTGCTATTGATTTATTTGCCGATTTGTCAGGTGATACTGTCCATTTTTTTGCATGTGGGATTTTCATACATTGACATAAACCTCTATCACTTTCTTATGTTATCCCATGCAATTTGACTTGATATTTAATTAGACCCAATCATGATGCAGGGATTGTCTGCCAGGCAATGAAACGCCACAGCCATCTTTGTTGTGGTCGTGCAGTGATTGGCTGGCCGCACAGCATCATCAGGGGTATAAGAGACGGACGCCGCCCTGCTCGGCACATTCAGCTCCGGATTGAGATAGTGTAGTGTAGTGTAGTGCTGCCGATATAGGGTCAGAATTGGGGATTTATTAGTTAGTGTGGGGTCTACCATCCTAAACTACTCAAATCCAGCTAAACCAACAGTCCTTCTAAGGACTAATTCCGGAGCATATAGGTTCCAGTGTTAGGTAGGCAGGGTAGTGTATGTCGCTCTATACACATCAGTGCAAGGCCTGCAGGCACTGTATGTGTGTATATAGATCATCGCATACATCAAGAGGGTCCATTCACTTCCTGCGTTCTGGTGCTGCTGCTGCTGCTGCTATCTGTAGGATATATAATGGCAGTACAGTATATAGCTAGCCACAGGTGTATTTGGAATACAGGCCACACATTTTTTGGGTGTGGTATCTCCGTGCCAGCTCATATCTGTGCGTGCTCAAAGTTCGGCCAGTTTATGGCGGTTTTCTTTTTTGTCCTGGCTGTCACTGTACTTACATACAGCAGTATTTAGCAAAAAAATTAAAATAAAAAACACAGGCCACACATTTGTCGTAGTGGTATCTCCGCGGCAGCTCATATCTGTGTGTGCTCAAAGTTTGGCCAGTTTACGGCGTTTTGCTTTTTTTGTCCTGGGTGAATCTGTACTTATATACGGCATTATTTAGCCATAAAAACATAAAAAAGAAACAAAGAAACGCATTTGTCATAGTGGTATCTCCGTGCCAGCTCATATCTGTGCGTGCTCAAAGTTTGGCCAGTTTACGGCGGTTTTCTTTTTTTGTCCAGGCTGTCAGTGTACTTAAATACAGCAGTATTTAGCCAAAAAAAAAAAAAATACAGCCCACACATTTGTCGTAGTGGTATCGCCGTGGCAGCTCATATCTGTGTGTGCTCAAAGTCTGGCCAGTTTACGGTGGTTTTCTTTTTTGTGTCCTGGGTGTCTAGTTAGACCAAAAATAAAAAAAACAGGGCACACATTTGTCGTAGTGGTATCGCTGTGCCAGCTGATATCTGTGCGTGTTCAAAGTTTGGGCAGTTTACGGCGGTTTTCTTTTTTGCGTCCTGGGTGAAACTGTACTTATATACAGCACTATTTAGCCAAAAAAAAAACAACAAACATTTGTCATAGTGGTATCTCCGTGCCAGCTCATATCTGTGCGTGCTCAAAGTTTGGCCAGTGTAGGCCAAAACGTATTTTTTTGCAGTCTGTTAACGTAATTATCAAATCTGATAAGGCCAAAAACATTTTTACCTAAAGTCCAGATAGGTAAAAGTGTGGTTTTCAAGCACATGTATCACATACAAGTTGACTCCCAAATCACCCTTTTGTAGTAAACGTGTATAATATTCTATTCCCTTTACAATGAGCAAGGCGTGTGGCAAGGGACAGGGAAGTGGACGTGATGGTGATGGTGCAGGCTGAGGCCATTGGCAAGCTGAAATATGCCCACCGAAAACACCCACATCTTCTCGCTGGACCTTAGTGTCCGAAGTCCTAGGGGACCGCGGCAAGACAGCACTATTGAAGCTCGAGCAGTGTGAAAAGGTTGTTGGTTGGATAGCGGATAATACTTCCAGTTACTTATCCACCACCACCAGCACCCTGTCTTCAACACGGTCAAGTCACAGTAGCCGTGAATCTGGACCACATATTCCTTATCCTGATCCTCCTTCCTCCCACCAAGCTGAGTGCCCTGAGACAACTGATCCCACACTCGGACACTGCGAAGAGCTGTTCAGTTTTCCATTTGGAGATTCGTGCCTCTCGCCCGGTGCACTAGAAGCGGGGCAAGATGATATTCCATGTAGCGATGCACAAATCTTTGAGCAGCCACGTTCACAAGAGGTGGACGATGATGAGACATAATTGCCGGAAAGTCAGGAGGAGGACCAGGGTGGGGAAGTGGAAGATGTGGTGGTGGATGATGTAATAACAGACCCAACCTGGCAGGAGGACATGCAGAGGGAGGACAGCAGCACACATGGGGAGGTAGGCGTCGCACCGCTTCAGGCAGGAAGAAGCAGTGTGGTGGCTGCAGACAGAAGGCGTGCAACCGTTCCCCATAACACCAACCTGCCAGAATTTGCCAGTCCAACTGTTAGGTCTTCCCGAGTCTGGTTATTTTTTAAAACCTCTGTCGATAACCCCTAGCAGGCCATTTGCAACATCTGTCATGCCAGCATCAGCAGGAGTAGCAAAACTACCAGCCTTACCACCATCAGCATGATCAGGCACATGGCAGCAAAGCACCCAACCCCAGGCTCCATCAACAGTGTCTGCGGGTGACACCACTGCTTCTTCCACTGTTGTGCGTGCAAGCCAATCCCCTGTCCATGGTGCATGCGAAGATGCCTTCTGCCCTGCACCTGCCGTTGCCCACAGTCAAATAGCACCATCATCAAGCACGTCCATGTCTTTGTCCCAGTGCAGCCTTCAATTGTCCATACCCCAGTCATTGGAATGTAAGCGGAAATACACAGCCAACGCCCCACAGGCCACGGTACTCAATAGTCATATTTCTCATCTGCTTGCGGTCGAAATGTTGCCTTTTAGGCTCGTGGAGATGGAAGCTTTCCACAACCTGATGGCGGCGGCCGTCCCAAGGTACTCTGTCCCCAGCCGCCACTATTTCTCCCGCTGTGCCGTCACGGCATTACACAAGCACGTGTCCCACAACATTACCCGTGCCCTCAACAATGCAGTTACTGGGAAAGTACACCTAACCACGGACATGTGGACAAGTGCTTGTGCCCAGGGATGGTACATCTCGCTGACGGCACACTGGGTTAACATATTGGAGTGACATAGTCAGACTTTGGGATGGAACACATCCTCACGACGCCAAGGATTGCGGGCCCTACGTCAATCAGGGTTGCCCCCACTGTGTACAGTTCCTGCACCTACTCCTCCTCTTCAGCCTCCATGTCAGAAATGAGCATGTCAGTCACAAGCTGAAAGCACTGCAGCACTGCCAAAGCAAAGCGGCAACAGGCTGTGCTGAAGCTAATTTTCTTAGGTGACAAACCACACATTGCTGAAGAGTTGTTGACAGTTCTGAAAGAGCAGGCAGATGTGTGGCTGACACTGCTAAATCTCCAGCCAGGCATGGTTGTGTTAGAACCCTCTTGTTAGGTTTTGTTTCAGTTTGCTGGTCACATGACCTTTTTACCCTATTTAGTCTGGCTCCGCCCTTCTGGCTTTGCTGGACTTCATTGTATTATCTACTCTTAAGCTAGCCGGGTGCTTAGGTGCCTTACTCTGTCAGTTTTGCTTGATCTGAGGATCTCTTAGTATTTGTTTTCTGTTTTATTTTCCCTGCTACACTTTCTGTTAGGAGGTGTCCACCTTTTCACCCAGTCCCTAGATCTTGTAGGGATTACTCCCTCGCAACTATAGGTCTTCGTTCAGACTAGCTGAGGACTTTAGCGGGTCTGGTCGCAGGATCAGGTTCCCCGTTACATCGTAGGGATCCAGCTCAGTCCAATTGTAGGGACAGAATTCCCACCTTTCCTTAGTGCTTGTAGCAGATCATAACAGTAAGTCCAGCCAAGAAAAAAAAAAAAAAAAAGTCTCTAAGGAAATATTTTCTGTTTCCATCATGGTCTCGGTTCAGGATTTGGTTCAACGCCTGCAGGGACTTTCTCTGGAGGTGGCTGAGATAAAGCAACACGTGAGTAGTTGTTCTGGAGCACATTTCGTGGAGCCTAAGGTACGTTTGCCTGATTTATTTTTTGGTGAACAACAAGATTTTTTTTCTTTTAAAAATGCTTGCTTGTTGTATTTCTGTTTGAGACCCAGATCCTCTGGTGATGAATCACAGCGCATAGGGTTCATAATGTCACTTTTGCGCAAAGAACCTCAGGACTGGGCCTTTTCTCTGCAGCCTAGTGATCCATGCTTTAGATCTGTGGATAGTTTTTTTTCTGCTTTGGGCTTATAATATGATGATCCTGATCGTGTTTCATCAGCTGAGACAGAATTGAGACCCTTGAGACAGGGATCAGGTAATGTGGAAAAATATTGTACTCACTTCCGAAGGTGGTCCACTCAGGTGGGCTAGAACGATTCAGCTTTGAAAAGTTTATTTCTTGCAGGGTTAAGTGAAAGGGTTAAAGATTTGCTGATTGCTTATCCCATACCTGGTAACTTGCAAGAGGCTATGCAATTAGTCATACGGGTGGATAGGAGACTGCGTGCAAGGGTTAATGAGAGTAAATCTGCCTTGTCAGCTCCAAGTTTGGAGAAGGAATGTACTGACATTGGAGAGCCGATGGAAATTGGAGCAATGACACCTCACTCTCGGGAAAAAGAACGCAGATTTGCTAAGGGCTTGTGTTTCTATTGTGGCAAATCTGAGCATTTTATTAAGAACTGTGCGCTTCGAATGAATAAAGAGAAAAAAAAATTAGGTCAGTTTCGCCCGCATAGCTTGTTTAAACAATAAAGGTGTCTTTCTTTCTGCTACCACTGCTGTTGAGGAGGAATTAATGGAGTTTCGGGTATTTGTGGATTGTGGTTCAACTCTCAATGTGATTGATGGGAAATTTTTGGAAAAACTAAAATTAAAACCCAAACTTCTGTCTTCCCCTATTAATGTGGTGTCTGTGGATGGTTCTCACTAGAAAAATGTGAGTTCGCTGTACAGATACTTAGTTTTTTGGGCTACATTGTCTCCAGTGAAGGTTTTGAGATGGACCCGGTGAAAGTGCAAGCTGTGCAGGATTGGCCTAGACCTATTGGTGTGAAATCAATACAGAGGTTCTTGGGGTTCGCCAATTATTATAGAAAATTCATAAAAAAAATTTCTGTGATTGCCAAACCTCTGACCGATCTCACCAGGAAAGGTGCTGATGCGGTTCAGTGGACTACTGAGGCCATTGAGGCTTTTGTGTTGCTAAAGGAGAGGTTCAGCTCTGCTCCCATCCTTACGCAGCCTGATGTGACTAAACCATTTTTGGATGAGGTTGATGCTTCTTCTGTGGGGTCGGCGCGGTGTTGTCTCAGGCAAAGACGGATGGAGTACATCCCTGTGCTTTTTTTTCAAAAAAATTTTCTGAGTCTGAACTAAATTATGATATCTGTAATCGGGAATTGTTGGCAATTAAACTCGCATTTGAACACTGGCGTCATTTTTTGGAGGGAGCGGAATTTCCCATTCAAGTCTTCACCGATCATAAAAATCTGATCTACCTTGATGCTGCCAAACGCTTGAATGCCCGTCAGGCTAGGTGGGCACTGTTTTTCTCACGGTTTAATTTTACCGTTACTTACATCCCAGGTACTAAAAATGTTAAAGCTGATGCTTTGTCTCGCAGCTTTTCTCCTATGGTGGGTACTGAGGAGGAGGAGGAAAACATCTTGCAAGAGGGGGTTGTTATTGCTGTTTTGGACTCCGTGTTGGAAGATGAGATTCTTAAAGCACAGGAGAATGCCCCATCTAACACGCCGCATGGGAGGTTGTTTGTGCCTGGTACCCTGAGGAGAGATTTGTTTGTTGAATGTCATGACTCTCGGTTGGCAGGTCATCCTGGAATCTCTGAGACCAAGAGACTTGTGGGTCGCAGTTTTTGGTGGCCAGGATGGCAGAAGGAAGTCATTAAGTGGGTGCGTCAATGCACTGTGTGTGCTAGATCTAAGTCTTCTCATACTCCTGCTGCGGGGTTGCTTTGCCCTCTGGAGGTCCCTAGTGCACCTTGGACACATTTGGCTATGGACTTTATTACTGACCTTCCCCCCTCTGAGGGTTTCACTGTCATCTGGGTGGTCGTGGACCGTTTTAGCAAGATGTGTCACTTGGTTCCTTTCATCAAACTGCCCTGCGCTAAGACTCTCGCTAAGGCCTTTGTCAAGGAAATAGTCAGACTGCATGGTGTTCCTACTGACATTGTTTCTGATAGGGGACCTCAGTTTGTGGCTCGTTTTTGGCCGCTTTTTGTGACAGGTTGGGAGTTCATTTGTCGTTTTCATCCGGATATCATCCTGAGTCTAATGGCCAGACAGAAAGGAAAAACCAGGATGTTGAGCAGTTCTTGCGTTGTTTTGTGACTGATAATCAAGAGGGTTGGTCTGAGTTTCTGCCACTTGCTGAGTTTGCTCTTAACAACCATACATCCGCTTCTGCTGATTGTTCGCCTTTTTTTTGTTGTACTGGGAGACATCCGTCATTTGGGTCATTTTCCAAGTTGGGATCGGCTGTACCTGAAGAGGAGAATTTTTCTGGTGTTTTGGAGAGAGTTTGGACTGATGTGCGTGGTAATCTTCAGGAGGCTAACAAAAGATCCAAAATGTATTTTGATAGAAAACGACAAGAGGTTTTGTTTGCTATTGGTGACATGGTCTGGTTGTCCTCTAAGAATCTGCGCTTGAGGATTCCGTCTAAGAAATTGGGTCCCAAGTTTGTAGGGCCCTTTAAGGTGCTTCAGGTTATTAACCAATCTGCTGTTAAGTTGGAGCTTCCTACCTCCTGGAAGATTAATCCGGTGTTTCATGTTTCTCTCTTGAAAAAAGCTGAGGTCTCAGAGGGAGACGTGTTGGCCACTGTTCCCCTGGTGGTGGAGGACGGGCAATATGAGATTTCCCGCATCCTAAATTCTAGACGTATAGAGGGGGTTTGCAGTACCTCGTCGCTTGGAAGGGTTATGGACCCGAGGATAACTCATGGGTGAGGGCGGATGATGTTTCTAGACTTGTCAGAGTGTTTCACAAGAGATTTCCGGATAAGCCTAAGTCCTAGGGGATCCGGAGGATCCTCTTAGAAGGGAGGGTACTGTTAGAACCCTCTTGTTAGGTTTTTTTCAGTTTGCTGGTCACATGACCTTTTTACCCTATTTAGTCTGGCTCCACCCTTCTGGCTTTGCTGGACTTCATTGTATTATCTACTCTTAAGCTAGCCGGGTGCTTAGGTGCCTTACTCTGTCAGTTTTGCTTGATCTGAGGATCTCTTAGTATTTGTTTTCTGTTTTATTTTCCCTGCTACACTTTCTGTTAGGAGGTGTCCACCTTTTCACCCAGTCCCTAGATCTTGTAGGGATTCCTCCATCGCAACTATAGGTCTTCGTTCAGACTAGCTGAGGACTTTAGCGGGTCTGGTCGCAGGATCAGGTTCCCCGTTACATCGTAGGGATCCAGCTCAGTCCAATTGTAGGGACAGAATTCCCACCTTTCCTTAGTGCTTGTAGCAGATCATAACAGGTTGTGTGTGACAATGGCAGGAACCTGGTGGTGGCTTCGAGGCGAGGCGAACTGACACAGGTACCATGCCTGGCCCATGTGCTGAACCTCTTTATTCAACGTTTTCTAAAAAGCTATCTGAAGCTGCCGGATCTGCTGGTTAAAGTACGCCGCATGTGTGCACATTTTAGAAAGTCAGCTACAGCTTCAGCCGCCCTTGCAGTGCTTCAGCAGCGATTGCAGATTCCGGCTCACCGACTGGTGTGTGATGTCCCCACAGGTTGTAACTCTACACTGCATATGTTAGAAAGGATTTGTGAGCAGAAGCGGGCAGTTGTTGAATACCAGCATCAACAAAGCCGTCGTTTGTCAGGTTTGACTCCACACATAAGGCCTCAGGAGTGGACATGGATGTCAGACTTATGTAGCATCCTCCAAAACTTTGAGGAGTCCACCAAGATGGTGAGAGTTCTGAAAAGCTCTCTGCTCACAATGAAAGAGGAGTCATTACAGGCGGAGCATGAGGACATGGATCAAGGAACCATACAGGGTGATTACACACAGCCCAGCCTCGTGTCAACCCAACGTGGATTGTTTGACAATGAGGAAGGGGAGGAAGAACAGGAGCTACTTTCATGCGCTATAGACGGGACTACAACCACAACTGTCATACCGTCTGTTCAGTGTGGATGGCCTGAGGACAGGGAAGAAGAGGAGGAGGAGGACACCTTGGTCAGTCGTCCTGTTGTTGAGGAAACGGAAGTCTTGCCTGTTACCAGTCTGGCACACATGGCTGACTTTATGTTGCGCTGCCTTTCCCGTGACCCTCGTATTGTCAAAATATTGGGTACCAGTCATTACTGGCTAGTGACACTTTTAGACCTACGGTACAAGGATAACTTTCAATCTCTTGTTCCAGAGGCAGACAGGTGTACCAAAATGGTGCAGTACCATAGGGCCATTGTTGCAGAATTATTAAAAAAAATTCCCATCTCAAAATGCTGGCGGCAGAGATAGCAGTTCGATGGCCAACCAAGCAGGACAGGCGAGACAGACACAAGTCCTCTCCAGCAGAGGCAGGGGAACACTGCAAAGTTCTGGGACAGTTTTCTAAGACCCTCCCATCGCCCATTCACTGAGGCGCGGGGTAATCTCACAAGGAATGCAATGTTCTCTAAGATACTGAGGGAGTACCTTGCTGACCGTACCAACGTCCTCCGTGATTCCTCTGTGCCTTTTAATTATTGGTAGAGTTGAGCGATACTTTCCGATATCAATAAGTATCGGATCGGAATGGGTATCGCCGATACCCAAAAAGTATCGGCGATACCCGATACCGATACCGGAAATCCAATGTAAGTCTATGGGAACAAAATATCGGAATTAAAAAAAACCCATTCTTGCCTTGTTGGTTAATTGTACATGAAGGAAAACAACAAAGAGTAATGTAGAATGTATTGGGGGAGGTTGAGGAGACATGAAAGGCATAGATGTTTAACCCAATCAAATGGTATAGCATTAATATTTTTTTTTTAAAGATGTTCGGATTGACGAAGAAATTGACAATGTTGTTAACCTTTTTTATATTTTGGCAAATATGTATGTTTCACAACTTCCATGGTCTTCACCTTTTTAACTTTTGCCACACTTTCTCCTTCATAATCTTCAGCAGCATCATCTTTTTCATCAAATTATTTTCATCTTCACCTTCTTTATCTTCTTCTTAAACTTCTTGCTATTCATCTTTTTGTTAACATTACTCATATTGTTCTTATTAAACTATTATTCTTCTTCATATTCTACTTCTTCATCTTCTTCCTCTTCATCTTCTTCATCATATTCTTACTTGTGACAGAGATCCTGTACTTGTAATCTGTAAAAGTATGAATTTTTCATCCTTCTGTTCTTGCTGTCCCAAAAGATTTAAATTACAACAGTATTTGTCCGTGTTCAGTTTAGCCTGCAGCAGCAGGCATTTTCCAGGGGCACCATGAGGAGGAACGGACTCACCCCCATACACTGCTTAGTCTTCTTCTGCTTATAATTTAGAGCATATATTTTGCTCTTCATTTTGGTCTTATACTTCATGTTCTTCTGCTTTTTGATCTTCTGCTTATTGTTCTTCTGTCTCTTTTTCTGTATCTTGTAGTTTGTCTTAACTTTCTTTGTCCTGTTGGTGATCTTCTTCTGGGTAATCTTTTATTTCTTCTTTGTGATGGTGTTCAGGCTGGTTGGCTTGATGCTCGTCGTCCTTGTGGTCATGATCTTCTTCGGGGTGGTCATCAGGGTCGTCGTCTTCATTGTTGGAGATCCAGAGTGATTACCCAAAAAAAATTTAAAAAATCTTCAATTTGTAAATGTAGCTGAAGGTACAAGAAGGCTGACTAACTTCCGAGAACCAGCTGACGTTACTGGAACCCGGACGGGTATCAGATGGTACAAGAGACAATGGAAGTAACGAGGACCAGCTGACTGTGCTGGAACCCGGAGGGGCAGCAGAAGGAAAAGAGCCAATGGCACAACCGAGGACCAGCTGACGTTACTGGGACACGGTTACTAAGCAGGAGGTACCTGTGCTCCAAAGCACTACCAAGGACCAGAAGACGTTGCTGGAACTCGGATACCGAGATGGAGGCACCTAGGCCAAAGGCACTGCGGAGAACCAGTTGACGGTACTGGAACCCGGACGGGTAGCAGAAGGTACAAGAGCCAATGCAAGTAACGAGGACCAGCTGACTGTGCTGGAACCCGGAGGGGCAGCAGAAGGAAAAGAGCCAATGGCACAACCGAGGACCAGCTGACGTTACTGGGACACGGTTACTAAGCAGGAGGTACCTGCTCTCCAAAGCATTACCAAGGACCAGCAGACGTTGCTGGAACTCGGATACCGAGATGGAGGCACCTAGGCCAAAGGCACTGCGGAGAACCAGTTGACGGTACTGGAACCCGGACGGGTAGCAGAAGGTACAAGAGCCAATGCAAGTAACGAGTACCAGCTGACTGTGCTGGAACTCGGAGGGGCAGCAGAAGGAAAAGAGCCAATGGCACAACCGAGGACCAGCTGACGTTACTGGGACACGGTTACTAAGCAGGAGGTACCTGTGCTCCAAAGCACTACCAAGGACCAGCAGACGTTGCTGGAACTCGGATACCGAGATGGAGGCACCTAGGCCAAAGGCACTGCGGAGAACCAGCTGACGGTACTGGAACCCGGACGGGTACCATAAGGCACCCATGAAAATGTAAGTTGACAGGCCGCAAGCCGTCCGCAGTTACCAAATCACACAGTCCTACAGTGGGTGCTTGTCCTATTGTCACAACTGAAACAGCCTTTATTTACATATCCCACAGCACACATAGGAATCACCTAAACTGCAGGCACCATAGAGTCGGCTAACCCGAATGCAACACGACAGGACAACTTATTGGAGGCTAATTGACGTTGACACTGCCAGGAAACAGCTGTCGTGCTGTAACCAGGCTGGGCAGGAGTCATTACCCATGCCAAGTACTTCAGAGCAACAACTGGCGTTGTTGGAGCCCAGGGATGAGAAGAGAACAGGGTGGAGGCAGCAGGACTGTTTGCCGTACACACAGCAGGGGAACAGCTGACATTACTGAACCCCAGTAACACAGGAGCAAGTGTTAACTGTGCTAACAGCACTTCCGAGCAACAACTGGCGGTGTTGTAGCCCAGGGATGAGAAGAGAACAGGGTGGAGGCAGCAGGACTGTTTGCTGTACACACAGCAGGGGAACAGCTGACATTACTGAACCCCAGTAACACAGGAGCAAGTGTTGACTGTGCTAACAGCACTTCCGAGCAACAACTAGCGGTGTTGGAGCCCAGGGATGAGAAGAGAACAGGGTGGAGGCAGCAGGACTGTTTGCCGTACACACAGCAGGGGAACAGCTGACATTACTGAACCCCAGTAACACAGGAGCAAGTGTTGACTGTGCTAACAGCACTTCCGAGCAACAACTGGCGGTGTTGGAGCCCAGGGATGAGAAGAGAACAGGGTGGAGGCAGCAGGACTGTTTGCCGTACACACAGCAGGGGAACAGCTGACATTACTGAACCCCAGTAACACAGCAGCAAGTGTTGACTGTGCTAACAGCACTTCCAGGCAACAACTGGCGGTGTTGGAGCCCAGGGTCAAGGAGGATGTTTAAATACTAGATCAAGTATTTTCCTTGTTATGTGTCAATTAAAAATGTCTATACTCCAAACAAGAGAAAGATAACCTTTACTACCATAAGATGATGATTTCAGTTTAAAAAAATCTAGATAAATAAAGAATTGACAAACATAAACGCATACATTAACATGTTGAACAGCAATGCAAACCACAAAATAAATTGGTTAAGGAATCTGCTATACGGTTGTAAATAAAAGCATACAAGTACATATCAGAATACATTAATGATGGATAAGTAACAGTATGTACACCATTTTTATTGTATAGACAATGAATGTCTGACTTCAAAACATCATCAGCATTACAAGTTATCTGTGACATTCATAAAATGTTACATTTGCTGAATAATGTCACTAAACAGTTTATAAAAATTATACAATTTCCATCATGTAATACTCATAATATGTGCCAATAATCATTTTTATTAACAAACATAACCTTTAAAAAGTGCATAGTGCATAGTGAAAATTGCTATTTATGCCTGACTGTCGACTTGCAAGCATGACAACGGATAGATAAGGTATATATAGATGAGACTGCATAGCCACAGATGGTGAATGGCGATGTAATACTGTACCTCAATAAAGTGTGCGTCACTACTACATCAATTTTTTTATATAGCTTTATAAACAGGGTACGTGCATGTATGCTTGCGCCTTTGTTTGGACGCACAGACTGCCTTCCTGCTGTGACGCGTTGGGTAGTGAACAGTTGTGTGCAGTGTTCACTGTAGTCTGAGGTTTTCATTTTTGGAGTGCAGATCACGCTCCAGTTAGTTCTTCAACCACTACTGGTTGTAGTCTGCTGAGCGTGTGTCACTGCCTCATCCTTGACATTTTTCTCTAATTGTTGCTGCTCCATTCTATTTCAAATAACTCAAATCTATTAGTGTGACGCGCTTCCATCCGTATCCAATACATTGGTTGCAAACACTATAGAAGTACACAAAGGGGCCTTTCACACCTAGTGAACAGTTGTGTGCAGTGTTCACTGCAGTCTCTGCAGAATAACCACACTTAGGCCTTATAACTTTTCTGACTTTCTTTATCAATCTACCAATATGAAGAAGGCAGGGAGTAAGGCACGTGGTCGTGGCCGTGGAGTTTCAGCAGGGAGAGGACGTGGGGATTCTGTGGCTGCTGCCGCCCCCAGTGACACAGCATCCACCAGTTTTCCCCGTGAGCGTTCCTTTATGCGCACTTTTGTAGGAGCTCGGCGTACCCCCCTGCTGCGTGAAGAACAAATTGAAGCCGTTGTTGGTTGGATGGCAGCCAATGCATCGACTTCAATTGCTTCCACCTCCTCTCAGGACCACAGCACTGTTGAGCAACCATCTGTCTCTTCACCGCCTGCCAAATTGCCCAGGCAGTCAGAGAGTTCTGTACAGGAGCCAGCTGAGTCTCTGCTTCTGTACTCAGAATCTGTTGGCTTGCAAACAGAGGCCCAGCCAAGCAGCATTCTGGAATGTGAAGAAGCGGAAGTATGCAGTGATGCGCAACAGCTGTGTCTCTCTGAATCTGAAGAGGCGGTGAGCCAGTGCCGATGGTCAGCACACCGCAGAACGCATCTGATGATGATGAGACTCAGGTGCCAGTTTCTGTTGAGCATGGTGCTGGCCAGACCACCCAACAGCAGCAGGTGTTGGAAGAGGGTAGTGGAGATGATGAGGTCCAAGACCCAACATGGCGTGAGCAACTGGAAGGTGGTGGGAGCAGCTCTGAGGAAGAGATTCCCCAACGGTACAAACAGGAGGGAGAGTTAGGCTGCAGACTCGGTTGCCTGTAGCCTCCAGTTTGGCACCTGTTCGGAGCAGTTCTCTTCCAAAAGTCAAAACGGGCGCTCCCAGGACTTGCACTGCGTGGTCCTTTTTTGACACACTTGCAGATGATATTTGCTATGTCAAATGCAAGCTGTGTAATCAAAAAGTAAAAAGAGGTAAAAGTGTCAGTAACCTCAATACCACTAATATGTGGAAACATGTGCGGACAAAGCACGTAGTTGAGTTACAAAGACACACTGGAGATGTAGGCCAACCTACAGCAGCACCTACATCTTCAGGTCGTGTTGGAGCCTCTTCCTCCAGCTCACACACAGCTGGTTCGGCTTCCTCACAGGATCGCCATGGAATAATAATAATAATCTTTATTTATATAGTGCCAACATATTCCGCAGCGCTTTACAGTTTAACAGTTTCAGAACACAAGTCATAAGTAACAACGTTAACAATACAATAATTAAAGCAATATAAGCCGCCCCTGCTCGTGAGAGCTTACAATCTACAATGAGGTGGGGGAGATACAAAGTACAGGTGTTTATATACAATGGTGTATTTACAATGATTGTCCAGCCATTTTGAGGGAGTGAGGGATGGATGGAGATAGTGAATGGGCTACACACACACACTTACACATAGAATGACTTTGATTAGTGAATGTGATAGGCCGCTCTGAACAAATGTGTTTTGAGGGAGCGCCTGAAACCATGCAAATTGTGGATAGTCCTAATTTCTTGGGGTAGAGCATTCCAGAGGATTGGCGCAGCGCGGGAGAAGTCTTGGAGTCGGGAGTGGGAGGTACGGATTAGTGCAGAGGTTAGTCGAAGGTCGTTTGCAGAGCGCAGCAGTCGGTTAGGCCGATAGATAGAAATGAGGGAGGAGATGTAGGGGGGTGCTGCACTGTGGAGATCTTTGTGGGTGAGAACCAGTACTTTGAATTGGATCCTATAATGAATGGGCAGCCAGTGTAAGGACTGGCGAAGGACTCTATGAAGGACATCTGCCACGTTTTGCATGCGTTTGATGAGTCAACGCGGATGGCGAGTGCAGATGATGCACTAGTCAGCCTGACTGTCCCCCTTATCTGCCTGCTTCAAAAAACACTGCAAGCACTAAGGGATGAGGTTTTGGAAGAGGTGGAGGATGAGGAGTCACAAATTCCATCACCTTCTGGA
This sequence comes from Oophaga sylvatica, assembly GCA_033576555.1. Lineage (NCBI taxonomy): Eukaryota > Metazoa > Chordata > Amphibia > Anura > Dendrobatidae > Oophaga > Oophaga sylvatica. The sequence goes on along the minus strand of JARQOD010000003.1, from coordinate 449,688,343 downwards.
CAGTCAGCGCAATGTGGTTCCTCACAAAGGGCTGGAGGACTTTCAAAGTACCATGCTGTATCAACAATTGAACCTCCAGAGTCGCTGTCTATATTTTCATAACCATCGCAAACTTTTAATGTATTTACAAAGCACATAATGTACAGTTTTTGTCTATCCTTTTGTAATGCTATTGTGTTTCCATAAACTGATGTTACAGAATTATGATAAAATGTTTTAAAATTTTATGAGTTTTAAATTTTGTAAATTTTTATGTATTTGAAGGACTTTGTGAGGAGGATGAGGAGGAGTCAATGGAGGAGGAAGACCGCTCCAGAGGGAGGTACACAACGCTCTAGTCAGTATGTAGAGCGAGGGTGGGATGATGCAGAGCAGGCAGAGATGACGCCTCTTGCAGGGGACAGCGTTTCTTGGCCAGTTGGGAGTCTGCAGCACATGGTTGATTTCATGCTGCAGTGCCTGAGAAACGACCGCCGCATCGCCCACATTCTCAGCACGTCAGATTATTGGGTGTACACCCTCCTAGACCCTCGCTACCGGGACAACTTACAAAGCCTCATCACACCGTTGAACCGGGAGCGTAAAATGCGGGAGTACCAAGACACACTGGTGCAATCCATAATGTTCTCCATTCCAGCCGAGAGCACTGCTGCTGCTACTGCTTTACAAAGCAGCTCTGTGCGTCGAGGCAGTGGAGACAGCTCTGCAACAAGAGGGAGCACAAGCAGCGCCTCTGCACAGGGCAAGACCAGTATGTTCCAAATGTGGCGAAGTTTTGTGGCAGCCCAACCAATGTCTACACCATCCGAGACGGCTCCAGTCAGCAGGAGGCAACGTTTCCGTAAGATGGAGACAGACTACATGTCTTGCCCTCTCAGTGTACTCCCAGATGGCTCTTCCCCATTCAAGTTTTGGGTCTCTAAGCTGGATACATGGCCAGAGCTTAGCCAGTATGCATTGGAGGTGCTGGCTTGCCCTGCTGCCAGTGTATTATCGGAGCGCGTCTTTACTGCTGCAGGTGGTGTACTAACAGACCGTTGTATGCGACTATCCTCCGATAATGTAGAACGGCTTACTTTTCTGAAAATGAACAAGGCATGGATCTCGCCTGAATTTGCCTGTCCGGTTTCAGATTAAATAACTGGTTGGCAACGTTATCCATGTCTCCTGTTATGTTCATCTTTCTACCACCTGAACTCTACTTCCTGGGCTACAACACTGCCAGTTGCTGCTCAGAAGTGTCGTGTCCACAGACCAATACACAAGCTATAGTGTTAGTGGGGTTCAGTAACGCCTGCTGTTCCCCTGCTGTGTGTCTGGCAAAAATTAATGCTGCTAACTCCAAATTAAAGTTCAAATTAAAGTTCAAACATCTCATACTAGGCCTCTGCCTACACCCTCCTTGACCCTGGGCTCAGAAGTGTTGGATGCACAGATCAAAACAATCGCTGATGTGTTTGTGGGGTTCAGTAACGCCTGCTGTTCCCCTGCTGTGTGTCTGGCAAAAATTACTGCTACCTAGCTACACATGTTGAAAAAAACATGACATGTTAAAGTGGCTAGTGCTACACATAGATATCAGGCTACACCCTTATTTCTAAGCTGTAAACAAGTGAAACGTCACCTTTAAAACCATTAAATGATTAGTCTTGGTAACAAATCTGTAACAAAATAATTGTGACATATTATTGCAGATATCCACATGTCTAACACAAATGCTAACACAAAAGCATACTTATGCTATAGGGTACTGATGGTGAACCTTGTCACTCCATAACTTTGACAAATCCAACTCACATCATGCCTCAAATGCTGCAATGTTGGAAGTGCATAATGTGGGTTGAACTTTGACAATAGCTGCAGTGCGAAGGTTATCCTTCAGTGTTCTTGGCTTTTAAATAAAAGCATACAAGTAAATATAATAATCCATTGTTGATTAAGGGACGTGATGTACACCTGTAATATTGTCCAAACAATGGATGTAGGACTAGTCCTCTTCAACATTACTTATATTTGTGTCATTTGAAAAAATACATATTTAATTACAAATTTAACAACCCATGTTCACTAGGTGTGAAAGGCCCCTTTGTGTACTTCTATAGTGTTTGCAACCAATGTATTGTATACGGAAGGAAGCGCGTCACACTAATAGATTATAGTTATTTGAAATAGAATGGAGCAGCACCAATTAGAGAAAAATGTCAAGGATGAGGCAGGGACACACGCTCAGCAGACTACAACCAGCAGTGGTTGAAGAAGTAACTGGAGCGTGATCTGCACTCCAAAAATCAAAACCTCAGACTACAGTGAACACTGCACACAACTGTTCACTAGGTGTGAAAGGCCCCTTTGTGTACTTCTATAGTGTTTGCAACCAATGTATTGTATACGGAAGAAAGCGCGTCACACTAATAGATTATAGTTATTTGAAATAGAATGGAGCAGCACCAATTAGAGAAAAATGTCAAGGATGAGGCAGGGACACACGCTCAGCAGACTACAACCAGCAGTGGTTGAAGAAGTAACTGTAGCGTGATCTGCACTCAAAAAATATAAACCTCAGACTACTGTGAACACTGCACAGAACTGTTCACTATCTTCGAAAGGCCCCTTTGTGTACTTCTATAGTGTTCGCAACCAATGTATTGTATACGGAAGGAAGCGCGTTACACTAATAGATTTGAGTTATTTGAAATAGAATGGAGCAGCACCAATTAGAGAAAAATGTCAAGGATGAGGCAGGGACACACGCTCAGCAGACTACAACCAGCAGTGGTTGAAGAAGTAACTGGAGCGTGATCTGCACTCCAAAAATCAAAACCTCAGACTACAGTGAACACTGCACACAACTGTTCACTAGGTGTGAAAGGCCCCTTTGTGTACTTCTATAGTGTTTGAAACCAATGTATTGTATAAGGAAGAAAGCGCGTCACACTAATAGATTATAGTTATTTGAAATAGAATGGAGCAGCACCAATTAGAGAAAAATGTCAAGGATGAGGCAGGGACACACGCTCAGCAGACTACAACCAGCAGTGGTTGAAGAAGTAACTGTAGCGTGATCTGCACTCAAAAAATATAAACCTCAGACTACTGTGAACACTGCACAGAACTGTTCACTAGGTGTGAAAGGCCCCTTTGTGTACTTCTATAGTGTTTGAAACCAATGTATTGTATAAGGAAGAAAGCGCGTCACACTAATAGATTATAGTTATTTGAAATAGAATGGAGCAGCACCAATTAGAGAAAAATGTCAAGGATGAGGCAGGGACACACGCTCAGCAGACTACAACCAGCAGTGGTTGAAGAAGTAACTGGAGCGTGATCTGCACTCCAAAAATCAAAAACCTCAGACTACAGTGAACACTGCACACAACTGTTCACTAGGTGTGAAAGGCCCCTTTGTGTACTTCTATAGTGTTTGCAACCAATGTATTGTATACGGAAGGAAGCGCGTCACACTAATAGATTATAGTTATTTGAAATAGAATGGAGCAGCACCAATTAAGAAAAAATGTCAAGGATGAGGCAGGGACACACGCTCAGCAGACTACAACCAGCAGTGGTTGAAGAAGTAACTGTAGCGTGATCTGCACTCAAAAAATATAAACCTCAGACTACTGTGAACACTGCACAGAACTGTTCACTATCTTTGAAAGGCCCCTTTGTGTACTTCTATAGTGTTCGCACCCAATGTATTGTATACGGAAGGAAGCGCGTCACACTAATAGATTATAGTTATTTGAAATAGAATGGAGCAGCACCAATTAGAGAAAAATGTCAAGGATGAGGCAGGGACACACGCTCAGCAGACTACAACCAGCAGTGGTTGAAGTAGTAACTGGAGCGTGATCTGCACTCCAAAAATCAAAACCTCAGACTACAGTGAACACTGCACACAACTGTTCACTAGGTGTGAAAGGCCCCTTTGTGTACTTCTATAGTGTTTGCAACCAATGTATTGTGTACGGAAGGAGGCGCGTCACACTAATAGATTATAGTTATTTGAAATAGAATGGAGCAGCACCAATTAGAGAAAAATGTCAAGGATGAGGCAGGGACACACGCTCAGCAGACTACAACCAGCAGTGGTTGAAGAA
>JARQOD010000003.1:449589566-449684143 GCA_033576555.1 Oophaga sylvatica | reverse complement strand
TAAACTAGAAGCTTGGGCTGATAAATGGCAAATGAGCTTTAATGGGGATAAATGTAAGGTCATGCACTTGGGTAGAACAAATAAGATGTATAATTATGTGCTTAATTGTAAAACACTGGGCAAAACTGTCACTGAAAAAGACTTGGGTGTATGGGTGGACGACAAACTCAAATTTAGTGGCCAATGTCAGGCAGCTGCTGCCAAGGCAAATAAAATAATGGGATGCATTAGACGAGGCATAGATGCTCATGAGGAGAACATAATTTTACCTCTATACAAGTCACTGGTGCGACCACACTTAGAATACTGTGTGCAGTTCTGGTCTCCGGTGTATAAGAAAGACATAGCTGAACTGGAGCGGGTGCAGAGAAGAGCGACCAAGGTTATTAGAGAACTGGGGGGTCTGCAATACCAAGACAGGTTATTACACTTGGGGTTATTTAGTTTGGAAAAACGAAGGCTTAGGGGTGATCTTATTACAATGTACAAATATATGAGGGGACAGTACAAAGACCTTTCTAATGATCTTTTTACTCTTAGACCTGTGACGGGGACGAGGGGGCATCCTCTACGTCTGGAGGAAAGAAGTTTAGCCATAATCACAGATGCAGATTCTTTACTGTAAGAGCAGTGAGACTATGGAACTCTCTGCCGTCTAATGTTGTAATGAGTGATTCCTTACTAAAATTTAAGAGGGGACTGGATGCCTTTCTTGAAAAGTATAATATTACAGGCTATATTCACTAGTTTCCTAGATACAGCGTTGATCCAGGGAGCTAGTCTGATTGCCGTATGTGGAGTCGGGAAGGAATTTTTTTCCCCAATGTGAAGCTTACTGTTTGCCACTTGGGGTTTTTTTGCCTTCCTCTGGATCAACATGTTAGGGCAGGTTAGGATAGGATATGGGTTGAACTAGATGGACTTAAAGTCTTCCTTCAACCTTAATAACTATGTTACTATGTTACTATGTTATTTGAAATAGAATGGAGCAGCACCAATTAGAGAAAAATGTCAAGGATGAGGCAGGGACACACGCTCAGCAGACTACAACCAGCAGTGGTTGAAGAAGTAACTGGAGCATGATCTGCACTCCAAAAATCAAAACCTCAGACTACAGTGAACACTGCACACAACTGTTCACTAGGTGTGAAAGGCCCCTTTGTGTACTTCTATAGTGTTTGCAACCAATGTATTGTATACGGAAGGAAGCGCGTCACACTAATAGATTTGAGTTATTTGAAATAGAATGGAGCAGCACCAATTAGAGAAAAATGTCAAGGATGAGGCAGGGACACACGCTCAGCAGACTACAACCAGCAGTGGTTGAAGAAGTAACTGTAGCGTGATCTGCACTCAAAAAATATAAACCTCAGACTACTGTGAACACTGCACAGAACTGTTCACTATCTTTGAAAGGCCCCTTTGTGTACTTCTATAGTGTTTGCAACCAATGTATTGTATACGGAAGGAAGCGCGTCATACTAATAGATTTGAGTTATTTGAAATAGAATGGAGCAGCACCAATTAGAGAAAAATGTCAAGGATGAGGCAGGGACACACGCTCAGCAGACTACAACCAGCAGTGGTTGAAGAAGTAACTGGAGCGTGATCTGCACTCCAAAAATCAAAACCTCAGACTACAGTGAACATTGCACACAACTGTTCACTAGGTGTGAAAGGCCCCTTTGTGTACTTCTATAGTGTTTGCAACCAATGTATTGTATACGGAAGGAAGCGCGTCACACTAATAGATTTGAGTTATTTGAAATAGAATGGAGCAGCACCAATTAGAGAAAAATGTCAAGGATGAGGCAGGGACACACGCTCAGCAGACTACAACCAGCAGTGGTTGAAGAAGTAACTGTAGCGTGATCTGCACTCAAAAAATATAAACCTCAGACTAATGTGAACACTGCACAGAACTGTTCACTATCTTTGAAAGGCCCCTTTGTGTACTTCTATAGTGTTTGCAACCAATGTATTGTATACGGAAGGAAGTGCGTCACACTAATAGATTTGAGTTATTTGAAATAGAATGGAGCAGCACCAATTAGAGAAAAATGTCAAGGATGAGGCAGGGACACACGCTCAGCAGACTACAACCAGCAGTGGTTGAAGAAGTAACTGGAGCGTGATCTGCACTCCAAAAATCAAAACCTCAGACTACAGTGAACACTGCACACAACTGTTCACTAGGTGTGAAAGGCCCCTTTGTGTACTTCTATAGTGTTTGCAACCAATGTATTGTATACGGAAGGAAGCGCGTCACACTAATAGATTTGAGTTATTTGAAATAGAATGGAGCATGTTATGATTTGGTAGCTGAGGAGAGCAGGCAAAAAAGGAAATACACCAGAGCAGTTGGAAACTATGAGATTGCAGTACCCTGACTAACCACCACAACTAGAGGTAGCCGTGGAGCGTTCCTACGTTGGTCCTAGACGCCTCGTCACAGCCTGAGAAACTAACTACACCTAAAGATAGAAAGAGGAAAGCTATCTGCCCCGGAGCAGATCCCCAAAGAACATAGAAAGCCCCAAACATGTTATGGCGGTTAGACAAGAAGAAATACTGACACAGACAGAAAATAGTATGAGCAAACGTTGGGGCCCAAACTTACTAAATAGAAAAGGATAGGAAGGGCACTTACTGCAATCCCAAAAAACCCTGAAAAGCACCAACTCTACTAATTTCAAAAACACCTGAGATCACACGACCTCTACCACCTAAATTAGTTCTCTGGTGTAACCAAAAACAAAACAGCAGCCACTGAAAAAACTGGAAAAAAGCAAATGTACAAACATCAGTGGCTGAACTGAACTGAGAGGGCAAAAGCCCCCAGAAGGGACCCTGAAGGCCCCACAGAAGTGCAGGACAAAATGCAAAAATCAAGCACAAAAACAAAAAGAAGAAAAAGTCTTATCTGTTAGCAGGAGATTCAGACACGACACAGCAGGCTACCAAGGAAACAGGAATCAAGGATTGAGACCAGAACAATTGATCACCGGCAACCCTGATGGGAAGGCGACTCCCTTATATAAGACCAGTCAGTAACACCTGATTCCCAATCCTCACAATCTTCACTGGACAGTCCAGTACCGTTTGTAACCACCAGAGGGAGCTTCCGCTCAGAACTCATTTGCAGCCTATTCACAACAGGAGCAGCACCAATTAGAGAAAAATGTCAAGGATGAGGCAGGGACACACGCTCAGCAGACTACAACCAGCAGTGGTTGAAGAAGTAACTGTAGCGTGATCTGCACTCAAAAAATATAAACCTCAGACTACTGTGAACACTGCACAGAACTGTTCACTATCTTTGAAAGGCCCCTTTGTGTACTTCTATAGTGTTTGCAACCAATGTATTGTATACGGAAGGAAGCGCGTCACACTAATAGATTTGAGTTATTTGAAGCACCAATTAGAGAAAATGTCAAGGATGAGGCAGGGACACACGCTCAGCAGAATACAACCAGCAGTGGTTGAAGAAGTAACTGTAGCGTGATCTGCACTCAAAAAATATAAACCTCAGACTACTGTGAACACTGCACAGAACTGTTCACTATCTTTGAAAGGCCCCTTTGTGTACTTCTATAGTGTTTGCAACCAATGTATTGTATACGGAAGGAAGCGCGTCACACTAATAGATTTGAGTTATTTGAAATAGAATGGAGCAGCACCAATTAGAGAAAAATGTCAAGGATGAGGCAGGGACACACGCTCAGCAGACTACAACCAGCAGTGATTGAAGAAGTAACTGGAGCGTGATCTGCACTCCAAAAATCAAAACCTCAGACTACAGTGAACACTGCACACAACTGTTCACTAGGTGTGAAAGGCCCCTTTGTGTACTTCTATAGTGTTTGCAACCAATGTATTGTATACGGAAGGAAGCGCGTCACACTAATAGATTTGAGTTATTTGAAATAGAATGGAGCAGCACCAATTAGAGAAAAATGTCAAGGATGAGGCAGGGACACACGCTCAGCAGACTACAACCAGCAGTGGTTGAAAAAGTAACTGTAGCGTGATCTGCACTCAAAAAATATAAACCTCAAACTACTGTGAACACTGCACAGTACTGTTCACTATCTTTGAAAGGCCCCTTTGTGTACTTCTATAGTGTTTGCAACCAATGTATTGTATACGGAAGGAAGCGCGTCACACTAATAGATTTGAGTTATTTGAAATAGAATGGAGCAGCACCAATTAGAGAAAAATGTCAAGGATGAGGCAGGGACACACGCTCAGCAGACTACAACCAGCAGTGGTTGAAGAAGTAACTGGAGCGTGATCTGCACTCCAAAAATCAAAACCTCAGACTACAGTGAACACTGCACACAACTGTTCACTAGGTGTGAAAGGCCCCTTTGTGTACTTCTATAGTGTTTGCAACCAATGTATTGTATACGGAAGGAAGCGCGTCACACTAATAGATTTGAGTTGTTTGAAATAGAATGGAGCATGTTATGATTTGGTAGCTGAGGAGAGCAGGCAAAAAAGGAAATACACCAGAGCAGTTGGAAACTATGAGATTGCAGTACCCTGACTAACCACCACAACTAGAGGTAGCCGTGGAGCATTCCTACGTTGGTCCTAGACGCCTCGTCACAGCCTGAGAAACTAACTACACCTAAAGATAGAAAGAGGAAAGCTATCTGCCCCGGAGCAGATCCCCAAAGAACATAGAAAGCCCCCAAACATGTTATGGCTGTTAGACAAGAAGAAATACTGACACAGACAGAAAATAGTATGAGCAAACGTTGGGGCCCAAACTTACTAAATAGAAAAGGATAGGAAGGGCACTTACTGCAATCCCAAAAAACCCTGAAAAGCACCAACTCTACTAATTTCAAAAACACCTGAGATCACACGACCTCTACCACCTAAATTAGTTCTCTGGTGTAACCAAAAACAAAACAGCAGCCACTGAAAAAACTGGAAAAAGCAAATGTACAAACATCAGTGGCTGAACTGAACTGAGAGGGCAAAAGCCCCCAGAAGGGACCCTGAAGGCCCCCACAGAAGTGCAGGACAAAATGCAAAAATCAAGCACAAAAACAAAAGAAGAAAAAGTCTTATCTGTTAGCAGGAGATTCAGACACGACACAGCAGGCTACCAAGGAAACAGGAATCAAGGATTGAGACCAGAACAATTGATCACCGGCAACCCTGATGGGAAGGCGACTCCCTTATATAAGACCAGTCAGTAACACCTGATTCCCAATCCTCACAATCTTCACTGGACAGTCCAGTACCGTTTGTAACCACCAGAGGGAGCTTCCGCTCAGAACTCATTTCCAGCCTATTCACAACAGGAGCAGCACCAATTAGAGAAAAATGTCAAGGATGAGGCAGGGACACATGCTCAGCAGACTACAACCAGCAGTGGTTGAAGAAGTAACTGTAGCGTGATCTGCACTCAAAAAATATAAACCTCAGACTACTGTGAACACTGCACAGAACTGTTCACTATCTTTGAAAGGCCCCTTTGTGTACTTCTATAGTGTTTGCAACCAATGTATTGTATACGGAAGGAAGCGCGTCACACTAATAGATTTGAGTTATTTGAAATAGAATGAAGCAGCACCAATTAGAGAAAAATGTCAAGGATGAGGCAGGGACACACGCTCAGCAGACTACAACCAGCAGTGGTTGAAGAAGTAACTGTAGCGTGATCTGCACTCAAAAAATATAAACCTCAGACTACTGTGAACACTGCACAGAACTGTTCACTATCTTTGAAAGGCCCCTTTGTGTACTTCTATAGTGTTTGCAACCAATGTATTGTATACGGAAGGAAGCGCGTCACACTAATAGATTTGAGTTATTTGAAATAGAATGGAGCAGCACCAATTAGAGAAAAATGTCAAGGATGAGGAAGGACACACGCTCAGCAGACTACAACCAGCAGTGGTTGAAGAAGTAACTGTAGCGTGATCTGCACTCAAAAAATATAAACCTCAGACTACAGTGAACACTGCACACAACTGTTCACTAGGTGTGAAAGGCCCTGCACTGATCTGCACTCAAAAAATATAAACCTCAGACTACAGTGAACACTGCACACAACTGTTCACTAGGTGTGAAAGGCCCCTTTGTGTACTTCTATAGTGTTTGCAACCAATGTATTGGATACGGATGGAAGCACGTCACACTAATAGATTTGAGTTGTTTGAAATAGAATGGAGCAGCACCAATTAGAGAAAAATGTCAAGGATGAGGCAGTGACACACGCTCAGCAGACTACAACCAGCAGTGGTTGAAGAACTAACTGGAGCGTGATCTGCAATCCAAAAATGAAAACCTCAGACTACAGTGAACACTGCACACAACTGTTCACTAGCTGTGAAAGGCCCCTTTGTGTACTTCTATAGTGTTTGCAACCAATGTATTGGATACGGATGGAAGCACGTCACACTAATAGATCACTGTTAATTTCAATTGAATGGAGCAGCACCAATTCCACCAAATAATATAAAAAAAGAGTCAGTGAGTGACACGTGCAGATGACTACAAACAGCGCTGGATGCAGAGCAAACTGCAGCGTCACCTGCACTCACACACACACCTTGCACAGAGCTGTGAAAACAACACTGCAAGGAAAAAGGATGATTTACACAGCGGTTTCTCAAATAGCCTGCCTACAGAACAATTCACAAAAACGCTATCAGTAACTGTCCCTCAGAGTCAGCAGAGCAGCGTTCTGTCCCTAACTGAATTCACAGCACAGTGACGCTAAAATGGCGGCGGCGCCTTTTATAGTGCATTCTGACATCATTTCAGCATCCAATCACAGCCATGCCATTAGTTAACATGACCGCAGCATTACAGAATGTGCCCACACTTCTTAGTATTCCTCATTGGCTGACTAAAATCACAGTGCCTCTCAAAGAATTATGGGAACTTCCGATTCCGGTATACGATATAGGAAAAATATCGGAACTAAGTATCGGAATTCCGATACAGCGAATATCGGCCGATACCCGATACTTGCGGTATCGGAATGCTCAACACTAATTATTGGATATCCAAGCTGGACACGTGGCATGAGCAGGCTCTCTACGCCTTGGAGGTCTTGGCCTGCCCTGCAGCTAGTGTTTTGTCCGAGCGGGTTTTTAGTGCTGCTGGTGGCATTTTCACAGATAAGTGCATTCGCCTTTCTACGGAAAATGCAGACAGGCTGACTCTTATAAAAATGAACAAGGGATGGATTGGGCCTGACTTCTCGACACCACAAAATGATGACAGTGAAGCATAAACTCCAATGTAGTGTTTTTTTGGGAGGTGTATTCCCATGCACCTCTTCACAACCAAACATGGATATACGCTTCCTGATTTTGGCTATTTGGTGTCCTCCTCCTTCTCCTCATCCTCACCGTCCTCCACCACTTGAACACCAGGGTGAATATATTCAGTCATGCTCCGGCCACTCTATGTTTTGGCAAGGGTGTTATGATGCCCGTCACCAAAATACAAAAAATATGTACACCCCCAAGGGGAAATGTTTGCCAGCCCATGCACTAAGTGTATGGGCATTCCAAGTCCAGGAGACCCACTCCTAGAAATTGGGCCTATTTTTTAATCAGGCCTTGCTCCACGTCTGATCATCCACCGATACTAGATCAAAAGGTTTTACATGTTCCGTGCAGCTACAGCCAGTGTCGCATTATTAACAAGGGTGGGTGGTTAGGCTGTGCGTAAAAGACTTGTTCTGAAAAAGGTTGAGGTGTACCCCACAGGGGAAGTGTTTGCCAGCACATACACTAATGTGTATGGGCATTCCAAATCTTGGAGACCCGCTCCTTTTAAATGGGACATTTTTTGGTAAGAGGCCCTCCTCCCTGTTTCTTCAAAGGGGGGATTGGAGTTATTGGGGTGCATATGACTTGGTAGCAGGGCAGGCCTTGCAGTCAATGCATAAGAAAACAGAATGGAAGTAGAAAATGAATAAAGTGAAATGGATTTTCCTGGGCCCATCCAGTACCTGAGTTCAAAAGCTTATTGTGGTGCATAAGACTTGGTAGCAGGGCAGGACTTGCATTCAATGCAACATTTTTTATTGAAGCCCTCCTGGACATCTCGTGAAAGGGGTATTGGGGTGCGTCATAATTCTTGGCAGCCCATGCACTCACTGCATAGGCTATAACAGTTTTGGAGACCCACTGTTTAATTAACCCCTTAACGACCGCCGATATGCCTTTTAAAGGCTGTCATTAAGGGTACTTAAACCACAGCGCCGTTAATTAACGGCGCTGTGGAAAAAGTGAATAGCGCCCCCCAGAGGTGCATTTTCTCCGGGGTCTCGAGACCCCAGAGAACATGAATCGGGTCGGTTTTTACCGACACCATGTTGCGATCGCCATTATTAACCCTATAACGGCGATCGCAACAAAAAAAAATGTTGTGCCATTTAATTTCTCTGTCCTCTGATGTCATCGGACATCAGAGGACAGAGAAAAAGGGTCCCCAGGACCCCCATGTGGCCCCCGATCCCCAGCATGTGGCCCCCGGGCCCTACATTGTCCCCCGGTGCCGCCGCTATGAAGAAAATGGCGGGCGCATGCTCAGTGCGCCCGCCGCTATGTGCTGGGGGGATGGGCAATATTCTCTGGGGTCTCGGCTACCGGGGGACCGATCCCGGTGTTGCGATCGCCGCTATACAGCATAACGGCGATCGCAACAACAAAAAAAAAGATTCTTTCCCCTCTGATGTGATCGCACTTCAGAGGGGAGAAAATGAGGGTCCCCAGGTCACCCGGAACCCCCCCTGTACCTGCCGGTGTCCTCCGGCAGGTCCCCCTGGCCTCCGATCCTCCCGGTCTTCTTCCTGGAAAAAAAATTGGCGGGCGCATGCGTAGTGCGCCCGCCGATCTGCTTGACGGCAGATTCAAATTTTTTTTCATTCATTCTCCAGAAAGTGCATTTTGATCACTGTGATAAACTATCACAGTGATCAAAATAAAAAAAACAGTACATATCCCCCCATTTATCACCCCCTTAGTTAGGGACATATAATAAAAAATAGAAATTATATTTATTTTCATTTTTCCGTTAGGGTTAGGGTTATAATTAGGGTTACGGTTATAATTAGGGTTAGGGTTATAATTAGGGTTAGGGTTAGCATTAGGGTTAGGGTTAGCATTAGGGTTAGGCTTATAATTAGGGTTAGGGTTAGGCTGGGTTCATACTGCGTTATGGCAGTCCGTTAGACGGACTGCGTTACACCGCGGTATAACGCGGTGTAACGCAGTCCGTTAACGCTGCCATTCACCCCCATTTGAGGGCGCATCGCGACGCATGCCGTAAAGCGGCATGCGTTTGCGACGTGCCATCATTCAGTGACGGAGCCTCGGACGTGGGCTGCAGCGTCTGGGCTCCGTCACCGCTAGCGCAGATGAATCATCTGCTGATTCCTCTGTGCTAACGGGTATAGCATAACGCGATCGCGTTATGCTATACCATTACCAGCCCGTCAACGCTATGTGTTGAACGGGCTGGTAAAACGCAAAATGAACCTAGCCTTAGGGTTAGGGTTATAATTAGGGTTAGAATTAGGGTTAGGGTTACAATTAGGGTTAGGGTTAAAATTAGGGTTAGGTTTACAATTAGAGTTAGGGTTACAATTAAGGTTAGGGTTACAATTAGGGTTGGGATTTAGGTTAGGATTAGGGTTGGGATTAGGGTTAGGGGTGTGTTGGGGTTAGGGTTGGAGCTAGAATTGAGGGATTTCCACTATTTAGGCACATCAGGGGGTCTCCAAACACCACGTGGCGTTCAAAAAGTCAAATGGCGCTCCCTCCCTTCCGAGCCCTGCCGTGCGCCCAAACAGTGGTTTACCCCAACATATGGGGTATCAGCATACTCAGGACAAATTGCACACCAATTTTGGGGTTCTAATTTCTCCTGTTACCCTCGGGAAAATAAAAAATAGCTGGCTAAAAAAAATCATTTTTGAGAAAAAAAAATGATTTTTCATTTTCACGGCTCTGCGTTTATAAATTTCTGTGAAGCACTTGGGGGTTCAAAGTGCTCACCACACATCTAGATAAGCTCCTCGGGGGGTCTAGTTTCCAAAATGGTGTCACTTGCAGGGGGTTTCTACTGTTTAGGCACATCAAGGGCTCTGCGAACACAACATGACGCCTGCAGAACATTCCATCAAAGTCTGCATTACAAAATGGCGCTCCTTCCCTTCCAAGCACTCCCATGCGCCCAAACAGTGGTTTCACCCCACAAATGGGGTATCAGCGTACTCAGGAAAAATTGCACAACAACTTTTTGGGTCCAATTTCTCCTGATACCCTTGGGAAAATAAAAAAAATAGCGGGCTAAAGAATCATTTTTGAGGAAAAAAATGATTTTTTATTTTCACGGCTCTACGTTTATAAATTTCTGTGAAGCACTTGGGTGTTCAAAGTGCTCACCACACATCTAGATAAGTTCCTTAAGGGGTCTAGTTTCCAAAATGGTGTCATTTGTGGGGGGTTTCCACTGTTTAGGCGTATCAGGGGCTCTCCAAACGCGACATGGCGTCCAATTTCAATTCCAGCCAATTTTGGTTTGAAAAAGTCAAACGGAGCTCCTTCCCTTCCAAGCCCTGCCGTGCGCCCAAACAGTGGTCCCACCCCACATATGGGGTATCAGCGTACTCAGGACAAATTGGACAACAACTTTTGTGGTCTAATTTCTCCTGTTACCCTTGGGAAAATAAAAAAATTGGGGACTAAACGATCAGGTTTGTGGAAAAAATATTACTTTTTATTTTCATGCCCGGGAGTTATAAACTTCTGTGAAGCACTTGGGGGTTCAAAGTGCTCACCACACATCTATATAAGTTCCTTAGGGGGTCTAGTTTCCAAAATGGTGTCATTTGTGGGAGGTTTTTTCCACTGTTTAGACACATTAGGGCCTCTACAAATGCGACATGGCGTCCAGCCAATTCTGAGTTGAAAAAGTCAAACGGCGCTCCTTCCCTTCCAAGCTCTGCCATGCCCCAAACAGTGGTTTACCCCCACAAATGGGGTATCAGCATGCTCAGGACAAATTGCACAAAAACTTTTGGGGTCTTGTTACCCTTGGGAAAATAAAAAATTGGAGTGAACATGTTTTTGTGGAAAAATATGATTTTTTATTTTCACGGTTCTATGTTATAAACTTCTGTGAAGCACTTGGAGGTTCAAAGTGCTCACCACACATCTAGATAAGTTCCTTAGGGGTCTAGTTTCCAAAATGGGGTCACTTGTGGGGGGTTTCCACTGTTTAGACACATCAGGGCCTCTACAAACCACGACATGCGT
Organism: Oophaga sylvatica; assembly: GCA_033576555.1. Classification (NCBI taxonomy): domain Eukaryota; kingdom Metazoa; phylum Chordata; class Amphibia; order Anura; family Dendrobatidae; genus Oophaga; species Oophaga sylvatica. The sequence goes on along the minus strand of JARQOD010000003.1, from coordinate 449,672,843 downwards.
CCAGCCAATTCTGCGCTGAAAAAGTCAAACGGCGCTCCTTCCCTTCCAAGCTCTGCCATGCACCCAAACAGTGGTTTACCCCCACATATGGGGTATCAGCATGCTCAGGACAAATTGCACAAAAACTTTTGGGGTCTTGTTACCCTTGGGAAAATAAAAAATTGGGGTGAAAAGATTGTTTGTGGAAAAAAATATGATTTTTTATTTTCACTGTTCTATGTTATAAACTTCTGTGAAGCACTTGGAGGTTCAAAGTGCTCACCACACATCTAGATAAGTTCCTTAGGGGGTCTAGTTTCCAAAATGGGGTCACTTGTGGGGGTTTCCACTGTTTAGACACATTCAGGGCCTCTACAAACCGACATGACGTCCAGCCAATTCTGCGCTGAAAAAGTCAAACGGCGCTCCTTCCCTTCCAAGCTCTGCCATGCACCCAAACAGTGGTTTACCCCCACAATGGGGTATCAGCATGCTCAGGACAAATTGCACAAAAACTTTTGGGGTCTTGTTACCCTTGGGAAAATAAAAATTGGGTGAAAGATTGTTTTTGTGGAAAAAATATGATTTTTTATTTTCACTGTTCTATGTTATAAACTTCTGTGAAGCACTTGGAGGTTCAAAGTGCTCACCACACATCTAGATAAGTTCCTTAGGGGGTCTAGTTTCCAAAATGGGGTCACTTGTGTGGGTTTCCACTGTTTAGACACATCAGGGCCTCTACAAAGACATACGCAGCCAATTCTGCGCTGAAAAGTCAAACGGCGCTCCTCCCTTCCAAGCTCTGCATGCACCCAACAGTGGTTTACACCCACAATGGGTATCACATGCTCAGACAAATTGACAAAACTTTGGGGTTGTTACCCTTGGGAAAAAAAAATTGGGGTGAAAGATTGTTTTGTGGAAAAATATGATTTTTTATTTCACTGTTCTATGTTATAACTCTGTGAAGCACTTGGAGTTCAAAGTGCTCACCACACATCTAGATAGTTCCTTAGGGGTCTAGTTCCAAAATGGGGTCACTTGTGATGGGTTTCCACTGTTTGACAATCAGGCCTCTACAAACGACATGCGTCAGCTATTCGCGTTGAAAAGTCAAATGTCGCTCCTCCTTGCGACCTCTGCATGCGCCCAAAAAGTGTTTACCCACATTGGGTATCGGCTTATCAGGAGAATTGCCAACAAATTTTGTGGTTCATTTTTTCTTTTAACAGTTGTGAAAAAAAAAATTGGTTCCGAAGTAAAGTTTTTGCAAAAAAAGTTAAATGTTAATTTTTTCCTTCCACATTGCTTCAGTTCCTGTGAAGCACATAAAGGGTTAATAAACTACTTAAATGTGATTTTGAGCACCTTGAGGGGTGCAGTTTTTAGAATGGTGTCACTTTTGGGTATTTTCTATCGTCTAGACCCCTCAAAGTGACTTCAAATGTGATGTGGTCCCTAAAAAAAAAATGGTGTTGTAAAAATGAGAAATCGCTGGTCAACTTTTAACCCTTATAACTTCATAACAAAAAAAAATTTTGTTCCCAAAATTGTGCTGATGTAAAGTAGACATGTGGGAAATGTTATTTATTAAGAAATTTGTGTGACATATCTCTCTGATTTAAGGGCATAAAAATTTAAAGTTTGAAAATTGTTAAATTTTCAAAATTTTCGCCATATTTCCGTTTTTTTTCATAAATAAACACAAGTCATATCAAAGAAATTTTACCACTAACGTGAAGTACAATATGTCACGAAAAAACAGTCTCAGAATCAGCCGGATTCGTTAAAGCGTTCCAGAGTTATAACCTCATAAATTGACAGTGGTCAGAATTGTAAAAATTGACCCTGTCATTAAGCTGCAAAATGGCTCTGTCACTAAGGGGTTAATTGCCCTTTAAGAAGATTAATGCTGCCTGATGCCCCTGTAAAAATAGGCTCTGTGACTTTAAGAGTCCCTCCTTCATAAATGAAACAAGATGTGTCTGCTTATGTGTCACACACCAAATGGCCAGCTAGGGTTGGTAAGTGTTACAATTACATTTCCCAGTGAATGCATTTGTTTTGGTTGAAAGCAATGTTAAAGTGGAAAACGTTTCAAAAACGCTGCAACATCTGAGCATAGCCCAAGTGGTGGAGGAACATTTTGGTCTGGTGTTTATTTTGCTTTACATACAAGTCATTAACCTGGAAAGGATGTGCCTTAACATATTTCCCAGCAAAATCCGTTTTGGTTTCATTTTGGTATGTTTTTTGGTGCACCGGTAAAAATGGCATGAAACTGTGACAACATTGTTTAAAGCTGTGAACTAGGAGTCAGGAATGCTTCTAAGGGCGATCCCCATGATGTTCCTGTGTCATTTGAGCAGTGTTTCCATCATTTTCAGACATATTTAGACCTTAAAAGGACCCCCGGGGGGATCGCGGTAAAAATGCTCGGGTCTCCCATAGACTTACATTGGGCTTGTTGTTCTGTCCGAGTACCTGAGTATTGAAATCTGGTCGACCCGATCAATGAGCACCTGAGTATTTTAGTGCTCGCCCATCACTAGTAATGACCAGATCAGAAGCAGTGGATATGCAGCTGCATGTTTCTGACCCGCATAGAAAGGGTCATTCACCTCTTCAGCACCAAAGGAAACTAAATCCATTTAATATGGGACACAAATCACCCCATCTCTAAAGAAGACCTGTGATTCATTACCCGACGTGACCATCTAACGCATACCTCCCAACTGTCCCGGATTGAGCGGGACAGTCCCGATTATGACCCCCCCGTCCCGCTGAGGACACTATGTGTCCCGCAGTGAGACGAGCCGCCACGCCCCCCGCACCCTTTCCTGCCCTCCCTGTCTCTACAGCTTAGCCTCACAGCAGCTAGCAATGACGCTGCTATTGCTGTAGTATTCTGTGCCCACAGGACCTGTGATGAGGTCACAGGAGGGGAGGAGTCAGGGTCACATGATCAGTGTCCTCCTTGTGTGCAGGACTCTGCGCTGTGATGGTTGTCACATGGTGCTGGATGAGGGTAAGTGTGTGTACGTGTGGGGTCGGGACTCGGGTTTACAGTGTGGATGTAGCAGTGCTGTAGTGTGTATGATGTGTACGGAGCGGAGCCGTGTGTACGAGGTGTACGGAGCGGAGCCGTGTGTGTACGAGGTGTACGGAGCGGAGCCGTGTGTGTATGATGTGTGTTATGTTTCGGTAGCTGAGGAGTGCAGGCAAAAAAGGCAATACACCAGAGCAGTTGGAATCTATGAGATTGCAGTACCCTGACTAACCACAACAACTAGAGGCAGCCGTGGAGCGTTCCTACGTTGGTCCTAGACGCCTCGTCACAGCCTGAGAAACTAACTACACCTAAAGATAGATATAGGAAAGCTATCTGCCCCGGAGCAGAACCCCAAAGATAATAGAAAGCCCCCAAACATGTAATGGCGGTTAGACAAGAAGAAATACTGACACAGATCAGAAAATAGTATGAGCAAACGTTGGGCCCAAACTTACTAAATAGAAAAGGATAGGAAGGGTACTTACTGCAATCCCAGAAAACCCTGAAAAGCACCAACTCTACTAATTTCAAAAACACCTGAGATCACACGACCTCTACCACCTAAATTAGTTCTCTGGTGTAACAAAATCAAAACAGCAGCCACTGAAAAAACTGGAAAAAGCAAAAGTACAAACATCAGTGGCTGAACTAAACTGAGAGGGCAAAAGCCCCCGGAGGGGACCCTGAAGGCCCCCACAGAAGTGCAGGACAAAATGCAAAAATCAAGCACAAAAACAAAAAGAAGAAAATGTCTTATCTGTTAGCAGGAGATGCAGACACGACACAGCAGGCTACAAGGGAAACAGGAATCAAGGATAGAGACCAGAACAATTGATCACCGGCAACCCTGATGGGAAGGTGACTCCCTTATATAAGACCAGTCAGTAACACCTGATTCCCAATCCTCACAATCTTCACAATCTTCACTGGACAGACCAGTACCGCTTGTAACCACCAGAGGGAGCCTCTGCTCAGAACTCATCTCAAGCCCATTCACAACAGTACCCCCCCTTGAGGAGGGGTCACCGAACCCTCATTTGAGCAACCAGGTCGGTCAGGATGAGTTCTATGGTACGCACGGATGAGTCTCCTAGCATGGATGTCCGAAGCAAACACCCAAGAATTGTCTTCCTGACCATAACCTCTCCACTTAACCAAATACTGGAGTTTCCGTCTAGAAAAACGAGAATCTAATATTTTCTCAACCACATACTCCAGATTGCCCTCAACCAAAACAGGGTCAGGAGGCACAGCAGCAGGAACCACTGGCTCAACAAACCTCTTCAACAAGGACTTGTGGAACACGTTATGGATCTTAAATGTCCCTGGAAGAAGCAAACGAAAAGAAACAGGATTAAGAATCTCCATGATCTTATAAGGTCCAATGAACCTAGGCTTAAATTTAGGAGATGCTACTCTCATAGGAATATTTTTTGAGGACAACCAGACCAAGTCCCCTACTTTAAACCGAGGACCATCAGTCCTATGCCGGTTAGCAAACCGCTGGGCCCTCTCCTGAGAGAGGGACAACCTCTCCACTACCTGGTCCCAAATCCGCTGCATACGCTCCACAACAGAGTCAACACCTGGACAGACAGAAGCCTCCGTCTGTCCTGAAGAAAATCGAGGGTGAAACCCAGAATTACAGAAAAACGGAGACATCAAAGTGGCAGAGCTAGCCCTATTATTAAGAGCAAACTCAGCCAAAGGCAAAAAAGAGACCCAGTCATCCTGATCAGCAGACACAAAGCATCTTAGATAAGTCTCCAATGTCTGGTTTGTTCTCTCAGTTTGACCATTGGTCTAAGGATGAAATGCCGAGGAGAAAGACAATTGAACACCCAGTTTAGAACAAAAAGTCCTCCAAAATCTGGAAACAAACTGGACTCCTCTGTCAGACACTATGTTCTCAGGAATGCCGTGTAAACGAACCACGTGCTGAAGGAACAACGGCACCAATTCAGAGGAGGAAGGCAACTTAGGTAATGGCACAAGATGTATCATCTTGGAAAACCTATCACAAATCACCCAGATGGCGGTCATTCTCTGAGAAACAGGAAGGTCGGAAATGAAATCCATAGAGATATGGGTCCATGGTCTCTTGGGCACAGGCAATGGCATCAACAAACCACTAGAGCGAGAGCAAGGCTTGGAGCGAGAGCAAGTCCCGCAGGACTGCACAAATTCCCTGACATCACGAGACAAGGTAGGCCACCAAAAGGACCGACTAACCAAGTCTCTGGTACCAAAAATTCCGGGATGCCCAGCCAACGCGGAACAATGAATCTCAGACATCACACTCTTTTTCCACTGGTCTGGGACAAACAATTTTCCAACAGGGCAGCGCTCGGGCCTATCCTCCTGACACCCCTCCAGAGCAAGTCTCAAATTAGGTGAGATGGCGGAAATAACTACACCCTCTTTCAAAATAACCGAAGGATCAGATAACTCAGGAGAGTCCGCAAGGAAGCTCCTCGAGAGGGCATCCGCCTTAACATTCTTAGTGCCAGGAAGAAAGGAAACCACAAAATTAAAACGTGTGAAAAACAAGGCCCACCTGGCCTGTCTAGGATTGAGTCGCTTGGCAGATTCCAGATAAACCAGATTCTTATGGTCAGTAAGGACCACCACCTGATGTTTGGCTCCCTCCAGCCAATGTCTCCACTCTTCAAAAGCCCACTTCATGGCCAATAACTCCCGATTACCCACGTCATAATTACGTTCAGTAGGAGAAAATTTTCGAGAGAAAAAGGCACAAGGGTTACTTTTAGAGGTCTCTGGATCTTTTTGGGACAAAACGGCACCTGCCCCAATTTCAGAGGCATCAACCTCCACCTGAAATGGCAGAGAAACATCAGGCTGCCGTAGAACAGGAGCAGAAGTGAATCTCTGCTTAAGTTCCTGAAATGCAGAGACTGCCTCAGGAGGCCAATTCACCACATCAGAACCCTTTTTGGTCAAATCAGTTAATGGTTTAACAATAACCGAGAAATTACTAATAAATTTACGATAAAAATTGGCAAAACCCAAAAATCTTTGAAGAGCCTTTAATGAAGTAGGTTGGACCCAATCACAGATGGCCTGAACCTTGACCGGGTCCATTTCAATAACAGATGGGGACAATATGAATCCCAGAAATGAGATCCTCTGTACGCCAAAAAGACACTTTGATCCCTTCACATACAGAGCATTCTCTCTCAAAATCTGGAATACAGTTCGAACATGTTTCACATGAGAGTCCCAGTCATTAGAAAAAATCAAGATATCATCCAAATAAACAATCAGAAATTTATCCACAAAATCCCTGAAAATGTCATTCATGAAGGACTGGAAGACAGAAGGAGCATTAGTGAGCCCAAAAGGCATCACAAGGTACTCAAAATGCCCCTCCGGGGTATTGAATGCTGTCTTCCATTCATCCCCGTGCTTAATGCGAATAAGGTTATATGCCCCCCTGAGGTCAAGCTTGGTAAACCAAGTAGCGTTTTTCACCCTGGAAAACAGGTCAGAAATCAAGGGTAACGGGTATTGATATTTCACAGTAATATTGTTCAAAAGACGATAATCAATACACGGCCTTAATGAACCATCCTTTTTGGCCACAAAGAAAAAACCGGCACCTAAGGGTGAAGAGGATGGTCTGATATGACCCTTCTCCAATGACTCCTTGATATAAGACCGCATAGCGTCATGTTCAGGTACAGACAAGTTAAAAAGGCGACCTTTAGGGAATTTACTACCAGGCACTAATTCAATAGCGCAGTCATAGCTCCTATTGTGAGGCAAGGATGCAGATTTACTTTCGCTAAATACATCAGAAAAATCAATCAAAAAGTCAGGAACATCCTGAGCCTGGGGGGGGCAGAAAAAACAGGAGTGTTGGTATTAACACATTGGCAGCCCCAACTGGTTACAGACACAGATTTCCAATCCAAAACAGGATTATGAGACTGTAACCAAGGGAAACCCAGTACGATAATATCATGCAGATTATACAGAACCAAAAATTTGCAGCACTCTTGATGATCAGGTTCAACCCTCATTATCACCTGAGTAGAGAACTGAGGTTTATTCTCAGCCAAAGGGGTAGAATCGATCCCCAGTAGGGGAATAGACTTCTGTAGGGGTATCAAGGGAAACCCACAACGTTTAGCAAAATCATAATCCATCAGGTTAATAGCTGCTCCAGAATCAACGAAAGCCTGAGCAGAAAATGAGGACAGAGAGCATATCAGAGTGACAGTTAATAAAAACTTAGTCTGAACACTACCCAAGACAACTGAGCGTGCAAAACGTCTTCCCCGCTTAGGGCAGACTGAAATAGCATGAGAGGCATCACCACAGTAGAAACATAACCCATTGCGCTTTCGAAACTCATGACGCTGTGCCCCAGACACCACTCTATCACACTGCATGGATTCAGAAGCAGGTTCACAAGGCAACACTATTCCACGCATACTTCTCCGCTCACGCAAACGTCTGTCAATTTGAATCGCTAATGACATAGAATCATTGAGACCAGAGGGGACAGGGAATCCCACCATAACATCCTTTACATTATCTGACAGACCCTTCCGAAAAAGGGCCGCCAAAGCGTCGTCATTCCACTTGGTCAGGACTGCCCACCTACGGAATCTCTGACAGTAAAACTCAGCGTCATCAAGCCCCTGATTTAATGCCAACAAGGCTTTTTCAGCTTGATCAGTGACATTAGGCTCATCGTACAATAACCCCAAAGCCTGAAAAAATGCATCAACATCACTCAAAACAGGATCCCCAGGTGTCAGGGAAAAAGCCCAATCCTGAGGATCGCCGCGCAGGAGAGAGATGACAATTTGAACCTGCTGCGCTGCGTTCCCTGAGGACTTAGATTTTAAGGCAAAAAACAATTTACAATTATTTTTGAAATTCTGAAACTTAGCTCGATCCCCTAAAAACAAATCTGGCATGGGAATCCTAGGTTCCACAACAGGCAACCTAGCAAGATATGCAGCAATACTCTGAACCTCAGTGGCAAGCTGATCCACACGGCCAGACAACTGTGCAAACTCCATTGAGAGAAAAAATCCTCCCCAGCACCCAGAGATACAGAGGGAAAAAAAAAAAAAATGCAACAAACAGAAAAATATCTCTGACAACTCTGACAACAGTTTTTTCTTTCACAAATTTTTTCCCTTCTGTGAGTACCATACAATTTTAAATTTTAGGCCGGTGATACTGTTTGTTTCGGTAGCTGAGGAGTGCAGGCAAAAAAGGCAATACACCAGAGCAGTTGGAATCTATGAGATTGCAGTACCCTGACTAACCACAACAACTAGAGGCAGCCGTGGAGCGTTCCTACGTTGGTCCTAGACGCCTCGTCACAGCCTGAGAAACTAACTACACCTAAAGATAGATATAGGAAAGCTATCTGCCCCGGAGCAGAACCCCAAAGATAATAGAAAGCCCCCAAACATGTAATGGCGGTTAGACAAGAAGAAATACTGACACAGATAGAAAACAGTATGAGCAAACGTTGGGGCCCAAACTAACTAAATAGAAAAGGATAGGAAGAGTACTTACTGCAATCCCAGAAAACCCTGAAAAGCACCAACTCTACTAATTTCAAAAACACCTGAGATCACACAACCTCTACCACCTAAATTAGTTCTCTGGTGTAACAAAATCAAAACAGCAGCCACTGAAAAAACTGGAAAAAGCAAAAGTACAAACATCAGTGGCTGAACTAAACTGAGAGGGCAAAAGCCCCCGGAGGGGACCCTGAAGGCCCCCACAGAAGTGCAGGACAAAATGCAAAAATCAAGCACAAAAACAAAAAGAAGAAAATGTCTTATCTGTTAGCAGGAGATGCAGACACGACACAGCAGGCTACAAGGGAAACAGGAATCAAGGATAGAGACCAGAACAATTGATCACCGGCAACCCTGATGGGAAGTGTGATGAACGGGCACGCGGTCCGCCACACGGTAGCCCAGGGTATCACGGCTTGTGATCCCTCCGTGCTGCAAATGTGACGAAAACGCGCACACACACGACGGCTGCTGCCGTCCGACCCAGTAAACTGCAGGGATTTATAATTATCCCACTTCCACTTAGGAACTTGCAGCTCTCTGGCGCCCCCCTTACCCTCAGGTCAGTCAGGGAACTGCACCTAGGATAATTAGTCGCCAGACGGGTCACTTGGATGTGTGCTGGCTATTGGGCACGCGGCAGTGAGGGAATTATAATTACTCCGAGCCGCAGCCAGGCAGTACCCTTATAAACCCCGCTCCGTCACTGCCAGCGTCACCCAATAGATTAACACTTTACACCCCTTCCTTTTAGCTGCCACCAGCTACGGCTTTTGATGAACAATTTATCAAGAGGGTCCGTAGCAACCCCAAAACAGTAGCGTAGTACTTCAGGCACGTGCAAATTCGTTTATAGAGCAGGAGAAACAAACTAATAAATTTATAGGTTTATTCCTTAAAAAACAGGCAGTGCTTATATAATATAAAAAGATGGAACAAACTGAGACAATATCGTTATGTACAGATGCAGTTATAAAATAAAATGGGATTAAGAATGAAAGACTCACATGGTTGTTAGATCATTACAGGCAAGCCAGGCTGGGGGAAGGAGCCACACGTCATAATTCATTGGCAGATCTGTTAGTCAGGACATCCCAGCAGAAAGTGCCTAAGGAAACTTCACTGCAAGACTTATGCATGTCAGCTTCTGACCTCACAAAAAGGGCTGGTTTTCTGGCCACCTCCCCTGGCTGCAAGCTATGGTTTGAGCTCTGCAATATCATAAGGTCCATAACTCGTCCTGTGAACCTAGCAGAATAACGGCAGACCTATCAATGATCTTACCCTAAAATGACGGTTCCAATGAGCCCACACTTGGGTGGGCTAGTTCATGGGGCACCCGAGAATTCCATTTCTCGGGTTCTGTTGGAGTTACGGGTTTACCAGTACCACGGGAACGATGCCCGTCGGCGCATGGTTCAACACAGTAACTTTCGTGTTTCTAGCGAATGCTCCCACCGTGTTATTAACCAAAAAAGAATGAATTCTCCAAAATGGCTGCTATAGGACTTTTGCAGGGTTTGGGAAGACAAAGAAAAATTCCTGAGGTGGGAGGGATGAGAGATAGAGTGCGCTGCAGAGAGAAGGAGGGAGGGGTAACTTTGCCCTGTGCTTGCAAACGGTGGGGGTTGTAGTTCTAGCAACAGCACAAGACATGGAGCTACAGTATCATCACACCTCCCCCCTTTAGAGGGCGCTACGGAGGCATGACCTGTCGGTAATCCGACATGCGCACCTCAGCGGGTTCGCCACGTCGTGATAACCCATTGGCCATGGCTTGGGCCAGCATGTCCAGGAGGGGATCCTCTTCCCCGTCCTCGGGCAGATTGGAGACCGGTAGGACGCAGGCTTCACGTTCGTGATGGGCCTTCATCATGTTGACGTGAAAGGCCTTGCACCTACCCCGAGTGTGGTCAAGCATGACCATGTAGGTGGCTGGGTTGAGCTGTTGGTGCACGACGTACGGGCCTTCCCAGGCTGCCTGAAGCTTATCCTTTGGTACGGGGACCAGCACCCACACCTTTTGACCCACCTGGTAGGTCCGCTCCGGGCGTTCTGGTCGTACCAGTGCTTCTGGTCAGCCTGAGCCTGCGTCATGTTGTCATGCACCAACTGCGCCAAGGTCTGCATCTTGTCGCGGAAGCGCATGACATAATCCACAATGGACACTTCCGTGGGGTTTGGCTCATCTTCCCAGTATTCTCTTATCAACCCAAGGGGTCCCCGGACTCGCCTACCATACAGGAGCTCGAAGGGGGAGAACCCCGTCGAGGCTTGCGGGACTTCTCTGTAGGCAAATAGCAGGGGTGGGAGGTACCGCTCCCAATCGCGTCCCTGGGTCTCAACCAGCATGCGGGACATCTGTTTGAGGGTACCGTTAAAGCGCTCACACAAACCATTGGTCTGTGGGTGATACGCACTCGATACCATACGCGTCACCTGCATTTTGCTGCAGAGAGCCTTCATTAGGCGAGACATAAATTGGGTCCCTTGATCGGTAAGCATCTCCCTGGGAAATCCTACCCGTGAAAAGATGGTCACCAGTGCATCTGCCACCTTATCTGCCCTAGTTGAGGACAGAGCTACTGCCTCCGGGTACCGGGTAGCGTAGTCTACCACAGTAAGGATGTATTGCTTTCCAGAGCTGCTGGGGACGGCCAGCGGGCCCACAATGTCCACCGCGATCCTCTGGAAAGGCTCCTCTATCACTGGCAACGGGATCAGGGGAGCCTTAAGAGCAGGCCCCGCCTTCCCCACTCTTTGACAGGTGATACAGGAGCGGCAGTAGTTAGTCACATCTGTCCCCATCTTGGGCCAATAGAAGTGTTGAGACAGCCGTGCCTTAGTTTTGCTAATCCCCAAGTGTCCAGCAAGTGGAATCTCATGGGCAATCCTCAACAACTCACCTCGGAACTGGTGCGGGATGACCAGCTGTTTTTCCCTCAACCACTCCTTTTGGGAACCTCCGGGTACTGTCTCCCGGTACAACCTTCCTCGTTCCCAGAACACCCTCTCCTTATCAGTCACGGAGGTGGGCGTCTCGGCGAGGTGCCTCAAGTTCCCCAGGCTCGCATCTGAGTGCAGAGCGGCCTGGAACTCCTGGCTGGAGGCAGCCAGAAGTGACGTCAGGGTTCCTTCCTCACTGGGACCCTCTGGGACCGGCTCTGGGTCCACCTCTGGTTCAGTCTCTCCGGTAGCGGAGGAGGGTCCAGATGGCAGGGCGCTACCTGCGATCCGGGCACTCTGACTGCGGGTGACAGCAGCTACATATGCAGTCTCCCCGGGGATTTCTATAGACCCATCAGCCTGCGCTGCTATGGGCTCTACCTCCCCATCCACCCCCAACACTTCAGGAGCAGTGCTACTTATGGGCCAGTTACCTTCCTCGGTGGCACTGGTCAGTGTCATGGCGTCACCTTCCTCCCGGTTCCCATGCACATCCCCATTTCCTTGAGCACTGTCGCTTGCTCCTGCTAGGGGTTCCTCAGCCGTCTCACTCCGCAGAGCGACGGGACTGAACGCTCCTGTACCTGTGGACACATCTACCACTTCAGAGAAAGGGTTAACAGATTCAGATGGCACAGATACATCACTATCAACATCAGTCCTAGGGAAAGAAAGGTTATCAGTTGCATCATCACTTCGCAAAGCATTAGCAGGTAACACAATCAGTTTCCCATCATCATCAACATCAACATCATGGTTAACGTTAACCTTATCATTAGATTGGGAAGGGGTGTCAGGGACATAGTACGCCACCATCCTCCCCAGATCAGTCCCCAATAAAACATCAGTGGGCAGGTTTTCGGACACCCCCACTTCCTTCACCCCGCTCCCGGCACCCCAGTCAATGAAAACTCGGGCTATCGGCAAGGGGTAGTGGACGCCCCCAATCCCTGTGACAGTTAAGGTTTTCCCCGGAATCAACTCTTCAGGGGCCGCCAGTTCGGGTCGGATGAGGGTTCGTTCAGCCCCGGTGTCCTTGAGGCCTGTAGCAAGACAGGCCCCCACGCGAACGGGCTGCACGTTGTCATCAACCCTCCCCACCACACCACCCACCAAAAGAACAGAGGCGTTGGGCCCGGAGGCCTTGGCTGGGGGGTTCTTCTGCCTCTCCGGACAGGTGGCGCTGATGTGACCAGTCCTTTTACAGGAGAAACACTGGCGGGGGTCTGATGTAGGCCTGGCGCTGGCAAAGGGGATAGTGCCTCCAGAGGGACGGCTGGCAGGGGCACTGGGGTTGGTTGCAGGCTTACCCCCTCCCCAGCGGGTGGCGACGGGCTTCCGCACCTCGGGTTTCCGGTTGGCCTCATAGCTGTCGGCGATCCGGGCTGTTGTGACCGCGTCCTCTGGTTCTCGGTCCAGGATGAACTGTCGGACCCCAGCTGGGCACAGATGCAGGAACTGGTCTTTGATCATCAGGTCTTTCAGCTCCTCATAGGTGTCAACTGACAGTCCATGGATCCACTGGTCAAAGTGGTTCCGGAGTCCTTGCACCACATCGCTATAACTGTCGTGTGGGCCACGTTGGAGGTTCCGGAACTTCTTTCGGTATACCTCAGGGGTTAGCTGGTACTTGGCAATCAGGGCCTGCTTGATGGCCTCATAGTCACTGTCTTGATCTGGCGCGAGGGAAGCGAACGCCTCCAAAGCTTTGCCCTTTAGCCCGGGGGTCAAGTACCTGGCCCATTGGTCGGCAGGCAGCCGGTACTGTCTGCAGACTTTCTCAAAGGCCCGCAGAAAAGTGTCCAAGTCTCCGTCCCTTTCCAGTACGGGAAAGTGCTCCGGCCGGGGCTTGGGACTCTGAGTGCTGCTGGGCACACTGCTCTGGGCTGTGGAGGGCATTGCCCCTCGCTGAACCATCTCCAGCTCATGGGCTCTCCGCGCTTGGGCTTCCCCCTCGGCTCGGGCTCTCTCAGCCTCCCGCTCGGCTCTCTCAGCCTCCCGCTCGGCTCTCTCAGCCTCCCGCTCGGCCTCTCGCTGGGCTTGGCGCTCGGCTCTCTCAGCCTCTCGCTGTTTGGCCTTTCGCTGGTCGGCTCTCTCTTGAGCTTGCTGGATCAGCCTCAGGCGTTCTTCCCGGTTGTCAGCGGTGAGTCCCTCCAGGGCCGCCTGCAGGTAAGGGTCCACCTCTCTCTGGGTGTAAGCAGTCAGGGGTTGGGCCTCTGCTCCTGCGGCACCACCTTGGCTTGGGCCGGCTCCTGCGCCCGCCACGCTCCGATGCTCACCCAGCTCCTTCAGGGCCTGGACCAGTCGGGCTTTGGTTTGGTTCTTGTGGTCAAGGCCGTGGTACACGCAGATTCCACAAGAGTGTCCCTGTTCTGCTTTTCGAACCAACTTGCTCCTCTTGTAGCCATGTTTGCCAAATAAAAGATAGGATAGAAAAACAGAGAGAAGGGAGGGGTAACCGCAAGTACACACAATTGTCTCAGGACTACTAAACACTGAGCTTGTTCTCCAAAACTTTAGTTGCAGGGTCGCTGAAGAACCGTGCAAGTTTTTTAGTGAGAGGAATGATTGCTCAGACCAGATCACTAATGCTCTATAATCCCACCGCTCTGCCACCAATATGTGATGAACGGGCACGCGGTCCGCCACACGGTAGCCCGGGGTATCACGGCTTGTGATCCCTCCGTGCTGCAAATGTGACGAAAACGCGCACACACACGACGGCTGCTGCCGTCCGACCCAGTAAACTGCAGGGATTTATAATTATCCCACTTCCACTTAGGAACTTGCAGCTCTCTGGCGCCCCCCTTACCCTCAGGTCAGTCAGGGAACTGCACCTAGGATAATTAGTCGCCAGACGGGTCACTTGGATGTGTGCTGGCTATTGGGCACGCGGCAGTGAGGGAATTATAATTACTCCGAGCCGCAGCCAGGCAGTACCCTTATAAACCCCGCTCCGTCACTGCCAGCGTCACCCAATAGATTAACACTTTACACCCCTTCCTTTTAGCTGCCACCAGCTACGGCTTTTGATGAACAATTTATCAAGAGGGTCCGTAGCAACCCCAAAACAGTAGCGTAGTACTTCAGGCACGTGCAAATTCGTTTATAGAGCAGGAGAAACAAACTAATAAATTTATAGGTTTATTCCTTAAAAAACAGGCAGTGCTTATATAATATAAAAAGATGGAACAAACTGAGACAATATCGTTATGTACAGATGCAGTTATAAAATAAAATGGGATTAAGAATGAAAGACTCACATGGTTGTTAGATCATTACAGGCAAGCCAGGCTGGGGGAAGGAGCCACACGTCATAATTCATTGGCAGATCTGTTAGTCAGGACATCCCAGCAGAAAGTGCCTAAGGAACTTCACTGCAAGACTTATGCATGTCAGCTTCTGACCTCACAAAAAGGGCTGGTTTTCTGGCCACCTCCCCTGGCTGCAAGCTATGGTTTGAGCTCTGCAATATCATAAGGTCCATAACTCGTCCTGTGAACCTAGCAGAATAACGGCAGACCTATCAATGATCTTACCCTAAAATGACGGTTCCAATGAGCCCACACTTGGGTGGGCTAGTTCATGGGGCACCCGAGAATTCCATTTCTTGGGTTCTGTTGGAGTTACGGGTTTACCAGTACCACGGGAACGATGCCCGTCGGCGCATGGTTCAACACAGTAACTTTCGTGTTTCTAGCGAATGCTCCCACCGTGTTATTAACCAAAAAAGAATGAATTCTCCAAAATGGCTGCTATAGGACTTTTGCAGGGTTTGGGAAGACAAAGAAAAATTCCTGAGGTGGGAAGGATGAGAGATAGAGTGCGCTGCAGAGAGAAGGAGGGAGGGGTAACTTTGCCCTGTGCTTGCAAACGGTGGGGGTTGTAGTTCTAGCAACAGCACAAGACATGGAGCTACAGTATCATCACAGGAAGGTGACTCCCTTATATAAGACCAGTCAGAAACACCTGATTCCCAATCCTCACAATCTTCACTGGACAGACCAGTACCGCTTGTAACCACCAGAGGGAGCCTCTGCTCAGAACTCATCTCAAGCCCATTCACAACAGATGTGTACGGAGCGGAGCCGTGTGTACGAGGTGTACGGAGCGGAGCCATGTGTGTACGAGGTGTACGGAGCGGAGCCGTGTGTGTACGAGGTGTACGGAGCGGAGCCGTGTGTGTACAAGGTGTACGGAGCGGAGCCGTGTGTCTACGAGGTGTACGGAGCGGAGCCGTGTGTGTACGAGGTGTACGGAGCGGAGCCGTGTGTGTACGAGGTGTACAGAGCGGAGCCGTGTGTGTACGAGGTGTATGGAGCAGAGCCGCATGTGTACGAGATATACGGAGCAGAACTGCGTGTGTACGAGGTGTATGCTGCAAAGCCGCATGTGTACAAGGTTTACGGAGTGGAGTCGTATGTGTACAAGGTGTACGGAGTGGAGCCTTGTGTATACTGAGTGGAGCCTTGTGTGTGTGAAGTGGACGGAGCTGAGCCGTGTGTATACGAGGCATATAAAGCGGAACCGTGTGTGTATGAGGTGGGCAGAGCCGTGCGTGTACAAGGTGTATGATGGGGAGCATTCATACCTCCCAACCGTCCTGAATTCTGCGGGACACTCCCGATTTTGGGAGTCTGCCCCGCTGTCCCGGCCGGGAGCTTTTCCCGTGGACACAGGAGTACATGCCGGAGCCCCAAGGAGCACTTTAAAATTCGCACGTTATGTTCCACCAGAAGTGACGTGCTGGAAGATGACCGGAAATGAGGTAATTTCGGGAGGAGATTGTGACGGAACTATGGAGGCACTTCAGGGAATGCTTCAGATCCATCACCGTGTCCTCGCCTTGGAATCGGGGATGTCGGCCTTGTGAGCGGATCATGATATGTCCTGCACCGGGAGGCTCAGGTGGGCACTACAATGGGAGCCGGGCTGCTATAGTATCTTTATAGAATCTTTATTTCTTTCTCTCTCTGTTTCTTTCTCTCTCTCTGTTCTTTCTTTCTCTCTGTTCTTTCTTTCCCATCTTTCTTTCTCTCTGTTCTTTTTCTTTCTTTCTGTTCTTTCTTTCCCCTCTTTCTTTCTATCTCTCTCTGTTTCTTTCTTTTTCTCTATCTCTCTGTTCTTTCTTTCCCCTCTTTCTTTCTTCCTTTCTCTCTGTTCTTTTTTTCTTTCTCTCTTTCACCTCTTTCTTTCTTTCTCTCTGTTCTTTCTTTCTTTCCCCTCTTTCTTTCTTTCTTTCCCCTCTTTCTTTCTCTCTCTGTTCTTTCTTTCCCCTCTTTCTATCTTTCTATCTCTCTGTTCTTTCTTTCTTTCCCCTTTCTTTTTCTCTTTCTTTCTCTCTCTTCTTTCTTTCCCCTCTTTCTTTCTCTCTCTCCTTTCTCTGTTTTCTTTTTTCTCTCTCTGTTCTTTCTTTTACTCAGTACCAGTCAGTGTGATCACCAGTGCTAAATGGGTGTGGTTGGGGCGTGGACAAGGGTGTGACTAGTTGGGAAATGGGTGTGGTCGGGGCGTGGCCTAAAACATGCCGCGGCGCGCTGCGAGCGCCGCAAACTTTGTCCCTCTTTCCCATCTTCGAAAGTTGGGAGGTATGATCTAACGCCAGGTCTTCCGGGGAGTGTTACACCCTCGTGACAATACCTAGGCAACTACAATGGCTGCACATGAGAAAAGAGACATAGCAAATCAGAAAAATTATACTACATTTCTAACTGGAGGTATTTGCTAACATTATTATTATTGCACCTACTGCATATTGGGATTGGATCTTGGAGATGGGAATACCCCTTTATGTCAGTGGCTTAGGTGGGCAGAGGGAACCTGGGCATTTTCCAAGAGTGCAGGCTTTCAGGGTGGGTGATAACAAGCCACTTTGCCTGGTTCAAGATATTTAGATACAGGGTGGGGGCAGCACATTGACCCTTGCCCCAGGTGACGGACAGCATAGCCACGACTCAGAATAACAACATATGCATGTGAAAGCTATTAATTTCAACTATGTAAATATTTATAGAAAATTATCCAATTAGAAGAACTAATGGGACTAGTGGAAGAACAAAAAACATTGTTGCAGGTAGGTCAGCTCATTTTTTGCAAGTATTTACGTCTGTCTGTTTAGTTACAATGGTTTCAGGTTATCATAATTTCTGTATAAATACACAAATTATCTGTCTAGTGTTGCCTCGCGACAGCACAGTCTATGATACCATTTGTTCTGTACTGTTTACCTGTGACAAGATGAGTTGCTCCTATGGACATCAAGTTAATAACATTTTCACTTTAATTGTCTTCTTCTGTAAAGCTGCATGAAATTTACGTAGTTTCTATCCTGTACTTGGACAATATTAAAGACAAATCACATCACTCTGGACATGTTGACCCACTTTAGTTGAATAATTAATCACCACAAACCCTCTTTCTTCCACTCTTCCATCTTTTTTTTCTGCATGGCAGAGGATCAAGCTTGAATCTGAGATCCCTCAAAGGCCTGATCCCTCTATTTGGTTCTATCATCATTTGGCCTCTATATCCGCTGCGCACACCTTACAATGATTGCCTCATGTAGCTCATCTTTATTATCACCCCACAGCACCATGAGACATCAGTTTGGTCCTTGAAGTACTGCAGTCAACTCCTTTTGAGCCTACTTCACTGCATCTCTTTACAGTGCTTTACTAGACAGTTTCCTTTTGGTCGTCATTACCTCCATTACTCCCCTTTGATGGTTTTTCACCGGTAGAAGGTAGTTCTCCACAACACAATCCCATCTTTTTTGCCCAAGGTTGTACTAACATTCCATCTCAATGTGGATATCATTCTGCCCTCCTTTTGGCCTTCTCTTTTCTATCCCTCCTAATTTGGATACAGTCCGAACATTGTGCATCTACCTCTACCAAACCACCTCAGATTTGCTTCTTTTATTCTTCCAGAGGGTGACAGGAATGGGTCTGACAGAACTAAAAGTCATAGAAGACTAAACGAGGCTAACCAATTAGAGGGCAAAGTGCCACCCTCCTATCCTGGCCATAGGAGCATCATAGCCTTTCCATTGGAAAGCCTTTATCTTACAGGTGTGCAAAGTAGTCATATGCTGTTGCGTCAAATTTTATAGCATGCATACACAATTTTATAATCTGCTGATGAATTTCTAGATCACATTTTCCTGCAGGTGGCAGTTTTAAAGACATGCCTGCCTTCTCTATTGTTATTTCATTCCTAAGGACTTCTCTGGATCATCCTAAAGTCCTCTGTCCCCTAATGCCTAGGATGAAAAACATTGGCTTTTTGTTACTTACCGGCAAAAGCCGTTTCTTGTATCGTACATTGGGAGAAAGCACCCATCAATAGGTATTCTTTCTTTCTACAGTTTTGCTCTTTCTTTACAAGAGATTTCACATTTCTCGGGCTCATTTATGACTATTGTTTATTATGATTAATACATATGTATTTTAATGAGGTATATCTTCTCATTAGGTTCTATGAAATTATTTAAAGTTTGCGCTTTTCTAACATTTATTGATGGAGTTATAGGTTTTTAATATAGAATCTGATGTACAGTAGATTCTATATAGATTTTGCGGTCTCCCAATGCTTATTAAGAATTTTTCCCACAGTCTTATTTCCCTTAAAAAGCTGCTCCTATAGTTATGATCTTTCTTAATTTACTTTGTATCTATTTTCTCTATTAAGCAGTCCTTATGAATATTCTGATTTTGTTCATATGCTGAACAAATCAGAGATCAGGGATGCTCTTTTTTTTACGAATCTATACTTTAGATTTTTTTTTTTTTTAACCTTTTACCCAAGTACAAGCCTGCCTTTGTAGTGAAAAAATAGGTAACAGTAGCTAACAATAAAAAGAACGTTTACATCAATTATAGCACCAAGAATGCTTACAGATTAATTTGTTTCTTAATTGTTCCACGTTCGTTGTCTAGTTGATAGAGTGTGGGTGTAAGTTACAATATATTGGCACAACAACACAAATTCTCAGGAAAAGCTTGAATAACCATTCTTTAAAATAAAATTCGAATTTTTAAATCACAGGCTATCTTCTCATTTTGGAAAGTCTGTGATTAAAGAGGTTATCCTGAACTACTACATTTTTTCACTAAAAGTCTAAGAAGTAAGTTGCTAACTATCTGCCTGTTGTGCTCAGCGCCGATCTCTGCTAGCACAGATGAGTCACAGACCGCTCCTGCCAGGGACTCAGTGACTTCCGCTGACATCACGCTCTCATCCGCACTGCTCTGACAAGGCATGACTGCCTGCATCATACTGATTGATAGCCAGCTCCCTGCTGCCTAACTGCGGGGAGTCGGCTGTCAATCACCATGACATTAGTAGGCACACCCCATCGACAGAGAAGCCTGGAAGAAGAGCTGTTTAGTTGACGTGCAGTGGTTGAATTTCCTGCAGGAATAGTGAGTGACCGCACTGAGCCGGTGCTGGGTTGAACAGACTGAAAGCATAAACTAAACAATGTAAGTAAGACTGGTGAGGGACTGGCCATTGGAACCCTCACTATTGCAGAACCGTGATCCTTGGTTCCAGAACAGTGCACTATTGCTATATATAAAAGCCGTCAAGAGATACAATAAGTGTCATTCATCTACAACAGACAATGTTCAGTTCAGGACCTATTATAGTAGAATACAATATTCTACAATTAAATAAACTCCAAAGCACTAGAAATCACTCTTTTATAAGCCTATATGATGATCAGTCATATTATAAAAACTTTATATCACCAAAAAAGCTCTTACCCATTGAGTCATGTAATCCACAAGACCCATAGGAGTGTCCTGTTGTTGTTTAGTTGTTCCTCCATGGATTGGAGACATAGCAAAGACTCTTCAAGGGTCTAGACCCTGTTACTGTTCCGAACTTGTCCTTCCTTGGACCAGTTTTGGTAGGAATTAATCACTGTGCAACAGGAAGATTTCACAAGACCTGCCATGTTGGAGATGTTCTGACACATTTCATTTGAGACATCGTCTTAGTTGCTCAGGTTTTTACGTTTGCTCTTTTGTCCTGCATCTTTTTTTTCATCTTCTTTCCTGAAATCTTTCTGTGATACATCTTTTCCAATTAACAGGATCGTCTAATAACATGCCCAGAATAAAATAGCTATATTCTGTCACCTTGTGCCAATCACAGTAGGAGGATGATTTTTGTAAAGTCTCTTCTAGTTCGTTTTCCTATGATGCCCATGGTGTTCTTAAAAGTCTTAACACAAAACAAAGTTCAAAGGCATGGATACTCTTCTCATACGTTTTATCTAGTTTAGCCTTCATATGCTTTAAAAACATGGATCACAATTGTCATTGCTGGATTTTTTTTTCTTTACATCATTACTTCTGAAGATCTTTTCTATTCTTTCATCTTTACTCGACCAAGTGTCAGTCTGTGTCACTTTTCTGGTTAATCACTAAGCCAGGTAATCAAGAATCATAGTCTTTGTTTTATTCAGAACTAAAGAGGTTCTCTGCGTTGGACAATTCCTCTTTTGATAGAAGGGTCTATCTTTGATAAGTAGATAACATGGTAGATGGGGACAGGTGTACAGTTGTCATCCGCAGTACAAGTGTTAGGTTTCCATACAGCACCATGACATGAGAAATGGAGAATCACATACAGTAGCTCCTATTGAAATTAATTTGTTGTGTTTTGTCTCCATGTACTTTATCCTGTAATATCATTCTCTCGTATCAGCGCTCCATATTACCTCTTTAGTCTTTATGGCCAGAACATAGCTAGAAACATCACCCAGCCTGAAAAATATTCCGCAGACTCAAAGAATGGAGAAATGGAGACATTAATTAATTAATGGTGCTATATAAATAAATAATAAAAATAATTTTGTTCTCCATCTTCTCCTGACAGTGTGCTTTGTTTGCATTGGATCACACTATATTGACACTCGGAACAAACTCTGATCAGCGTTTCATTCATTCATCAGAGTTTAATTTGCATAATTGGCCTTATTCTGTCGGATGAGAGAATCTACTGCCTTCTGACCGTAGACGAATACACAGTCTGGTTGTGGCCAATGCTCACTTTCCCACAACTGGGTAAAAGCTGCAGGTTAATACTTCAAGATAATGCTGCCTTTGGAAACCAAGGGTGAGCAAGGCTTTGGCCACAGCCACAGCCGAACTGTCACTATGGCAAGAACCCTGGCCACATGCAGTTGCACCAGTAGGCAAGCCATTGTGCATGCCATGCAGGCAAACATGAGCCACGTGACAGCTGTGCCAACAATTTTTAACGTCTATTTTTGGTCAAAAAATTTCCACAGAAAAATAATAAATCTGGGTAATTTTTAGATTCTTCAAAGCCAAACCCCCTTTTTTAGGTTCTTTCTAAATTGATGTGCATCAAACATAAAGTGAAAATTAAGTGAGATGAATTTATGGAGATGTTTGTAAATTTTTCTACAAACCGATGTTCCTTTATTTTTCTTTTCTTTCTTTCTAAGGAACTTAAAAATGAAAAGAATGATCTACAAGAAGAACTTTTACAGATCCATGCAGACATTGCCATGTAAGTTACTAGAATGCTAATGATGAAAGTTAAGAACAACAAAATCCCATATGCAAATAAATATGGAGTAAAGAAGACGTCCCAAAAAAGGTTATTACGAATAAAATATTGAATTTTATTAAACAATATTTAAAAACGCATAATTAAAAAACATTATAGAAAAGCAGAAGATCCCATATAGGGGACTCTGAGCACAAAAAATCTTGATAAGAAGAGGAGGGGTATCATGTGACATATAGCACAGAGGGTACAAATGGGTACCTGTAAAGATCTAATCAAGGTACAGTAACCTCCCTTAACACAGATCACCACTATACATGTTATAATATTTGTATACAAAATATAAATGCAGGTTGTCAAGTATAGTGAATGGTATACAGTACTACATGTAGGTACGAAATACAGCCACCATGGGAGTGCTCCAGGAATCCCCTCATCCCAACGCGTGTTTTGCCACCAGCTTCAACTTGGCAACCTGCATGTATATTTTGGTTTGGCTGTCATTGGCATTTTCTATTGCTATTATTGTTCTCATTCATGTTCAGTAGAGAGGTTTTCCGAATGAATTGATATTTGCCTACATTACATTTAAGCCCAGTGACTGTTTTGTATGTATTGTAGTGCAGCGAGTTGGTGCAGTGTGACAGGCAGGCAGTGACCGAGGAAAGTTCAAAACAAAGTCTCTTTTAATGGTAAGCATACTCACAAACAGAAAGCAAATAGTATCCTCCGGATCGCAGCCGGGAAAACAAGACAGTCTATAACCACGATCGTTTGGTGTGGGTGACGGCACCGCTGTGTACGATGATGGGTGCCAGTCCTTTTGGCTCTGCTTGGCTCTGTGTTGCTTCATACAGGCTGAGCTCTGCAGAGCCTCCTGCTCTGCATGCTTGCAGACCAAAACTGACACACCCAACCCTCTGCTGCAGGATTTTTACAAGGGACCTGTGGCCGTAGACCACATGGAAGACCTGGCCGGGAGGAAGCGGAGCGCCCCACTACCATCTTGTAGTCCGCTACAAAAGTAAAAGCTCATGGCAGGTTTTCTGAAATCTGCCTTGGACAAAATAGCTTGCCCAAGACCAACAATTACTTTTATTTTGCATTGCAATCACAGCTATGCCTGTGACTGCAATGCACTTCCACGCCCTCAATACGCTTCTGTGCGCATCCTGGGGGACACATAGCGACCCTCGCATATAACACCGGTTACTGCCTCACAGTATATATACCCTGTAGTGAGGCCCCATTGATTGTTATTGTGAGGTGGTATAAAAATATTATAACAACATACAGTACAGACCAAAAGTGGAGGAGGAGGAGGTGGTGTGATGATGTGGGAGTGCTTTGCTGGTGACACTGTTGGGGATTAATTCAAAATTGAAGCGGTGAGTGGTCCAGCTCACCCCAAACCATCTCGATTAGGTTCAGGTCTGATGACTGTGGAGGCCAGGTCATCTGGCGTAGCACCCCAACACTCTCCTTCTTGGTTAAATAGCCCTTACACAGCATGGAGGTGTGTTTGGGGTCATTGTCCTGTTGAAAAATAAATGATGGTCCAACTAAACGCAAACCGGATGGAATAGCATGCTGCTGCAAGATGCTGTGGTAGCCATGATGGTTCAGTATGCCTTCAATTTTGAATAAATCCCCAACAGTGTCACCAGCAAAGCACCCCCACACCATCACACCACCTCCTCCATGCTTCACGGTGGGAACCAGGCATGTAGAGTCCATCCGTTCACCTTTTCTGTGTGCAAAGCAGTAATCAAAGCAAAAGGTGGCTACTTTGAAGAACCTAGAATATAAGACATATTTTCAGTTGTTTCACACTTTTTTGTAAAGTGTAATGTATAATTCCACATGTGTTAATTCATAGTTTTGATGCCTTCAGTGTGATTCTACAATTTTCAGTCATGAAAATATAGAAAAATCATTGAATGAGAAGGTGTGTCCAAACTTTTGGTCTGTACTGTATATAGTGGTGATCTGTGTTACGGGAGGTCACTGTACCTTAATTTGCTCTTTACAGCCACCAATTTGTACCCTCTGTGCTATATGTCACAGGATACCCCTCCTCTTCTTATCAAGATTTTTTGTGCTCGGCATCCCCTATACAGCATTTTCTGCTTTTTTATCATGTGCTTTTTTATTATGAGTTTTTAAATAATGTTCAATAAAATTCATTATTTTCTTCTTAATAACCTTTTTTGGGACCTCTTCTCTACTCCCATATTTATTTGCATATGGGATTTTGTTGTTCTTGCGTGAATGAAGTGCCCTTTTGTACTTGTAGACACTTTTGTTAATCTAAATGATGAAAGTTGTAAAGCCCCAGTCTCACATAGCGAGATCGCTAGCGAGATCGCTGCTGAGTCACAAGTCTTGTGACGCAACAGCGATCTCCCCTGCGATATCGCTGTGTGTGACAGTTATCAGCGACCGGCCCCCCTGCCGGGTATCGCTGATGGTTCTGGAATGTCCTGGACATTTTTTTCATCGTTGGTCTCCCGCTGGCCAGCATGCATCGCTGCGTGTGACAGTCGGGAGACCAGCGATCAGCGAGCTGGTAACCAAGGTAAACATCGGGTTTCTAGGCGCCGCACGGCCCTAGAAACCCGATGTGTACATTAGATACCAGCTCGCTGGTGCAGGGGAGCTGGTAACCAAGGTAAATAGTGGGTTTCTAAGCGCCGGGCGGCGCTTAGAAACCTGCTGCTTACCTTGGATACCAGCTCCCTGCACCAGCGCTCTGGTATCTAACGTACACTGCGGGTAACTAAGCGACGTGCATCGCTTGTTACCCGCATAGTCGCTGTCCTGACCGCTGCTGAGATCTGCCTGTTTGGCAGCTCACCAGCGATCGCGTAGCGATAGACCAGCGATCCTGACAAGTTCATATCGTTGTCGGGATCGCTGGTGTGGTGCTGGTGTGTGACGGGGCCCTAAGGAATACAGTGATAACATAACAGTACAGTAAACCTTGGAAATGTCCCAGGGAAGCAGTGAGTGTTTGTTTTAGAATGAGAAAAGCCATGGGCGTACCCAGGATCAAAACTAGGGGGGGGGCAAGCCAATGTCGCATCTTATACAGGTTACATCATATACACTGTACATTATGCTGCATATTAGGTATGGAGTATTAGAACTGTTGTATATTGTATAATACAGCAGTGTATGCGACACTACGCTGTATATACCATATATTATACATGGCACACTCACCTCTATACAAAGAATAAGAGCATTATAACCTGTATATGAAAAGTATAATACAGCAGTGTATATACCGCACACGATGTGTATGACCCTGTATACACCATATACTACACTCTTATTTTGAAGTAAAAAAAATAAAAATAAACAGGAACAAACACAATACTTAAAATAAAGAACAAGTAAAGTTAAAAATCAACAAACTTACTGGTATTTCAATGGAACTATGGGCCTGCTTTTGGCTAATGAGATGGTCAATGTTCGGTTCCATATTTGTCACAAGTGAAGCAATTTTTCTCTTTCTTGATATTATTATTTCCTAGGGATTCCAAATTGCTATTAGTAAAATACCAATATATATACAGCGCTACAAAAACAATATACCAGCAATAAAACTGCCCACACACAGACATACAGCCTGCACTGCCCATCACTGCAGCCTTGCCAATCCATATCATTTCATCCTCATCAGTGCACATAGTGGCGCAACTCCGCTTTTAGCTCAGGCTCAGACTGGTGTGGTGCGAGAGTCCCTAATAGGCAGGTAAATGTCCCCAATAGGCAGGTAAATGTACCCAATAGCAGCATTGATCCCCAATAGGCAGCATTGATCCACCAATAGGCAGCATAGGTCCCCAATAGACAGCATAGGTCCCAATAGGCAGCATAGGTCCCCAATAGCAGCATAGGTCCCCAATACGCAGCATATGTCCTCAATAGGCAGCATAATCCCCCATAAGCAGCATGTAGTCCCCAGTAGGCAGCATAATCCCGCATAAGCAGCATAGTCCCCAATAGCCAGCATTATCCCCCAATAGCCAGCAAAATCCCCCAATAGCCAGCGTAATCCCCCAATAGCCAGCGTAATCCCCAATAGCCAGTGTAATCCCCCCATAGCCAGCATAATCCCCATAGCCAGCATAATCCCCATAGGCAGCATAATTCCCCCCATAGCCAGCATAATCCCCATAGCCAGCATAATCCCCCATAGCCAGCGATAATCCCCCAATAGCCAGCATTATCCCCAATAGCCAGCAAAATCCCCCAATAGCCAGCGTAATCCCCCAATAGCCAGCATAATCCCCATAGCCAGCAGAATCCCCCCATAGCCAGCAGAATCCCCCCATAGCCAGCATAATCAATCCCCATAGCCAGCATAATCCCCTATAGCCAGCATAATCCCCTATAGCCAGCATAATCCCCCATAGCCAGCATAATCCCCATAGCCAGCATAATCCCCCAATAGCCAGCATAATCCCCCATAGCCAGCATATCCCCCCATAGCCCCATAATCCCCCTATAGCCAGCATAATCCCCAATAGCCAGCATAATCCCCAATAGCCACGTTGGGCGCCATCTGTTAAGGTAGGATCTAAGTGACCCTTCACGGATGACCTAGTGATTTCCAAATTAATTCATAGAACGTTGCTAGCAACATAAATAACCAAACAACACGTGTTTCCGTCTGGGAGGATCAAGCAAGATTCCTATCTCATGTATTACATCATCATCTTTTATAGTATTTAGTGAGCTTGTACTTCAACCAATAGTATAAAACCACACCTACAACATTTAACCAATAAAAATACAAGAAAATTGACCTATAAGAATTACAGGAAAATTAACCTATAAGAATACAAGAAAATAGGAAACTACATATATGGTCATATCCACGTGACCATAGAAGCGAACAATAACATACTCATTTCTCAAAGTATTCTACAGTGATAAATCCCAAGGTCTCATATCTTGTCCAAACTGGAGCAGTCTGGTTTTATCACAGCCCATAACCTTTACTCTACTTCTCTACAACGGCCAGAAACTATTGCCTAGTAACAGAATTTATCTCATAAAGACAAGATGGAGTTACAAACACAAATGGAACATTCAGTTTTGATCTTTCTTAATTTAGTCCTTCACAATCTCTCCATTCTTAGTATGTGAGAAAACTTGCAAAATTGGCAGTGTGTCAAATACTTTTTTTCCCCACTATACATATGTACTCTATCCTGACATATATGTTCGCTTTCCTGAAGCCATTCAGGTATATATATCCCCCATCCTGGCATATATGTTACTTATCCTGGGTCCCATCTTGGTATATACAATATATACCCCATCCTGGTATTTATGTTCTTTATCCTGGGCCCCATCCTGGTATATATACCCCATCCTGGGCCCCTTCTTGATATATATATACTGTATATCCCCAATCATGGAATATTTGTCCCTCACCCTGGGGCCCATCCTGACATATATATCCCCATTCTTGAATATATGTCTCTTATCCTGGGCCCCATCCTGATATGTATATCCCCCATCCTGGTATATGTCCCCCATTCTTCCATGTTCTTTAATGCATAGAAATAAATAAACCATTATACTCACTCCCATGCAGCGCGGCGTCCTCTTCTAAAGTTGGCTGCTGACTTCAGCATGCAAGTGACGGGAGCGCATAATGTCACTGCTATGAGTCCCAGTCACGTGCACCCCAACGTCAGCTGCTGGCCTATGATTGACCGGCAGTATACATTGACACACACAGACTCGACGAGTGTCTGCACCACATACACTTCAGCTAAATGTGCATCTGAGGATGCACATCCGGTTGAAGATTGTGTTGTCATCAACGGGCCCAGTCGCAGGCAGTTACAGCTTGGCGGTAGCAATTGGCCAGGCACGTGTCTGTGACGGTCTTGGCTGGGTGTGTGGACTTGTGCTGTGAGGGCACTCCGCCCTGCAGGCTGCATGTAACCAATGTTGCTGGTTTGCCATGGCCAGATGTTTCACAGTACAGTGAGAGATCACCATTCAGAATTAGACTTTTTACTGAGTGGGAACTTGGTAGGGAATATATACAAAAGATAGTGGGCACACATATCACGTGTCCTTTTCAACTTGAAGCATTTTCCACACAGTTTCCTTCCTTCATTTCTCTAATGCTTTCTATGTCCACTGTTTCTCACTACTCCACCACAACCCAGCTTTAACATTACAGTCATGCTTAATCCTTTACCTAAACCACGGTTCAGCGTCTTCTTTCCCCTTAGGGTGCCACTATGGCCGGACTTAGCTTCAAGCTCCTTGACGCTCTGGAACTCCCACCTGATGCAAGCTATTCATCTCTCGTACTCAGTCCTGTCCAAGTCCATTAACTTGAGAGCTGTAAATTGTAGGCCTGTCTCCGGAAGGTCAGTCTATCTATTAGACATTTCTGTTCCGGATCTCGCTATCTCTTTCCTTCGATCTCCTCTCACTTATGGTCACCCCAGAATGCGGCACTGTTCACCTTGGACCTTTAGGTCCTCTTGCTATGCACTCCAGGCCCTGACTCTCTGACAGGAAATTGTCACTTTCCCTGCAACTCACCCCTCTCACTCTGGGCTAGTCCCAACATTAACTTGAAGTGTTCCTATGGTCAAACTACACACACTATCAGCATTGCCAATGCCATTGACGCACATCACAAATCACACTGAGCATCACTGTTAGCATCGCATTGTATAACATTTTATAACAATAAACTTGTTTCTTTAAGAGGGAAACATGGGCAGCATGTCCATCTCCTTAGATACACATGAAATAAATATGTTCTGAATATGACTGAAGGTCATGTCTTTATACAGGGAATTCAAAAGAAGTTATGCATGGTGGACAGTTCATAATAGCGAGGAAACATATTTGTCCTTTTCTGTGTCTTTACAGACAGTCAAGTCTCTCCCACAAGCATCCTTCCAGCTTTCTATCTGTATGGTCTGTGCGTAATGAAATAGAGGAGATTCAAGAGGTAATGCAATATCATTTACTATAGCCGGGGCTCGCTTTAGAAAAATGTGCGCCTCGCTTTAGAAAGATTCGATACTTTTACCTTGAAAGTTAGATTGAAAAAGAAAATCCGATTTGAAAAAGAATTCATGAAAAGATATTTGTGTGAATGGTCTCCAAGGCAATTACAAAGGCAGTAATGTAAAATCTAGATGCAAACAATGGAGCCAGAAGTATTTATTGGATAAGGTTAACGAGTTTTGAGGGATTTAGTCTGAATGTATTGCCCTTTCTTTTTATGGGATATTGTCTGTACAGAGGCAGTATCTCATCACATCTGCAGGTCTTATGCAAATAACCTCTTGAAAGTGGAAGAAGGTAGAAACACTACTGCTATTAGGTATTAAAAAGTATTAAAGGTATTAAATGTCAAAATACAACATTTAATGGGCCTTGCCACATGACTTGGGATATGAAACCCAACCAAAAATTCATTAGCAGACACATGTTTTGTAGTGTTTGCCCTTATTAGTGCAAAGCAGGAGAACTTGTGTGGCTGGGTGAGAGGCTTCTGACAGGGGTTCTAAGACGTAAAGTTTTTCCTGGTGCAGAGTGCCAGGTTGCTACAGGGAGAATTATAGGCCATGCAGTGCTTGCTCCCTTATTCCATCTCAAAACCTATGTCTGAAACTGGAGTTTCTGATTTTTCTAAGTCATATGGCAATGCCTTTTAAAGGGTCAATATTGACTTTTAATAATAATTTAAAATAAAAAAAGAGCGAGGATAACACAGCTGAAGAATAGGCAGAATCCAGAGTGTCGTTTTAAAGCATTTATTCAAACTTTCATATAAAACAGGGCTATGCATTTTGGCACTGAACTAGTGTCTGTCTATATGACGGCCTGAGGAAGGGACTTGTTCAGTGCTGAAACGTAGACCTATTTTATACAGATGTTTTACTTAATGCTTTGAAGTGCACTCTGGATTCTTCCTATTCTCCATCAGCGCTGTGTTACTCCTGAGCTTATTTATTCTCAATTATTATTTGAATCAACGGCAACATCTTTTAACTGACCGGTGTAGACGGGAAGAGCTGCAGCTGATTCTTACATATCTCAAGGTGTCGAAACAGAGTTGAGCCTGGTACTAGTAGCACATCTCATATAGATGAGCACATCACTTCTAGCACACTGTTTGTCCGCATACGTTTAACACATCCTTTTAGTTACGGTTCTGCAGTTTTTTGTATTTCTTTTTCAGGCAATAGTGACTTTTAGGATTGCGCCATAAATAAGTGGCATGAAAGTTACTGCTCTTTTCGTCTCTGAAGAATCTATTTGCACATTTACGCTGCTCAAAAAAATAAAGGGAACACTAAAATCCCACATCCTAGATATCACTGAATGAAATATTCCAGTTGCAAATCTTTATTCATTACGTAGTGGAATGTGTTGAGAACAATAAAACAAAAAAATGATGAATGTAAATCAAAATTAATATCCCATAGAGGTCTGGATTTGGAATGATACTCAAAATCAAAGTGGAAAATCGAATTACAGGCTGATCCAACTTCAGTGGAAATGCCTCAATATAAGGAAATTATGTTCAGTAGTGTGTGTTGCCTCCTCGTGCCTCTATGACCTTCCTACAACACCTGGGCATGCTCCTGATGAGGCAGCAGATGTTCTCCTGAGGAGCTCCTCCCAGATCTAAATTAACGCATCAGTCAGCTCCTGGACAGTCTGTGGTGCAACATAGTGTAGGTGGATGGAACCAGACATGATGTCCCAGATGTGCTCGATAGGATTCAGGTCTGGGGAGCAGGCAGGCCAGTCCATAGCATCAATGATGAAAGCATTTTACTGCCTTTGTACAAATCCCTGGTTAGACCGCACATGGAGTACTGTGTACAGTTTTGGGCACCGGTGCTCAGGAAGGATATAATGGAACTAGAGGGAGTACAAAGGAGGGCAACAAAATTAATAAAGGGGATGGGGTAACTACAATACCCAGAAAGATTAGCAAAATTAGGATTATTTAGTCTAGAAAAAAGACGACTGGGGGCGATCTAATAACCATGTATAAGTATATCAGGGGACAATACAAATATCTCTCCAAGGATCTGGTTATACCAAGGAAGGTGATGGTCACAAGGGGCATTATCTGTGTCTGGAGGAGAGAAGGTTGTTCCACCAACATAGAAGAAGATTCTTTACTGTTAGGGCAGTGAGAATCTGGAATTCCTTGCCTGAGGAGGTAGTGATAGCGAACTCAGTCGAGGGGTTCAGGAGAGGCCTGGATATTTTCATGGAACGTAACAATATTACAGTTATTAGGTTCTTTAGAAGGACGTAGATCTGGGGCTTTATTCTGACCGAATATAGGCTGAACTGGATGGACAAATGTGTTTTTTCGACCTTGCTAACTATGTAATGCCTTCATCATGCAGAAACTACTGACACACTTCAGCCCCATGAGGCCAAACATTGTCATGCATCAGAAGGAACATAGGGCCCAGTGCATTGGTTTCAAAATGGGTCTGAGGATCTCATCCCAGTACCTAATGGCAGTATACCTCTGGATAGCACATGGAGGGCTATGTGGCCCTCCAAATAAATGCCTCCCCACCCATTAATGTGCTGACAGACACGGCTACCCTGTTTGCCACAGCTCAAATTGATTTGTAATCCTGAATGAGGTGCACTACCTGAGCAACATCTATGGGTTGTAGACACCACCTCATGACAGAATGCAAAAGTGACCAGAATAACAGCCAAAAAGGAGGAGAACAGAGAAATGGTCTGTGGTCACCCCCTGCAGAATCACTCTATTATAGGTGTTGCTTTGCTAATTGCCTATCACTTCTACCTGTTGTCTGTACCTTTTGCACAAGAGCAGGAAAAATTGATTCACAATAAGTGTTACTTCATAACTGGACAGGTTGATTTCACAGAACAGAAGTGCGATTGACTTGGAGTTACATCATTGTGTTGTTTAAGTGATCCCTTTATTTTTTTGAGCAGTGTATATTCCCAGGGGAACATTGGATGGCTTATAAGTCTCCCTACTCCAACTTCGCTCTATCCACAATCTTTACCTTTTAAGTCTATATACAACTTTTCGTATAGGTCTCAAATGCACCAAGCCAAGAAAGAAGCAGGAATATCACTCGGGAGGAGAGGGGGGATCACTCCAAATAAAACTAAGTCCAGTTTTCTACTCCAGTAATATTAAAATGTGTATTCCAACAAATACAGACAACACAATTCAAGCTCAAGACCTGAGCCCACTCCATCCCGAGCAGACACGGACATCATTATACAGCCAGTATCTGCCTTTAAGATAGCTCCAATAACTGCTGCTTAACCACTTAAATACTGCTGTAAATTGGTCTGTATACACTGGCATTTCATCCTGTCTGCCATTCTATACACACAAGCATTTTATCATGACTGCTGGTCTATGTACACCAGCATCTCATCCTATCTCCTGGTCTATATACACCGGTATCTCATTATGTCTGCTGGTCTACACACATCAGCATCTCATCCTATCTCCTGATCTATATACACCAGCATCTCATCATGTCTGCTGGTCTATATACACCAGCATCTCATCCAATCTCCTGTTCTATATACTCCACTATCTCATCCTATCTGCCAGTCTATATACAGAAGGATCTCATTGTGTCTGCTGGTTTATATACACTGGCATCTCATTCTGTCTGCTGGTTTATATACACCAGTGTATCATCCAGTCTGCCAGTCTATATACCCCAGTATCTCATCATGTCTGCCAGTCTATATACCCCAGTATCTCATCATGTCTGCCAGTCTATATATACTGGCATCTCATCATATCTGCTGGTCTATATACACCAGTATCTTATCCTATCTGCAGATCTATAGTGAAGAAAATAATTATTTGATCCCTTGCTGATTTTGTAAGTTTGCCCACTGACAAAGACATGAACAGTCTATAATTTTAAGGATAGGTTAATTTTAACATTGCAAGATAGAATATCAAAAATAAAATCCAGAAAGTCAAATTGTATAAATTATATAAATTTATTTGCATTTTGCTGTGAGAAATAAGTATTTGATCCCCTACCAATCATTAAGAGTTCTGGCTCCTACAGACCAGTTAGACGCTCCTAATCAACTCGTTACCTGCATTATAGACACCTGTCTTACATAGTCACCTTTATAAAAGCCTTCTGACCACAGACTCAATTCAGTCAGACTCTAACCTCTACAACATTGTCAAGACCAAAGAGCTTTCTAAGGATGTCAGGGACAAGATCATAGACCAGCACAAAGCTGGAATGGGCTGCAAAACCATAAGTAAGATGCTGCGTGAGAAGGAGACAACTATTGGTGCAATAGTAAGAAAATGGAAGAAATATAAAATGAGTCAATCAACATCGATCTGGGGCACCATGCAAAATCTCACCTTGTGGGTCATCCTTGATCATGAGGAAGGTGAGAGATCAGCCTAAAACTACACGGGGGAAACTTGTTAATGATCTAAATTAAAGGCAGCTGGGACCACAGTCACCAAAAAAAACATTGGTAACACATTACACCGTTTAAAATCCTGCAGTACACGCAAGGTCCCCCTGCTCAGGAAGGCACATGTGCAGGCCCATCTGAAGTTTGCCAATGAACACCTGGATGTGGATCGCCTGCCAAGGCAATGGGATACTCGGTACCAGGCCGGTGTCTTAAATGATGTGTCACAGCAGCAGTGACCCGGTCTGTGGCCCTGGGCGTCCAATAAAAGGGAATATTTACAAGGGATAATAGAGTTTGTGGTAAAGTGTTCGTGACACCACCTGTGGTTTCTGGTCAGAGGTGACCAGCGTTGCAGTGCAGATCCTCTGGGACTGATGATGATGCAGCAGAGTTGATAAAGCTTCCCACAAGTGAAGCTATGTCCCAGAGCAGATGTAATGTAAGGGAGATGGTAAAGGTGTAGTATTTAGCAAGGGATGTATTTGTCCCCAGTCTCTCTAAGGATGGGACAAATACCCCTTCTTTTTCTATCAGATAAGGACATTGTATACATCTACAGACATTATTCTTGAAAAAGGCTAATCAGCAGAAACGTTGATTTTTGTATTTTTGTCTGAAAGTTTTTTTTGCCTAATGGAATATTTCTGGTGACCTACATTGTTATATCTTTTTCAATAAACTTTACCATAGTTATTCTTCGAGTGCCGGAGTTATATATTCAGATTTGTACTTTGTTTTCTCTGGGCACCTATACTTTTGATTTACAGTGAGCACCCCCTATTCGTTATAGTTATGTGTGCAAAACTCATCATCATAACCTAAATGAATTCAAGTCTCCAGGACCAGATGAATTACACCCCAGAGTACTGAAGGAGATAGCAGAAGATATTCTTGAACCACTCTCCATAATCTTTGAAAATTCTTGGAGAACAGGGGAAGTCCCAGAAGACTGGAGAAGAGCAAATGTTTTTCCTATCTTCAAAAAGGGGAAGAAGGTGGACCCAGGGAACTATAGGTCAGTGAGTCTGACTTCTATACCAGGAAAGATCTTTGAACAAATTATTAAACAACATGTATGTAAGTACCTGGATAAGAATGAAGTGATTAAACAGAGTCAGCATGGGTTTGTAACTAATAAGTCATGTCAGACTAACTTAATTTCCTTCTATGACAGAATCACTGACTGGGTGGATCAGGGAAATGCTGTAGATATAGTATATCTTGACTTCAGCAAAGCATTTGACAAAGTATCTCACACAATCCTTATTGAAAAAATGACTAAGTATGGAATGGACATGGCAACTGTTAGGTGGATTCATAACTGGCTTATTGATCGGTCCCAAAGAGTAGTCGTAAATGGCTGCCCATCCAGTTGGAAGAATGTCTCAAGTGGGGTACTACAGGGCTCTGTCCTGGGCCCTGTATTGTTCAACATCTTTATCAATGATTTAGATGAAGGAATTGAGGGTAAGCTGATTAAATTTGCTGATGACACAAAGCTAGGAGGGATAGCTAATACTGGAGAAGAGAGAGAGAGAGGATTCAAAAATATATAAACTGGAGCAGTGGGCAACAACTAACAGAATGGTTTTTAACAGGGAAAAATGCAAAGTACTACATCTGGTAAAAATGAAAAAAGCATATACAAAATGGGGAATAGGGCTAAGTAACAGCACATGTGAAAAAGACTTGGGTATACTAATAGATCACAGACTGAACATGAGTCAACAGTGTGATGCAGCAGCAAAAAAGGCAAATACTATTCTAGGATTTATTAACAGAAGCATACAGTCTAGATCACGTGAAGTCATTATTGCCCTCTACTCCTCTTTGGTCAGACCTCATCTGGAATACTGTGTCCAGTTTTAGGCACCACATTTTAAAAAAGACATCAACAAACTGGAGTAAGTTCAGAGAAGAGCGACTAGAATGGTGACCGGTCTGCAAACCATGTACTATGAGGAACGGTTGCAGGATTTGGTAATGTTTAGCTTGCAAAAGAGAAGACTGAGAGGAGACTTAATAGCTGTATACAAATATCTCAAGGGCTGTCACATTGTAGAAGGATCATCTTTATTCTCATTTGCACAAGGAAAGACTAGAAGCCGTGGGATGAAACTGAATGGGAGGAGACACAGATTAAATATTAGAAAAAACTTTTTGACAGTTAGGGTGATCAGTGAGTGAAACAGGCTGCCACGAGAGGTGGTGAGTTCTCCTTCAATAGAAGTCTTCAAACAGAGGCTGGACCGATATCTGTCTGGGATGATTTAGTGAATCCTGCTTTGAGGGGTTTGGACCAGATGACCCAGGAGGTCCCTTCCAACTCTACCAATCTATGATTCTATGATCAACTACAGTCATCAACTACAAAAAACGTCTAACTGCTGTGCTTGTCAACAAGGGTTTTGCCACCAAGTATTAAGTCTTATTTGCCGGAGGGATCAAATACTTATTTCCAACTGCAAAATGCATATAAATTTATATGATTTATACAATGTGATTTTCTGGATTTTATTTTTGATATTCTATCTCTCAATGTTAAAATTAACCTACCCTTAAAATTATAGACTGTTCATGTCTTTGTCAGAGGGCAGACTTACAAAATCAGCAAGGGATCAAATAATTATTTCCTTCACTGTATGAATACCAGCATCTCCTCATATGTACCTGTCTATATACACCAGCATTTAATTCCGTCTGAGGGTCTATATACACCAGCATCTAATCCTATCTCCTGGTCTATATACAGTACAGACCAAAAGTTTGGACACACCTTCTCATTCAAAGATTTTTCTGTATTTTCATGACTATGAAAATTGTACATTCACACTGAAGGCATCAAAACTATGAATTAACACATGTGGAATTATAGACTTAACAAAAAAAGTGTGAAACAACTGAAACTATGTCTTATATTCTAGGTTCTTCAAAGTAGCCACCTTTTGCTTTGATTACTGCTTTGCACACTCTTGGCATTCTCTTGATGAGCTTCAAGAGGTAGTCACCGGAAATGGTCTTCCAACAGTCTTGAAGGAGTTCCCAGAGATGCTAAGCACTTGTTGGCCTTTATGCCTTCACTCTGCGGTCCAGCTCACCCCAAACCATCTCGATTTGGTTCAGGTCTGGTGACTGTGGAGGCCAGGTCATCTGGCGTAGCACCCCATCACTCTCCTTCTTGGTCAAATAGCCCTTACACAGCCTGGAGGAGTGTTTGGGGTCATTGTCCTGTTGAAAAATAAATGATGGTCCAACTAAACGCAAACCGGATGGAATAGCCTGCCGCTGCAAGATGCTGTGGTAGTCATGCTGGTTCAGTATGCCTTCAATTTTGAATAAATCCCCAACAGTGTCACCAGCAAAGCACCCCCACACCATCACACCTCCTCCATGCTTCACGGTGGGAACCAGTCATGTAGAGTCCATCCGTTCACCTTTTCTGCGTCGCACAAAGACACGGTGGTTGGAACCAAATATCTCAAATTTGAACTCATCAGACCAAAGCACAGATTTCCACAGGTCTAATGTCCATTCCTTGTGTTCTTTAGCCAAACAAGTCTCTTCTGCTTGTTGCCTGTCCTTAGCAGTGGTTTCCTAGCAGCTATTTTACTTGAAGTCCTGCTGCACAAAGTCTCCTCTTAACAGTTGTTGTAGAGATGTGTCTGCTGTTAGAACTCTGTGTGGCATTGACCTGGTCTCTAATCTGAGCTGCTGAGATTTCTGAGGCTGGTGACTCGGATAAACTTATCCTCAGAAGCAGAGGTGACTCTTGGTCTTTCTTTCCTGGGGCGGTCCTCATGTTAACCAGTTTCTTTGTAGCGCTTAATGTTTTTTGCAACTGCACTTGGGGACACTTTCAGGCTAAGTGCACACGTTCAGGATTATTTGCTTTTTTTCATTTTTTCGCGGGAAAAACGCATCAAAAACGCACTAATTAAGCATCCTATCATTTAGAATGAATTCCGCAATTTTTGTGCACATGGTGCGTTTTTTCTGCGAAAAAAACGCATCGCGGAGAAAATAGCAACATGTTCATTAATTTTGCGGAATTATAGCGTTTTTCCCGCTATATTATTGACCTAGAAAGTTCAGGGAAAAATCGCGGTAAAAACGCATCAAATCCGCGCAAAAAAAAACGCACCAAAAACGCGCAAAATCCGCGCAAAAAAACCGCGCGTTTTTACCGCGAAAAAAATCAGTTTTTGCTCAGGAATATTCTGCAAACATTCCTGAACGTGTGCACTTAGCCTCAAAGTTTTCCCAATTTTTCGGACTGACTGATTTTCATTTCTTAAAGTAATGATAGCCACTCGTTTTTCTTTACTTAGCTGCTTTTTTCTCCCATAATACACATTCTAACAGTCTATTCAGTAGAACTATCAGCTGTGTATCCACCAGACTTCTGCACAGCACAACTGATGGTCCCAACCCCATTTATAAGGCCAGAAATCCCACTTATTAAACCTGACATGGCACACCGTGAAGTGAAAACCATTTCTGGTGACTACCTCTTGAAGCTCATCAAGAGAATGCCAAGAGTGTGCAAAGCAGTCATCAAAGCAAAAGGTGGCTACTTTGAAGAACCT
Source organism: Oophaga sylvatica (assembly GCA_033576555.1). Classification (NCBI taxonomy): domain Eukaryota; kingdom Metazoa; phylum Chordata; class Amphibia; order Anura; family Dendrobatidae; genus Oophaga; species Oophaga sylvatica. The sequence continues at coordinate 449,634,669 of JARQOD010000003.1, read as the reverse complement.
AGAATATAAGACATATTTTCAGTTGTTTCACACTTTTTTGTTAAGTATATAATTCCACATGTGTAAATTCATATTTTTGATGCCTTCAGTGTGATTCTACAATTTTCATAGTCATGAAAATACAGAAATATCTTTGAATGAGAATGTGTGTCCAAACTTTTGGTCTGTACTGTACATCGGCATCTCATCATGTCTGCCGGTATATATATATCTTTTTTTGAAAAAATATATACCGTATGTGGTCAATTTAAGGAGCGCTATGGCTATAGAGCACGCTGCAATAGATTAGTGGTAAACAAACCTTTTGTTAGACCACTACGCATTTTGGCAGTGGACCGCTACCTTCCTCAGGTGAAATCCAGATATATTTTTTCCAAAAATCTTTGACATTCCCCTTGAGGGATGGCGGCTGGAGCAGCTTGGAGCTATAGAGTTCACATCCTGTGAAGTGGTATCACCTGACTGGATCTTGGGCCCTTGTGACCAGACCAGGAAGCACAGCACAGGAGAGATCCCAGAGCTACAAAGCAGGAGTACACGGAGACGTCCCTTACCGGAGTGCACAACCCCTCCAGGTGAGAGGCTAATCCCCCCACCTTTCATTGTAACATCCCAATTTAACCACCTGGTTCTTCTCATGCTGCGCTCTTCCATGTTTATGGTCTATACACATCGGCATCTCATCATGTCTCCTGGTCTATATACACTGTCATCTCATCATGGCTGCTGGTCTATATGCACCGGCATCTCATCCTATATATCCTGGTCTATATACACCAGCATCTCATCCTATCTCCTGGTCTATGTACACCGGCATCTCATCATTTCTTCCAGTCTATATACACCGGTATCTCATCTTGTCTGCCGGTCTATATACACCAGCATCTCATCCTATATCCTGGTCTATATGCACCGTGGCATCTCATCATGTCTGCTGGTGTATATACACCAGCATCTCATCATGTCTGCCAGTCTATATACACCAGCATCTCATCATGGCTGCTGGTCTATATGCACCGGCATCTCATCCTATATATCCTGGTCTATATACACCAGCATCTCATCCTATCTCCTGGTCTATGTACACCGGCATCTCATCATTTCTTCCAGTCTATATACACCGGTATCTCATCTTGTCTGCCGGTCTATATACACCAGCATCTCATCCTATATCCTGGTCTATATGCACCGTGGCATCTCATCATGTCTGCTGGTGTATATACACCAGCATCTCATCATGTCTGCCAGTCTATATACACCAGCATCTCATCATGGCTGCTGGTCTATATGCACCAGCATCTCATCCTATATATCCTGGTCTATATACACCAGCATCTCATCCTATCTCCTGGTCTATGTACACCAGCATCTCATCATTTCTTCCAGTCTATATACACCGGTATCTCATCTTGTCTGCCGGTCTATATACACCAGCATCTCATCCTATATCCTGGTCTATATGCACCGTGGCATCTCATCATGTCTGCTGGTGTATATACACCAGCATCTCATCATGTCTGCCAGTCTATATACACCAGCATCTCATCATGTCTTCTGGTCAAGTTACACATAATGGAGACCTCTACCAGACGGCTCTTTGGAGGGAGTTTTGGGAATCAGTGTAATATGTAAATAAATTGATTTGCTGATTGTTTATTTATCAAATTATCAAATAAGATCAAGTTGTCATAAAGTCCTGAGACCATTTAACAATGATTTATTCACATTATTTTATAATGTATATCATGATATGGGGGATTTAAAGGAGTTAGTGTTCAGGTAATTTCACCATTAAATCCCTTTCGATGCATTACTGTAACTGAAATTCCCATAAAGTCTAAATGTATGACTGCATTAGGAATGCATGAATTCTGTACAATTAATAGCTTGTGATAAAGAAAACAAAGGCCATTTCATTGAATTTTGAGTTTTTTCAGTCTAGCTCCAATCCAAACTTACAGCTGCCTGATCCTGCGTGTCATACATCTGATTGTTCTGTTGAGATGGAGAAAATTGATGAGAATATCTGGACAGACACTGAAACAAAGGTAAAGGAATTTTTTTTTTTTTGCTATCTAAAAGAATTTAAAGCAATACTGACAATGATATAGTCCAAGAAAGAAGGCAGCATTTCAAAGCTTCTTAGTTAAAAAACATTTTTCTTTTATTGTATGTCAGTTGTCACAGCTCTAACTGGATCTGCACAATCAGCACCTACTGCCTTCACCAGCCACCGCCACATTCATTGTAGAGATGTCATGGCCTGGGTGGTGCAGGTGCTGACTAGCTAGGGATACTGTTGTGGTTGGGTTTTATAGTGCAGATAAGCCAGGCAGAAGGGAAGGGGGTTGGTGTCCAGCTGCTCAGCAGGAATAATTCGCTGTCTGCTGTGGCCAAAAGGGATGTACCACACTCTACTTAAACTCACAGCTTACTGCTGGGAAATCTAGATATGGTGCTTGGTTTACTCATAGTACTCTATTCTCCAGTTGTGTAAGCCTGACATTGCCTCTGCTTGTGATCCTGACTACATCTGACTTCATGATCTCCCAACAGTGGAGTTCCCTTGAGGGAAGAAGAAGAAAAAAATAGTGCTTCCTGAGCGTAATATAATAAAAAAATGTTAAAACTAAAGATAGGGTCATTTCTCACCTGATGAAAGTTTGCATGTTAGGGCACAACTACAAAACACAAAATCTAGACTCAATCATTGCAGCCGACCTGGTGTGCTGTTGGAAAATCCTCTAAGTGAGTTTCGATAGTGTGTAATTAGGGTGGAAGCGCATATAGCCGATGAAAATTGTACCAAAAAATAAAATATATTAAAAAACACATCACGTTTTAGCTATATCCAGCCTACCTCAGGTGTCACCTGAGGAAGACTGGATACAGCCAAAACGCTTTGGGTGTTTTTAATAAATTATTTTATTTAATTTATTTTTTTATGCAATTTTCATCCACTATATCCTCTTTCACACCTTATCCGTGATTTTCCTTGTGCTTAAAAGGAACCTGTCACCAGATTTGACCGATATGAGATAAGGCCACCACCTTTCAGGCATGATATACAGCATTCTAACATGCTGTGTATATGCCCCCAACCTGACCTCCAAGACAAGAAAAAGAGCTTTTATATACTCACCAGCGGGCGGTCCGGTCCGAGGGATGTCACTGGTCTTTGTGACGTCCGCTCACTGCAGGTCTGAACTGCAGGTAAGACAGTACCCCGAGAAACCCCGAGACCCTTTACCCCTATACAGGGATCTGAAATTATAGCGAAGCCCAGGGGATAGCTGCCTATGAGAGCAGTGGACCGGAGTAGGAAGGGAATAAAAAGCGAGTCCAAATGCGTAGTCAGAAGTCCAAAGGTCAAAACCGGAGGGCGGCAAAGGTACAAAATCGGCAGGCTAAAGAAGGGTCAAAATCCAGGCAAAAGTCAGAGTCAAAACCAGGCGGGCAACAGAGGTACAAAATCGGCAGGCAGTAGAAGGGTCAGAAATTCAGGCAAAGGTCAGAGATACAATAGCAAAACAAACTAGCACACTGGGGAAACCAAGACTATATCTGGCGGCTTGCAAGCCAGGCTCCAAGGCATTTGAAGGGCATGGCTACCTCTCACAGGCTCACAGTCTGATGACCTCATCTGGACCGCCCCCAGAACCAGGCCAGATGGTGATGCATCACCGACACCAACCACCCCACCTCCGACAGCAGAGCGAAGCCTACGCCCACCAGACGCCTGAGTCCGGCGCCTCCCAGAGGCCGAGGCAGGAACAACAGCCATTGAATCCAACGGCGACGTGACAGTACCCCTCCCTCTAAGAGGGGCCTCTGGACCCTCAAAACCCGGTTTGTTGGGATGAAGGAGGTGAAACTTCCTGATTAACCCCTTGGCATGGACGTTACTGGTAGGCACCCAGGACCTTTCCTCCAGACCATAGCCCTTCCAATGCACCAGATACTGCACGGATCCTCTCACTAAACGGGAATCAAGGATCCTTTGGACTTCGTATTCCAAAGCACCCCCTACCAAAACTGGAGGAGGAGGGGACTGGACAGGACGAATCGGAGAGCGGTACAATTTGAGAAGAGACTTATGGAATACATTGGGCAGTTTAAATGATTCAGGGAGCTTCAGGCGAAAGGCTACTGGATTAATCACCTCAGTAATTTCATACGGACCAATAAACCTGGGGCCTAATTTGGCAGACGGCACTTTGAGCTTAATATTCCTAGTAGAAAGCCAAACTTTGTCCCCCACTCCCAGGTCTGGGCGCTTGGAACGCCATTTATTAGCAGACAAAGTCTGTCTAGTCTGAGCCCCTTTCAAGTTTACGTTGACTTCTGACCAGATAGTTTTTAACTGGTCTATGGTCCTTTCTACAGTTGACCACCAAAAATTCCTAGTTACAAGTCTGATGGTGTTTTTGATACCTGGATGCCCTGCAAGGACGGAATCATGTGATTCCTTCAGAACTTGAAGGCGGAATGTGGCCGGGACAAATAGTTTTTGGGGAGGAATTGTGTCAGGTGCCTGCTCTGGGGATCTACAGATTTCTTCCAGAAGATCCAAGGATACAGCTGACATAACAATTCCCTTGGCTAGTATTGGAGTCGGTTCAGAGTCCTCGACCTGTGAGGGGCAAAAAGTTCGAGAAAGGGCATCAGCCCTTACATTTTTAGTACCCGGTCGTAAAGTAATCACAAAATCAAACCTAGAAAAGAACAAGGCCCACCTTGCCTGTCTGGGATTCAGTCTTTTTGCTGACTCCAAGTAGGTGAGGTTCTTGTGGTCAGTAATTACAGTGATCCTATGTTTGGCACCTTCGAGGAAGTGGCGCCATTCCTCAAAGGCCCATTTGATTGCCAACAATTCCCGATCACCTATATCATAATTACTCTCGGTGGGAGAGAATTTTCGGGAAAAGAAGGCACACGGACGAAGTTGAGTGAGGGATGCAGTGCCTTGTGATAGCACTGTCCCGACTCCAATTTCAGAGGCATCTACCTCTACAATAAAGGGGCGGTCCAGATCAGGCTGAACCAATATCGGGTTAGAGGAAAAACATTTCTTTAAAGCAGAAAATGCCTGAATTGCTTCAGGCTTCCAGTTAACCACATCCGCCCCTTTCCGAATAAAATCAGTGAGTGGTTTGGCTATCTCGGAAAAACCTTAATAAATTTACGATAGTAGTTAGCGAAACCCAAAAATCGCTGCAGTGCCTTTAGAGACTGGGGTTGTATCCATTCCTGGGTTGAATTTTAGAAGGATCCATGCGAAACCCTTTAGCTGACAAAATATACCCCAGAAACTGTATCTCCGGTGTTATGAAGACACATTTCTCTAGCTTGGCGAATAAAGAATGCTCTCTGAGTCTCTGGAGGACAGAGCGGACGTGTTGGACGTGCGTCACAATGTCTGAAGAGTAAATCAGGATGTCGTCCAAATAAACGACTACATAAACACCACTAATGTCTCTCAAAATCTCGTTCACAAAATTCTGAAACACTGCTGGTGCAGTACTGAGCCCGAACGGCATTACAAGATGCTCAAAGTGGCTGAGGGGTGTGTTAAACGCGGTCTTCCACTCATCTCCTTTTCATATACGGACAAGATTATATGCTCCTCAGAGGTCAAGTTTAGTAAACCAACGGGCTCCCAACAGCTTATTATATAGATCAGGAATGAGTGGAAGCGGATACTGGTTTTTCACAGTGATTGCATTTAACTCATGATAATCAATGAAGGGCCTGAGACCACCATCTTTTTTTTCCACAAAAAAGAACCCGGCCCCCACTGGTGAGGTGGATGGTCTAATGAACCCTTTTCGCAAACTGTCTGTTATGTAGTCTTTCATGGCCTGACATTCTGGACCAGAGAGGTTAAATATTCTCCCCTTAGGGAGGCGAGAACCTGGTACTAAGTCTATGGGGCAATCGTACTTTCTATGAGGGGGTAATTTCTCTGATTCCACAACAGAAAATACATCCTCATAATCTCTGAGTGCATGGGGTCTAAAGGGAGGAGGTGTGACCTTAACTTGGTTCACTGATAGCGATATACAATTATCCTGACACTCTGGGCTCCAGCGCACGATATCACCCAAGTGCCAGTCAATGACTGGATTATGTTTGCGTAACCATGGCATACCCAGAACAACAGCGGATGATAAATTGTGGATAACAAAAAATGACACATGTTCAGCATGTAACGATCCCACTGACATTGATATTTCCTCAGTGATAAACTCCACTCCATTCTGGACGATAGGAGTGCCATTAATAGCAGTGGTTTTAATGGGCGCATTAAGCTTTAGCAGTGGTACACCAAGATTTCTCGCTACCAGGAAATCTATGAAATTCCCTTCTGAGCCACTATCCACATAAGCCTCCACACACACAGATTTCTTCAATAAGACAAAGAAGTAGGTAAAAGGACTTTGGCCGCATCAGCGGGCAATACCTGGGCACCTGGGCAAGCATAGTCAGAGTTACCCAGGTGCTGATGTTCAGGGAGTGAAGGCTTCTGACGTCCAGTGTTCTCCCAGAGGTCTCCAGACTGTGGCTTGTGCAGCATGTTAGTAGGAGATGATGGGAGTGATCCTCCACAGGACTGAACAATGAAGCCGGACACAGGTGCTTTAGCAACCCAATCAACTCAGAAAAGGAGAGGAAAGAAAAAAATAATTCAGAGAAAGGGATAGGAAATGCTTTTATATATAAAAACAGAGGTTTTTTTTTTTTTATATGGCCAGATATAATGTGACGTCCGCTCACTGCAGGTCTGAACTGCAGGTAAGACAGTACCCCGAGAAACCCCGAGACCCTTTACCCCTATACAGGGATCTGGAATTATAGCGAAGCCCAGGGGGTAGCTGCCTATGAGAGCAGTGGACCGGAGTAGGAAGGACGCTAGGAAGGGAATAAAAAGCAAGACCAAATGCGTAGTCAGAAGTCCAAAGGTCAAAACCGAGAGGGCGGCAAAGGTACAAAATCGGCAGGCTAAAGAAGGGTCAAAATCCAGGCAAAAGTCAGAGTCAAAACCAGGCGGGCAACAGAGGTACAAAATCGGCAGGCAGTAAAAGAGTCAGAAATTCAGGCAAAGGTCAGAGATACAATAGCAAAACAAACTAGCACACTGGGGCCAGATGATGATGCATGACCGACACCAACCACCCCACCTCCGACAGCAGAGCGAAGCCTGTGCCCACCAGACGCCTGAGTCCGGCACCTCCCAGCGGCCGAGGCAGGAACACCAGCCACTGAATCCAACGGCGACGTGACAGTCTTGGTCCGGTGCCTCCCTTCTTCTTGCAATGCCGTCCTCCTTCTTGTTTTGTGTGGATGACGCATCCCTATCTCATCCACACAGTCTCCCTGCCATCGTGCTCCTGCGCAGGTGAACTTCTCTTCCCTGACTAGGGCAAAGTAAAGGACTGCAGTGCGCAGGCGTCGGGAAAGGTCAAAGAGCCTCGGCGCATGAGCACTATCTATCTCATATCTATCTATTATCTTTCTCATATATGAGAATATATTATCTATCCATCTATCTACTATATCTATTATCTATCTATCTTACATCTATCTATAATCTATCAATCATCTATCTCATGTCTATTATCTATCAAGTATCTACTGTATGTATTTATCTATCTATCTATTCGTCTATCTATTCATCTATCCTAAAAAAGATAAAGGCAGCACTCCAAAAGTACAAAATATAATGGTTTATTGACTCATCACGTCAGGGCGACGTTTTGTTCCAAGTGTGGAACTTGAGAAAGTTCCACACCTGGAACGAAACGTTGCCCTGACAAGATAGGTAAAAAAACACACTATATTTTGGACTTTTGGAGTGCTGCCTTCATCTTTTTTGGATATATTGAGGTTTGGTTTTGCCTGGTAGGTTTTGCACCCTCTTATAATCTTTTGCCTTGCTAGTGCAGCACCTATATCTTGCTGTCTATCTATCTATCTATCTATCTATCTATCTATCTATCTATCTATCTATCTATCTATCTATCTATCTATCTATCTATCTATCTCTATCTATCTATCTATCTATAGTATGATTTAAACCTTAAGGTCTTAAGGAAATATTATCATTTACATATAGAACAGATTTAGATGTATTTATTTTTTATTCCTTATAGCTTATTCAACTAAAGCTAGAAGTTGATATGTTACTCACCAACTTGCATCAAATCACTTCTGGTCAGCAAGCTACATACGTAAGTTTCTATAAAAAAAAAAAGCTGCCGCAAGTCAGGGCTGGAAGAAGTCTTCTGGGCCAGATAGAAAATAACATGAAAAATTTGCAGCAATTAACAGCACCCCATGTTTGTCAACCCTTGGTAGTGATGTATGCAAGTGTTATGGGGTCAACACAACAAGCCCTTCTTTTACACCTTAGTTATTGTTGGATAAGTAGGAGAAAAAAAATAAGGCAATGTAACCAAAAAGCCGTCTGAGAACACAACAGTGACTGCCTTTATTTTCTCTTATTTCTAATCTCTGATGTGATTTTAGTCTTGGTCTTAATTTATAAATAGGGATAAGCGAGTATATTCGCAAGTATTCGGCACTCGGCGAGTAATGCGGTACTCGCGGAACTCAGAACATAGCGAGTATTTCACTACTCGCCTCTCAATATTCGGATCTCCCGCCCAGCATCAGCCAATCACAGTAATGCCGCAGCCTTCTTGGTTGTGGCATTACTATGATTGGCTGGCCGCGCAGCGTCATAGATCAGTCATAGCCTATGACTCGTAGGATCTATATAAGCCTTGCCGCCGCCATTTTCTGCACATTGCATCCAGAAGACAGCTAGTGCTAGCATAGGGAGAGTTGTACTTTTGCAAATTGTCCATAAGTAATCTAAAACAAACACAAATGCTCTTGTGAGAGCTACCTGGAGTATTCTAGTAGTGGGTGACTGTAGAGCAGGGAGACAGGCAGGAGCGATACTGTACATACATAGTACCTCAATATCTCAGCTCTTCTGAGAGGTGAAAGTACAGTATAAGGTCAGGGAGTAGTGACAGTTTTCCCAGCTATTTTTTACCCCTGCAGGCCAAATTTTTTGCCCTTGTGGTGCTGTTTGCACACTCAATAGCACGCACGGTACTGTACAACTGAGACGCAGCCAACACCGTTGTCTTCTGTGTTAACTGGCAAGCAAAATATTCGACTTTAACCTCTGGCCAATTTTTTAACATTGCAGTGCTGTTTGTTAAACACAAAGCAGTACTAGGCTGTAGAGCTACCTTCCACAAAGCACAAACTGCTCCCTGTTCCCTAATATCTGCATCTGAACATCTTCAACTGCCAGGAATCGAACCCAGTGTCTCTTGTCCACCGGCCAGCAGCTCTACCATCTGAGCTATTCTGCTGGCTACAAAGTTCCTTGCTGAACCCGGATACCATTGACTGTTCTTCCTGATCGGCTTCACCCAGTGCTCTCTCGTTTGGCCTCTGATTGCCAATTACACGCCCTATATAAACCTGGCCCTGTGGGTGTGTCATTGCGAGATTATTGTGCTTCCAGCCTTTAGTCAAGCTCTTTCTCCTGCTGTTCCTGCTGCTACAAACACTGCTCTCCTGTGAACTGACCTTGGCCTGCCACCTGACTACGTATACTGCCTGCTCCTCTGCTACCGAACTGCCTTTCCTGTGTACCGACCTCCGGCTGCCACCTGACTACGTTATCTGCCTGCTCCTCTGCTACAAACACTGCTCTCCTGTGAACTGACCTCGGCCTGCCACCTGACTACGCTACCTGCCTCTGCTTCCCCTAGTGTTTGCAGTAACATCGGCTCCAACCCAGACGGGATCCTGACAGAATAATCTCGCGCCAAAATGGAGTCCGCTGTGAACACCCTGAGGCGGCAAGTTACGGAGCTTCAAAGTTTTTGTACTGATTCTCAAGGAAAATATTCCAAGTTACAAACTGATTTCACGGTGATACAACAGGAAGTAATTGAGCTACAAAAACAACTTCTGGACGTGCGCAATTCAGGGTCCGAATCTAACGCGCGGCTGCCGCTGCCTGCAAAGTTCAGTGGGGATCGCCAGCAGTACCGAGGATTCCTCAATCAATGCCGCATATACTTCCAGATGCAACCTGCTCCCTTTACCAGTGAGATGAAGAAAGTTTTTTTCATGATAAATCTCCTGACGGATGAAGCTCTTGCTTGGGCTTCACCTTATGTAGAAAAGGACTATGACCTCCTTAATGACCTGGAAGCCTTCACCGCAGCTATGAATCAAGTTTTTGATGACCCAAACCGCTGTGCCACAGCAGAAACCAAATTACATAATTTGCGCCAAGGACGTCGCTCTGTTGCGGAATATACATCGGAGTTCCGTCGCTGGTGGCCGACACCACCTGGAATTCAGCGGCCCAGAGAAGTCAATTTCGACGAGGGTTATCAGAACCAGTGAAAGATGAGCTTGCCAGGGTTGAGACCCCTGATCAGTTGGAGGACTTTATTCAACTATGTATCCGGATTGACCAAAGACTTACTGAAAGGAGAAAGGAGAGACTGCGAGCACTTGGGAATAGCCCTGGCTTCTCATTTTCAGCATCAGACCACCAAGAAAAGACGCAAGGCGTGTCTGAACCGATGCAGGTCGACGTCATCCGAAGACCACTCTCTGCACCGGAGAAGGAGAGGCGACGTGCAGAACATCTCTGCTCTATTGTGGGGACCCTGGACACTATGCCATCAACTGTCCTAACAAAAGGACTATAGCCTTTACCAACAACAGGTCTGCCAGCAATATGGACCTTTCTCAGCAGTCGGATTCCATCTTGCAGACTATCTCATCAGTAACGCCAGAAATAGACAAAATACATACTACATCATCTCATTTTGTAATCCCCATTCAGGTTGTAATGGGCACCCAAAAAATACAATACTCTGCCCTGTTGGATTCGGGAGCAGGAGGAAATTTTATGGACTTAAAATTTACACGTGATAATAATATTTCCAGTAGGACCAAATCCACACCAATTGAAATGGAAACTGTGGATGGATCACCTTTGTCTTCTGGACCTGTCACGCATGAGACAATCGAACTGGAGATTTGTATCGAACCGGATCATCATGAAGCTGTCAGTTTCCACCTTATTTCATCTCCGAAATTTCCGGTTATTCTAGGGATCCCCTGGTTTTCAGTCCATAACCCTTCTATCAACTGGGCATCAAGGACCATCACCTTTCCATCTGACTACTGTAAGAATAATTGTCATAAGGAACCCCCTGTTCTCCAACAAGTCCAAATCTCTGAGATTTCGCATGAGAAGGAAGAGAAACTACCACCTCAATATCAGCAGTTCTCTGATGTCTGCAGTAAGAAGAAAGCAGATCAATTACCTCCTCACCGTCCTTACGACTGTCCCATTGAATTGCTGCCAGGAGCAACCATTCCATTTGGACGGATTTACAATCTTTCCGAACCTGAATTGAAGGTATTAAGAAAGTTCCTGGATGAAAATTTAGAGAAAGGCTTTATTCGACCTTCCACATCTCCAGCTGGGGCACCCCTGTTCTTTGTTGAAAAGAAAGACTCCACTCTGCGGCCATGTATTGACTACAGAGAGATAAATAATATCACTGTCAAGAATCGCTACCCGCTACCCTTGATTCCTGAACTATTTGAGAGACTCCGTTCTGCGAAAATCTTTACGAAGCTGGATCTTAGAGGGCTTACAACCTCATACGGATTCGCCCAGGAGATGAGTGGAAGACCGCCTTCAGAACGAGATATGGACATTTGGAATCTCTGGTTATGACCTTTGGCCTTAGCAATGCCCCAGCCACCTTTCAACATTTTATTAATGATGTATTTCGAGATTTCTTTGACCAATTCGTTGTGGCTTATCTCGATGACATTCTTATATTTTCAGACACCTTAGAAGAGCATCGCAGGCACGTCCAGTTAGTCCTGGAACGACTACAGGAGAACCATCTTTACATTAAACTTGAAAAATGTGAGTTTGAACAAACCAGTATCCAATTTCTGGGATATATCATCTCCCCAGAAGGTCTGAGCATGGATCCCGGCAAAATCAATGCTGTAGTGGACTGGCCTGTTCCAAGAAATTTAAAAGACGCCCAGCGTTTCATAGGATTTGCAAATTTTTACCGAAAATTTATAAAGAACTTTTCACGGATCATACTACCAATTACTACACTAACAAAAAAAACCAAAGCATTTTTCTGGTCTCCGGAGGCACAGGAGGCTTTTGACAAGTTGAAAACTCTTTTTACGTCTGCTCCATTGTTAGTACACCCAAATCCTGAATTGCCATTTACTGTCGAAGTGGACGCCTCGGACTCTGCAGTGGGTGCCATTCTGTCTCAGCGAGTTGGGGACAAGATGCAACTTCACCCATGTGCGTTTCTTTCCCACACCATGTCATCTGCAGAAAAGAACTACGACATCGGTAATAAAGAACTGTTAGCCATTAAAGTTGCCTTCTCCGAGTGGAGACATCTTCTGGAAGGTGCCAATCACCCTGTGACTGTCCTCACGGACCACAAGAATCTTGAATTCCTCCGTACAGCAAAAAGATTGTCTGCAAGACAAGCACGATGGGCCTTATTTTTCTCAAGATTCAATTTTATAATTTCTTACCGGCCTGGTTCAAGAAATGGCAAGGCTGACGCCCTGTCCAGGATGTGTTCGGAACCTCAGGAGAGGTCTAGTAATGACGATACAATTATAGGCCCTAAAAATTTTTTGGGAATATTGCACTCTAGAGGACTATGTAATAGAATTAAAAATGGATATCAAGAGGACTCTTTCCTTAACCATCCTTCGGAAGACGTCGATCTTTCATTTAAAGAGGGGTTTTGGATGCAGAAACACAAAATATATGTACCTGAATCTTCTCGCCTTGAAGTCCTCAAAAGTGTCCATGATTCTAAACTGGCAGGACATCCTGGAGTTGCAAAAACACAAGACTTACTACTTCGTTTCTTTTGGTGGCCTAATTGTAGGAAGGATGTGAGGAAATATGTTTCAACCTGTTTAACATGCGCACGAAACAAGACCCCATGATCGTCTCCTCTAGGACTCTTGCAACCACTCCCAGTTCCATCCAGGCCTTGGGGATCTATTTCCATGGATTTTATTGTGGAACTACCCCCTTCCAAACAGATGACCGTCATCCTTGTCATAGTGGACCGACTCACAATAATGGCCCACTTTATTCCAACTGAAGGAATTCCTACTGCTGAAAAAACTGCAGAACTGATGATCAAAGAGGTATTCAGGTTACATGGAATTCCTGACAACGTGGTGTCTGACAGAGGCGTTCAGTTTACGTCAAAATTTTGGAAGAGTTTCTGTACAGCCTTGGGAGTCACGGTGAATCTTTCTACCGCTTTCCATCCTCAGTCCAATGGCCAGACGGAGAGAACGAACCAGACTTTGGAGCAATACCTCCATTGCTTCATTTCCTATCTTCAGGATGATTGGGTGGACTATTTACCAACAGCAGAGTTTGCCTACAACAACTCCATACATAGCGCTACATCTCAAACCCCATTTTTTGCTAATTATGGAGTACATCCAGTATTTATCCCTAATCTGCCAGTGAACACTCCCATTCCTGCTGTTAATGACAGGCTTGCAAAATTACAGGAATCCCAGAAGGAATTATCAGAGATATTACTCAAGACCCAGGAAGTATATAAGGAAGCAGCAGATAAACATCGGAGAGTGCCCCCTGCTCTTCAGGTTGGAGACAAGGTTTGGCTGTCCACTAAAAACCTTAAGACACATGTGCCATCCTCCAAATTGGGTCAGAAATTCATTGGACCTTTTCAAATTTCTGCAAAAATTAACCAGGTTGCTTTTCGTTTAAAACTTCCCAACAATCTAAAGATTCATCCAGTATTTCACATATCTTTGCTCAAACCCTTCTGTGAAAACCCGTTTCCAGGAAGAATTCAGCCACCTCCTCCACCAGAAAGGATCCGTGGTGAAGAAGAATACATTGTGAATAAGATTCTGGACTCCCGAAAATTCAGAGGTAAACTGCAGTATCTGGTGCAGTGGGAAGGTTACGGACCAGAGGAAAATTCATGGGAACCAAAGGACAACGTCCATGCTCCTGGACTTACAAGAGCCTTCCATCAGAGGTACCCAGATAGGCCAGCTCCTGAGATGTCCAGAGGCCATCCTGGAAGGAGGGGAGTACTGTCAGGAATCGAACCCAGTGTCTCTTGTCCACCGGCCAGCAGCTCTACCATCTGAGCTATTCTGCTGGCTACAAAGTTCCTTGCTGAACCCGGATACCATTGACTGTTCTTCCTGATCGGCTTCACCCAGTGCTCTCTCGTTTGGCCTCTGATTGCCAATTACACGCCCTATATAAACCTGGCCCTGTGGGTGTGTCATTGCGAGATTATTGTGCTTCCAGCCTTTAGTCAAGCTCTTTCTCCTGCTGTTCCTGCTGCTACAAACACTGCTCTCCTGTGAACTGACCTCGGCCTGCCACCTGACTACGTTATCTGCCTGCTCCTCTGCTACCGAACTGCCTTTCCTGTGTACCGACCTCCGGCTGCCACCTGACTACGTTATCTGCCTGCTCCTCTGCTACAAACACTGCTCTCCTGTGAACTGACCTCGGCCTGCCACCTGACTACGCTACCTGCCTCTGCTTCCCCTAGTGTTTGCAGTAACATCGGCTCCAACCCAGACGGGATCCTGACATCAACTATGTCACAAAAACCCCAAATTCCAAAAAAGCCTGTTGTGAAGGGACAGGGACATGGACGTGGGGTTGTTGTGAGTGGTGCCTGACAAGGCACTGAGTCTGGGAGACAGAAGAAGGTTGATACATCTACCATATATACTCGCGTATAAGCTGAGATTTTCAGCCCATTTTTTAAGGCTGAAAGTGCCCCTCTCGGCTTATACGCGAGTCATATACCAGGGTCGGCAGGGGAGGGGGAGCGCGGGTGTCAGAGATCATACTCACCCCCTCCTGGCACGGTCTCTGCAGCCCCTGCTTTTCCCGCCTGTGTTCAGGGTTACACGGTATCACTCATTAAAGTCATGAATATGCACATATTCATGACTTTAATGAGCGGTACTACGTGACCGCTGAAGCCTGGAATAGCAGAGGCGCTGAGACCATGGAAGAAGAGGGGCTGCAGAGACCATGCGCCAGGAGGGGTGAGTATGACAGGTGGAGGACGGGGAGCAGAGCACTATTCACTTGTCCACGTTCCACCGCTACTCTGTCCTCCGCGTCCTCTGACTGTGACGTTCAATGCGCGCTTTCTGCTGACCGTCACTGCAGAGGACCCGGAAGACAGAGCAGCGCGCAGCGATGGAACTGGAAACGGTAAATATCGCCAGTGCCGGGGCCTGAGCCAGCGGCGACACCGGCACCTTGCCCCCATAGCACGCCGGTGTCCCCGCCTGCTCAGGACACCGGCGCTTGGCCCCCAGCAACGAGAGGTGAGTATGTCATTTTTTTTTAATTGCAACAGCAATATATGGGGGTATTTATCTATGGAACATCTTGTTGGGCCACCATTAACCCTTGTGCAGCATTTTATGGGGGGTATTTATCTATGGAGCATCTTCTTGGGCCACCATTAACCCTTGTGCAGCATTTTATGGGGGGTATTTATCTATGGAGCATCATTAACCCTTGTGAAGCACCACCCTCGGCTTATACACGTGTCAATAAGTTTTCCCAGTTTTTTTGTGCCACAATTAGGGGTTTCAGCTGATACATGGGTCGGCTTATACACGAGTATATACGGTATGTTCCTGACGAAAATTCCCAGTCTGGAACGTAAACGTGTCTGGAAGCCAGAAGAGCAAGAGCAGATACTTTCTTGGATGGCAGATAAAGCCTCAATTAAATTTTCCAGTAGCACCCAATCTTCCACGACCACACAGTCTACTGTCGATACACAGAACGCTGGGTCATCCAATCCTCAACCTGTTCCTATTTCCTCCACCCCTTAGCAGTCACAGGCAACATTTGACCCCATGCTTGGCAACTCCGATGATCTGTTTGGTACATATGATCCTTTGGTTGCCTCTGGCATCTCAACGCGCAACATTGAAGAGGACCGTGAGGAGGTTTCGTCTGTTCATGTCCAAATATTTGAAAACCCACAACCAGAAGAAAGCCACTTTCAGCCACGTGATATACTGGCTCAAGAGGGAGAGGCAGATGATGATGAGCCATGAAGCAGGTGCTCATACCTCCTGCTCACAAGCTGCGGTTGCAGAGACACAGGACACAACAATCCCATTCGCTTGTTTGTCCCAGCCAAGGTCCAGTTGTCCGTGCCCCAGATCTATGAAAGGAAGCGTAAATACCAACCCATGCACCCACAAGCACAAATACTTAACATTGCACATTGCCAAATTGCTAGCCGTGGAGATGTTGCCGTTTAGGCTTGTGGGGACACAGTCTTTCCGTGATCTCTTGGCTGTGGCTGCCCCACGATACTCTGTTCCCAGCCGGCACTATTTTTGCCGGTGTGCTGTCCCTGCGTTACTCCAGCCGTGTTTAACAATCTAAAGCGTGCTCTCACCAACGCCGTAACCAGGAAGGTCCACCTAACAACAGACACGTGGACAAGTAGTTGTGGACAGGGACGATACATTTCTGCCACGGCACACTGGCTGAACCAGGTGGAGGGTGGGACAAAGTCGCAAACTGGAATATCACATATCCTACCTACTCCACGAATAGCGGGCCCAACCTCAAACATGGTTTCCGCCTCATCATATACAGTTAGGTCCATAAATATTTGGACAGAGACAACATTTATCTAATTTTGGTTCTAGACATTACCACAATGAATTTGAAACAAAACAAATCAGATGCAGTTGAAGTTCAGACTTTCAGCTTTCATTTGAGGGTATCCACATTAAAATTGGATGAAGGGTTTAGGAGTTTCAGCTCCTTAACATGTGCCACCCTGTTTTTAAAGGGACCAAAAGTAATTGGACAAATGACTCCAAGGCTATTTCATGGACAGGTGTGGGCAATCCCTTTGTTATGTCATTCTCAATTAAGCAGATGAAAGGGCCGGAGTTGATTTGAGGTGTGGTGTTTGCATTTGGAAGGTTTTGCTATGAAGGAAACATGCGGTCACAGGAGCTCTCCATGCAGGTGAAACAAGCCATCCTTAAGCTGCAAGAACAGAAAAAAACCATCCAAGAAATTGCTACAACATTAGAAGTGGCAAAATCTACAATTTGGTACATCCTGAGAAAGAAAGAAAGCACTGGTGAACTCATCAATCCAAAAAGACCTGGGAGCCCACGGAAGACAACAGTGGTGGATGATCGCCGCATACTTTCTTTGGTGAAGAAGAACCCGTTCACAACATCAACTGAAGTCCAGAACACTCTCAGTGAAGTAGGTGTATCTGTCTCTAAGTCAACAGTAAAGAGAAGACTCCATGAAAGTAAATACAAAGGTTCACATCTAGATGCAAACCATTCATCAATTCCAAAAATAGACAGGCCAGAGTTAAATTTGCTGAAAAACACCTCCAGAAGCCAGCTCAGTTCTGGAAAAGTATTCTATGGACAGATGAGACAAAGATCAACCTGTACCAGAATGATGGGAAGCCAAAAGTTTGGAGAAGAAAGGGAACGGCACATGATCCAAGGCACACCACATCCTCTGTAAAACATGGTGGAGGCAATGTGATGGCATGGGCATGCATGGCTTTCAATGGCACTGGGTCACTTGTGTTTATTGATGACATAACAGCAGACAAGAGTAGCCGGATGAATTCTGAAGTGTACCGGGATATACTTTCAGCCCAGATTCAGCCAAATGCTGCAAACTTGATTGGACGGCGCTTCATAGTACAGATGGATAATGACCCCAAGCATACAGCCAAAGCTACACAGGAGTTCATGAGTGCAAAAAAGTGGAACATTCTTCAATGGCCAAGTCAATCACCAGATCTTAACCCAATTGAGCATGCATTTCACTTGCTCAAATCCAGACTTAAGAGGGAAAGACCCACAAACAAGCAAGACCTGAAGGCTGCGGCTGTAAAGGCCTGGCAAAGCATTAAGAAGGAGGAAACCCAGCATTTGGTGATGTCCATGGGTTCCAGACTTAAGGCAGTGATTGCCTCCAAAGGATTCGCCACAAAATATTGAAAATAAAAATATTTTGTTTGGGTTATGTTTATTTGTCCAATTACTTTTGACCTCCTAAAATGTGGAGTGTTTGTAAAGAAATGTGTACAATTCCTACATTTTCTAACACATATTTTTGTTCAACCCTTCAAATTAAACGTTACAATCTGCACTTGAATTCTGTTGTAGAGGTTTATTTCAAATGCAATGTGGTGGCATGCAGAGCCCAACTCGCGAAAATTGTGTCACTGTCCAAATATTTCTGGCCCTGACTGTACGTCCTGTCTCCCCTTTTCCTCCACCTCCTCATTCTATGCTGAATTACCGAGCTAGTACTCTAGTTTCATAATTGTCTGGCCCTTGAGGCCTCTTTCCTGCGTCAACCATGATACAGCCCCTTGGGCTACTTTTGGAGACACTAAGTCTATGCCTGGACATTGGGCACTGGACCTACCGTACTAGTAGTCTAGTATCATAATTGTCTGGCCCTTGAGGCCTCCTTCCTGCTTCAACCATGATACAGCCTATAGGGCTAATTTTTTGAAGACATTATGCCTGCACATTGTGCAGTGGCAGTGGAACAACAAGGACAGTAGTCCAACCTTTATAATTGTGAAGCCCTTGTGATGATGATGGGTGGCTTCTTCCTGTGTTAACCAACATACAACTTTTTACACCGCCTGCTTTTAAACAATCATGCACCCATTTCAGCCTTTTCCTCAGGCCCCCAGACCGCTTTGTAGGGTCCAGCAGAAAATTATCGCATTTCCCATTGACTTGCATTGGACTCGCTACTCGTTATGAATACCCAAGTATTAAGGCCTACTCGTTACGAGTATAGCGAGTCCGAATATTTCACTACTCGCTCATCCCTATTTATAAACTGTTGTCTACTGAGATCATGGCACAAGGACATGCTCCTTCCATTTTAGCTCCACACCCTTTTTTAAAAAAATTGGTGAGACTGTCATAAAAACAGCAAAAGTTGCATCATTTTTGTGTTACTACAAGATTCACAACAGTTGAAACAGTTTTAGGGTCTCAAGTGAACCAGACGAGTTTTTCAAGCAGAAGATTCTTCAGGAAACTTTGATTTTTTTTTTTTCCCTGAAGAATCTTTTATGTCGTTTTTTTCCAGTAGTTTCCTGGGTGTTTTTCTGATGGTTTTGTCCATCTTTGCTGTAGTTTATTTCACTCCTATAAATCAAGAAGAAACCGCTAGCGTTTTCTTTAAGCAAAAACACTCCAAAGACGTCTGTGCATTTATTGAACTTTCCTATTGACTAGTATTGTGCTCTAAGCGGAAAATGCTTCTTTTAGCTGCTTGGTGATTTTGAAAACCTGAAGTGGTTAAAAGACGCTCAAAAGCCTGAACATAAGCACAGCAAGTCATTTTTACATAGAAATTAATATGTTCACTCTTTTGAGTGTTTTGTGATTTTTCAGGGTTGTTTCCATACCATAATGCCAGATTTCTGATGCAAACTGATGACTGTATCTTGAGGCAAGAGTCAAATATCTGTTTGTCACGTTCTGATTATGGATCGTGATGCACAGAGCAGCCATAGGTCTACTGACCTGGATGCAGAAGCCTCATATATACCCATGAAACTGCTGCCTGTAACATGTGCAACATTTTGCACTAGAAAGTGCCAAAAAAAGTTAAAGACAAAAATAAAGAGCAATTTTGAACCAGATGTGCCATTTCGAAGAAGTGAACGACTACCACAAGACAAAAAAAAAGTGACTTGGGAACCCCCTCCGCAAATGATGATTCAGGCCCTTTGTCTTTATTACCAGATTATGTATTACTAGATGGAGGCCCGATACTATCGTATCCGGGAGGACGGTAATGTCACGATGGGGGCAGGCGTTGCAAAGCTATAGTTGTGAAGTTGAGTTATTCTTCGGGCACTATTTCCCTGTTGTTTCTTCAAGAGTCTCATTTGCCCGTTGTTGTCTTCGACGTTGTGCCTTTGCTGCTTTCCTTTCATTGTCAATGGCATACTTTTTAGGAGGACCATGTTGGCGTTGATATTTGCTTTTTAAAGGGTTTTCCCATGAACAAAAGTTAATTTTAAAAAATTGTCTGTGTCTGACCATGTACAGAACATACCACAGCTCCTGGGCAGGGGAGGAAGCAAAAGACAATACTGACATTACAGCAGGAGATTGCAGAGGATACATTTTGTAAGGTAAAATAATGTTTAAAAACAGTCAATTAAATATTTTACCTCACAAAATGAATCCTCTGTGATCCCCTGCTGTAAAGTCAGCACTGTCTTTTGCTTCCTTCCCTGCCCAGGAGATGTGGAATGTTCCGTACATGGTCAGACACAGACAATTTTTAAAATAACTTTCGTTCGTGGGAAAACCCTTTAATGTGACCGGCTTCCTCTGTCTGTAGACGCGTTGCGCATTTATCACCGGGATCAGCCGAATGATTCACTGTAAATCAGACCGCCGCCATCTTGGTGCAGACAGATAGCGGTGGTCACATTAAAACTGCGCATGTGCTCCTCCTGTACAAAGATGGCTGCGGTCAGTGAATCATTTGGCTGAATCCGGCGGCGGTGTGTTCGTGACAGTGTTCCTCTGATGGTACCGCGCAAGAGGCTGCATATGGTGTATAAATGTGTTTGTGTGTGTGTGGTGTCTGTACGTGCGTATACAGTGTGTGTGTGTGTGTGGTGCGTACGGCGTATAGTGTGTGTGTGGTCCGTACGGCGTATACAGTGTGTGTGTGTGTGTGTTGTGTGTGTGTGTGGTGGGTACGGTGTTATGTTTTGGTAGCTGAGGAGAATAAGCAAAAACGGCAATACACCAGAGAGGCTGGAACCTATTGGATTGCAGTAACCTGAACTAACCACACAACTAGAGGTAGCCGTGGAGCGTTCCTACGTTGATCCTAGACCCTCGTCACAGCCTGAGAGATAACTACACCTAAAGGCAGAAAGATGAAAGCTATCTGTCCCGGAGCAGATCCCCAAAGAAAATAGGAAGCCCCCAAACATGTAATGGCGGTTAGACAAGAAGAAGCATGGACACAGACAGAAAATAGAATGAGCAAACGCTGGGGCCCAATCTGTCTAGACAGAAAAGTACAGGAAAGGATACTCACTGCAATCCAAAAAAACCCCTAAAAATACCAACTCTTCTGATTGCAAAAACACCTGAGATCACACGATCTCTACCACCTAAATCAGTTCTCTGGTGTAACAAAACTAAGCCGCAGCCACTGAAAAAACAGGAAAAAGCAAATGAACAAACAACAGTGGCTCCAGATAAACTGAGAGGAGCACAAGCCCCCGGATGGGACCTGGCTGACCTCCACAGAAGTGCAGGGAACAATGCAAAAAGCAAGCACAAAAATAAAAGCAGAAAATATCTTATCTGATAGCAGAAGATGCAGGCAAGACTCAGCAAACTTCCAAAGAACCAGGAACCACAATGAGACAAGAACAATTGACACCGCACATCATCAAGACCCCTTATTCAACCAATCGTGATCCAGATTGCCATTCCCAGCTGAAGTTCAGTACTTCTAACCACCAGAGGTACCTCTCTCAAAACATCTCTAGCACATTCATAACAGTATGGCGTATACGTGTGATGTGTGTGTGTGGTGCTACGTATCAGGGGGTTGTGCAAACGGCGTACTAGCGGTTATTGTGGAGCATACTGGCATATACAGTGTGTGTGTGTGTGTGTGCATACGGTAAGTGTGTGTGTGTGTTGTGCATATGGCGTATACAGTGTGTGTGTGTATGTGGTGCATACGCATATACAATGTGTTTTTGCGGAGCTTACGGCATATACAGTGTGTGTGTGTGTGGTGCTACGGCGTATACAGTGTGTGTGTGTGTTCGTACGCAATACATGTGTGTGGGCGTACAGCATATACAGTGTGTGTGTGTCAGGTATACGTGTGTGTGGTGTTACGGCGTATACAGTGTTGTGTGTGTTGCTGGAGCTTACGGCGTATAGGTGTTTGTGTGTGGTGGTACGCATGTACAGTGTGTGGGGTGCATACGTATATGTGTGTGTGGTGCGTACGGCTATACAGTGTGTGTGTTTGGAGCGTACGCGTATCAGTGTGTGTGTGTGTACAGCGTATACAGTGTGTGTGTGTGGTGCGTACAGCGTATACAGTGTTGTGTGTGGTCGTGTATAAGTGTGTGTGTGTGGTGAGTATGGCGTATAGGGTGTGTGTGTGTGGTGTGGTACGGCGTAAGTTTGTGATGTGTGCTACGATACAGTGTGTGTAGTGGTGCATATGGCGTATACAGTGTGTGTGTGTGTGCGTACGGCATATACAGTGTGTGTGTGTGTGTGGTGTGTACGGCGTATACATGTTTGTGTGTAGCTTACTGGCATATACAGTGTGTGTGTGGTGTGTACGGCGTATAGTGTGTGTGTGTGGTGCATACGGCGTATACAGTGTGTGTGGTGCATACGGTGTATACAGTGTGTGCGTGTGTGTGGTGCGTACGGTGTATACAGTGTGTGTATGTGGTGCGACGGTGTTCTACTGGTGGTACCGCGCAAGAGGCTGGTACCACCAGCAGTTTCCATATTGAGACACCCATCACTTGGGTGTCCCAATATGGCGGTTGCTGAACTTCCGCCGCTTGGAATTCTGGGATCCGGACAAATCTAGGCGGAACAGGATGTGAAGATATTATAAGGTAAGTATATATTAGATGTGCTAACAGTATACTTATTTCTAGGTTGTGTTGTATTGTGTTTGTCATCATTTATAGGCTGTGTTTTACCTTGATGGTGTCACACTGTACACTGTGTCTTTTTTGATTGTTTGGAGTAGCCTTCGGTGTCCATGAAAAGCTTTAAAGGTCCATTTACACTGCACGATTATTGCGAAGGAGGAACACTTGTGTCACAATAATGGTGCAATTCACAAATAAATAATGCTATGAGCCTATGACCTTTGGTGCTGAAGAAAAGATCTTCATTGTCAGGAGTGCATCGTCCCATATAAACAGGACTCGCGCTGTAGAGAAGGATGACAGCCTAAACGTATTGAACAATCTATTACAGACCATTCAGCACCCTTCTGATGCACAGTGTAAACAGGCTATTAAATGACCATCAACCAGAAAGCATGTTGCCAGGTGGCGGTCGTTTAACAGTGCACGTTGCGCGGTGTTAACATTCCTTGGATCCACATAGGAAGTTGGAAATCAAACATGTTTGCCCACAGGTCTCTGCAATCCTGTTAGAGAACTTACCTTGTATTGTTTTATAAGTTTACGGTCAAGATCAAAGGGCTAAGGTTTCTCCTTGTGGAGAGTGACATACCAGCTCTGGCTTGTCAGGGTAAGGAGGCTTATTCGCTGTGCAATGCTCCTCTGAGAAATATACTATGCAAATTGCCTCTTCAGAGAGAAAGAGGACTTGAACTCTATAGCGCCACCTGTTGGTAGTAGCAATCCTACAAGTCATATTGCAAGACTCGTTAAAGGGTTAATTGTGACTTGTAGGATCGCTACTACCAACAGGTGGCGCTATAGAGTTCAAGTCCTCTGTCTCTCTGCACGGTCAAGATCATAACGTATTGCAAATAAGAAAGCATTTTCCTTATGGAATATAGAGATTTGTGGGCTGTAGGATACATGATCTGTGGAAAAATGAGTGTACGTACAATAAGTGACTGTTGTGCTGGCTGAGTATTTATGGAGAAGATATTAGTATAATATGGTCGGTAGCTCAATGAATTGTTCATGTTTATGCCTCTTTTTCTGAAAGTGCAGCTGGAAGAGGAGAGCGCTATCTTGCTAAAAGGCCTCAGCTGCTTGACCCATCTTAAGTGTGCGTGGGAAACCTACGTAAGCAAGATAAATGGAGCAAAGAAATCAACACTAAAAACAAGCTGTCCCTCTCGCAGAATACAAGGTATCATCTCCAACATTCTTCATTCTGGTTCATTAGGTTCTTTAAAGTTTTTGTAGAGGCTAGATTTGTTTCTTTACTAATTAAATATGCAAATAGTCTCTTCAGAACGGAAAAGGACTAGAACTCTAGTGCCACCTATTGGAAGTAGCGATCCTAAAAGTCAATACTGATTCTGTAATGAGCCTTGCAATATGCCCTTCATCAGTGCAAAGTATGAGATCAGATTTGGCTAGATGAGAGGCACTGGACTGGGGTATAAGGAGTAACGTTTCTCCTTGTAGAGAATGACAAGACAATCCTAGCATGTTGGAGTGAGGAGATGTATACGCCATGCATGCTCCTTTGGGAAATGAAATATGCAAATTGTCTCTTTAGAGAGAAAGAGGACTAGAACTTTATAGCGGCAACCTGTTGGAAGCAGCGATCCTACTAGTCACTATCGACTCTTTAACAAGCCTTGCAATATGGCTTAGGATAAAATCAAAACCAGAATCTCAATTTGCAGACACGGTGTTTCAGTATACTGTTCCCCATCACTGCAAGTATTAGATTTAATTTTGCTTGGTGAGAGTCTCTGGACTGGGGTGTAGGGGTAACGTTTCTCCTTGAGGAGCGTGACAAGCCAGGCCTGGCATGTCAGAATGAGGAGACTTATACGCCATGCCTGCTCCTCTGGGAAATGAAATATGCAAATTGTCTCTTTAGAGAGGAAGAGGAATATAACTCTCGTGCCACCTATTAGAAGCAGCAATAGTAACAGTCAATATCGACTATATATCAAGTCTTGCAACACCAAGAAGGAAAAGTTGTGGAATGATGGAAATCACAGAATGGAGACACTACTGATCTGCAATTAATGAAAAAATGAAAACAAAATTTACCAAACATCTCCATTTATTCATTATGGAGCATGAGTGCCATCAAGCTCCCACACTTACAGCCTTGTCACTATCAATGACGTTATTAATCATTCATACCTCCCAACTTTTGAAGAGGGGAAAAGGGACAAAGGTTGTGGCGCGTGCAGTGCGCCGTGGCAAATTTTAGGCCACGCCCCGACCATACCCATTTCACAACTAGTCACACCCATGTCCATGCCCCAACCACACCCATTTAGCACTGCTGATCACACTGACTGGTACTGAGGGCACAGTGACTGGTATTGTGGGCACACTGACTGGTACTGAGGAAAAGACAGAAAGAACAGAAAGAAAGAAAAAAGAAAACAGAGAGAGAGAGAAAGAAAGAAAGGACAGAGAGAGAAAGAAAGAGGGAAAAGAAAGAACAGAGAGAGAGAGAAAAAAGAGGGGAAAGAAAGAAAGAACAGGGAGAAAGAAAGAAACAGAGAGAGAAAGAGAAAGAACAGAGAGACAGAAAGAAAGAAAGAAAGAAAGAAAGAGAGAAGAAAGAAAGAAAGAAAGAAAGAAAGGGAAAGAAAGAAAGAAAGAAAGAACGAACAGAGAGGGAGAGAGAGAAAGAGGGGAAAGAAAGAACAGAGAGAGAATGAAAGTACAGAGAGATAGAGAGAAAAAAAGAAAGAAACAAACAGAGAAAGAAAGAAAGAGGGGAAAGAAAGAACAGAGAGAGAAAGAAAAGAGAAAGAACAGAGAGCTAGAGAGAAAGAAAGAAACAAAGAACAGAGAGGTAGAGAGAAAGAAAGGGGAAATAAAGAATTAGAAAGAAAGAACAGAGAGAAAGAAAGAAACAGAGAAAGAAAGAACAGAGAGAAAGAAAAAAGGGGAAAGAACACAGAGATAAAAGAGAAAAAAGAAAGAGGGGAAAGAAAGAACAGAGAGGGAGAGAGAAAGAAAGAGGGGAAAGAAAGAACAGAGAGAGAAAGAAAGGGGAAAGAAAGAACAGAGAGAAAGAAAGAAAAACAGAGAGGGAGAGAAAAAGAAAGGGTAAAGAAAGAATGAGAAAGAAAGAAAAAACAAAGAGAGAGAAAGAAAGAGGGGAAAGAAAGAACAGAGAGAGAAAGAAAGAACAGAGAGAAAGAAAAAGGAAAATAACACAGATAGAAAGAAACAGAAAGAAAGAAAGAGAGAGAGAGAAAAAAGAAAGAAGGGAAAGAAAGAAAGAACAGAGAGGGAGAGAGAAAGAAAGAGGAAAGAAAGAATGAGAAAGAAAGAACAATGAGAGAGAAAGAAAGAGGGTAAAGAAAGAACAGAGAGAGAGAAAGAACAGAAAGAGAAAGAAAAAAGGGGAAAGGACACAGAGATAGAGAGAAAGAAAGAAAACAGAGAGAAAGAAAGAAAGGAGAGAGAAGAAAGAAAGAAGGGAAAGTGTTGTGAATAGGCTGGAAATGAGTTCTGAGCAGAAGCTCCCTCTGGTGGTTACAAACGGTACTGGACTGTCCAGTGAAGATTGTGAGGATTGGGAATCAGGTGTTACTGACTGGTCTTATATAAGGGAGTCACCTTCCCATCAGGGTTGCTGGTGATCAATTGTTCTGGTCTCAATCCTTGATTCCTGTTTCCTTGGTAGCCTGCTGTGTCGTGTCTGAATCTCCTGCTAACAGATAAGACATTTTCTTCTTTTTGTTTTGTGCTTGATTTTTGCATTTTGTCCTGCACTTCTGTGGGGGCCTTCAGGGTCTCCTCTGGGGGCTTTTGCCTCTCAGTTCAGTTCAGCCACTGTTGTTTGTACATTTGCTTTTTCCAGTTTTTTCAGTGGCTGCTGTTTTGTTTTTGGTTACACCAGAGAACTAATTTAGGTGGTAGAGGTCGTGTGATCTCAGGTGTTTTTGAAATTAGTAGAGTTGGTGCTTTTCAGGGTTTTTTGGGATTGCAGTAAGTGCCCTTCCTATCCTTTTCTATTTAGTAAGTTTGGGCCCCAACGTTTGCTCATACTATTTTCTGTCTGTGTCAGTATTTCTTCTTGTCTAACCGCCATTACATGTTTGGGGGCTTTCTATGTTCTTTGGGGATCTGCTCCGGGGCAGATAGCTTTCCTCTTTCTATCTTTAGGTGTAGTTAGTTTCTCAGGCTGTGACGAGGCGTCTAGGACCAACGTAGGAACGCTCCACGGCTGGCTCTAGTTGTGGTGGTTAGTCAGGGTACTGCAATCTCATAGTTTCCAACTGCTCTGGTGTATTTCCTTTTTGCCTGCTCTCCTCAGTTACCAAATCATAACAGTATCACCGGCCTAAACTGAAAATTATATGGTACTCACAGAAGGGAAAAATATTGTGAAAGAAAAAAGTTGTCAGAGTTGTCAGAGATTTTTTTTTCTGTTTGTTGCATTTTTTTTTCCCTCTGTATCTCTGGGTGCTGAGGAGGATTTTTTTTTTTCTCAATGGAGTTTGCACAGTTGTCTGGCCGTGTGGATCAGCTTGCCACTGAAGTTCGGAGTATTGCTACCTATCTTGCTAGGTTGCCTGTTGTGGAACCTAGGATTCCCATGCCAGATTTGTTTTTAGGGGATCGAGCTAAGTTTCTGAATTTCAAAAATTACTGTAAATTGTTTTTGCCTTAAAATCTAAGTCCTCAGGGAACGCAGCGCAGCAGGTCCAAATTGTCATCTCTCTCCTGCGCGGCGACCCTCAGGATTGGGCTTTTTCCCTGACACCTGGGGATCCTGTTTTGAGTGATGTTGATGCGTTTTTTCAGGCTTTGGGGTTATTGTACAATGAGCCTAATGTCACTGATCAAGCTGAAAAAACTTTGTTGCCATTAAGTCAGGGGCTTGAGGACGCTGAGTTATACTGTCAGAGATTCCGTAGGTGGGCAGTCCTGACCAAATGGAATGACGACGCTTTGGCAGCTCTTTTTCGGAAGGGACTGTCAGATAATGTAAAGGATGTTATGGTGGGATTCCCTGTTCCCTCTGGTCTCAATGATTCTATGTCATTAGCGATTCAAATTGACAGACGTTTGCGTGAGCGGAAAGATATGCGTGGAATAATGTTGCCTTGTGAACCTGCTTCTGAATCCATGCAGTGTGATAGAGTGGTTTCTGGGGCACAGCGTCATGAATTTCGAAAGCGCAATGGGTTATGTTTCTACTGTGGTGATGCCTCTCATGCTATTTCTGTCTGCCCTAAGCGGGGAGGACATTTTGCTCGCTCGGTTGTCTTGGGTAGTGTTCAGACTAAGTTTTTGTTAACTGTTACCCTGATATGCTCTCTGTCCTCATTTTCTGCTCAGGCTTTTGTTGATTCTGGAGCAGCTATTAACCTGATGGATTTTGATTTTGCTAAACGTTGTGGGTTTCCCTTGATACCCCTACGGAAGTCTATTCCCCTACTGGGGATCGATTCTACCCTTTGGCTGAGAATAAACCTCAGTTCTCTACTCAGGTGATAATGAGGGTAGAACCTGATCATCAGGAGAGTTGCAAATTTTTGGTTCTGTATAATCTGTATGACATTATCGTACTGGGTTTCCCTTGGTTACAGTCTCATAATCCTGTTTTGGATTTGAAATCTGTGTCTGTTACCAGTTGGGGCTGTCAATGTGTTAATACCAACACTCCTGTTTTTTTTGCCTCCCCCCAGGCTCAGGATGTTCCTGACTTTTTGATTGATTTTTCTGATGTGTTTAGCGAAAGTAAATCTGCATCCTTACCTCCCCATAGGAGCTATGACTGCGCTATTGAATTAGTACCTGGTAGTAAATTCCCTAAAGGTCGTCTTTTTAACTTGTCTGTACCCGAACATGACGCTATGCGGTCTTATATCAAGGAGTCATTGGAGAAGGGTCATATCAGACCATCTTCTTCACCCTTAGGTGCCGGTTTTTTCTTTGTGGCCAAAAAGGATGGTTCATTAAGGCCGTGTATTGATTATCGTCTCTTGAACAATATTACTGTGAAATATCAATATCCGTTACCCTTGATCTCTGATCTGTTTTCCAGGGTGAAAAACGCTACTTGGTTTACCAAGCTTGACCTCAGGGGGCATATAACCTTATTCGCATTAAGCACGGGGATGAATGGAAGATGGCATTTAATACCCCTGAAGGGCATTTTGAGTACCTTGTGATGCCCTTTGGGCTCACTAATGCTCCTTCTGTCTTCCAGTCCTTCATGAATGACATTTTCAGGGATTTTGTGGATAAATTTCTGATTGTTTATTTGGATGATATCTTGATTTTTTCCAATGACTGGGTCTCTCATGTAAAACATGTTCGGACTGTGTTCCAGATTTTGAGAGAGAATGCTCTGTATGTGAAGGGATCAAAGTGTCTTTTTGGCGTTCAGAGGATCTCATTTCTGGGTTTCATTTTGTCCCCATCTGTTATTGAAATGGACCCGGTCAAAGTTCAGGCTATCTGTAATTGGGTCCAACCTACTTCTTTAAAGGCTCTTCAAAGATTCTTGGGTTTTGCCAATTTTTATCGTAAATTTATTGGTAATTTCTCTGTTATTGTTAAACCATTAACTGATTTGACCAAGAAGGGTTCTGATGTGGTGAATTGGCCTCCTGAGGCAGTCTCTGCATTTCAGGAACTTAAGCAGAGATTCACTTCTGCTCCTGTTCTACGGCAGCCTGATGTTTCTCTACCATTTCAGGTGGAGGTTGATGCCTCTGAAATTGGGGCAGGTGCCGTTTTGTCCCAAAGAGATCCAGAGACCTCTAAAAGTAACCCTTGTGCCTTTTTCTCTAGAAAATTTTCTCCCACTGAACGTAATTATGACGTGGGTAATCGGGAGTTATTAGCCATGAAGTGGGCTTTTGAAGAGTGGAGACATTGGCTGGAGGGAGCCAAACATCAGGTGGTGGTCCTTACTGACCATAAGAATCTAGTTTATCTGGAATCTGCCAAGCGACTTAATCCTAGACAGGCCAGGTGGGCCTTGTTTTTCACACGTTTTAATTTTGTGGTTTCATTTCTTCCTGGCACTAAAAATGTTAAGGTGGATGCCCTCTCGAGGAGTTTCCTGGCGGACTCTCCTGAGTTATCTGATCCTTCTGTTATTTTGAAAGAGGGTGTAGTTCTTTCCGCCATCTCGCCCAATTTGAGACTGGCTCTGGAGGGGTGCCAGGAAGATAAGCCCGAGCGCTGCCCTGTTGGGAAATTGTTTGTCCCGGACCAGTGGAAAAATAGTGTAATGTCTGAGATTCATTGTTCCGCGTTGGCCGGTCATCCCGGAATTTTTGGTACCAGGGACTTGGTTGGTTGGTCCTTTTGGTGGCCTACCTTGTCTCGTGATGTCAGGGAGTTTGTGCAGTCCTGCGGGACTTGCTCTCGCTCCAAGCCTTGCTCTCGTTCTAGTGGTTTGTTGATGCCATTACCTGTGCCCAAGAGACCATGGACCCATATCTCTATGGATTTCATTTCCGATCTCCCTGTTTCTCAGAGAATGACCGTCATCTGGGTGATTTGCGATAGGTTTTCCAAGATGATACATCTTGTGCCATTACCTAAATTGCCTTCCTCCTCTGAATTGGTGCCTTTGTTCCTTCAGCACGTGGTTCGTTTACACGGCATTCCTGAGAACATTGTGTCTGACAGAGGAGTCCAGTTTGTTTCCAGATTTTGGAGGACCTTTTGTTCTAAAATTGGTGTTCAATTGTCTTTCTCCTCGGCGTTTCATCCTCAGACCAATGGTCAAACTGAGAGAACAAACCAGACATTGGAGACTTATCTAAGATGCTTTGTGTCTGCTGATCAGGATGACTGGGTCTCTTTTTTGCCTTTGGCTGAGTTTGCTCTTAATAATAGGGCTAGCTCTGCCACTTTGATGTCTCCATTTTTCTGTAATTCTGGGTTTCCACCTCGATTTTCTTCTGGACAGACGGAGGCTTCTGTTTGCCCGGGTGTTGACTCTGTTGTGGATCGTATGCAACAGATTTGGGACCAGGTAGTGGAGAGGTTGTCCCTCTCTCAGGAGAGGGCCCAGCGGTTTGCTAACCGGCATAGGACTGATGGTCCTCGGTTTAAAGTGGGGGACTTGGTCTGGTTGTCCTCAAGAAATATTCCTATGAGAGTGGCATCTCCTAAATTTAAGCCTAGGTTCATTGGACCTTATAAGATCATGGAGATTCTTAACCCTGTTTCTTTTCGTTTGCTTCTTCCAGGGACATTTAAGATCCATAACGTGTTCCACAAGTCCTTGTTGAAGAGGTTTGTTGAGCCAGTGGTTCCTACTACTGTGCCTCCTGACCCTGTTTTGGTTGAGGGCAATCTGGAGTATGTGGTTGAGAAAATATTGAATTCTCGTTTTTCTAGACGGAAACTCCAGTATTTGGTTAAATGGAGAGGTTATGGTCAGGAAGACAATTCTTGGGTGTTTGCTTCGGACATCCATGCTAGGAGACTCATCTGTGCGTATCATAGAACTCATCCTGACCGACCTGGTTGCTCAAATGAGGTTCGGTGACCCCTCCTCAAGGGGGGGGTACTGTTGTGAATAGGCTGGAAATGAGTTCTGAGCAGAAGCTCCCTCTGGTGGTTACAAACGGTACTGGACTGTCCAGTGAAGATTGTGAGGATTGGGAATCAGGTGTTACTGACTGGTCTTATATAAGGGAGTCACCTTCCCATCAGGGTTGCCGGTGATCAATTGTTCTGGTCTCAATCCTTGATTCCTGTTTACTTGGTAGCCTGCTGTGTCGTGTCTAAATCTCCGGCTAACAGATAAGACATTTTCTTCTTTTTGTTTTTGTGCTTGATTTTTGCATTTTGTCCTGCACTTCTGTGGGGCCCTTCAGGGTCTCCTCTGGGGGCTTTTGCCTCTCAGTTCAGTTCAGCCACTGTTGTTTGTACATTTGCTTTTTCCAGTTTTTTCAGTGGCTGCTGTTTTGTTTTTGGTTACACCAGAGAACTAATTTAGATGGTAGAGGTCGTGTGATCTCAGGTGTTTTTGAAATTAGTAGAGTTGGTGCTTTTCAGGGTTTTTTGGGATTGCAGTAAGTGCCCTTCCTATCCTTTTCTATTTAGTAAGTTTGGGCCCCAACGTTTGCTCATACTATTTTC
The DNA here is from genome assembly GCA_033576555.1 of Oophaga sylvatica. Lineage (NCBI taxonomy): Eukaryota > Metazoa > Chordata > Amphibia > Anura > Dendrobatidae > Oophaga > Oophaga sylvatica. Next base: position 449,602,687 of record JARQOD010000003.1, on the reverse strand, counting down.
TGTCTGTGTCAGTATTTCTTCTTGTCTAACCGCCATTACATGTTTGGGGGCTTTCTATGTTCTTTGGGGATCTGCTCCGGGGCAGATAGCTTTCCTCTTTCTATCTTTAGGTGTAGTTAGTTTTTCAGGCTGTGACGAGGCGTCTAGGACCAACGTAGGAACGCTCCACGGCTGCCTCTAGTTGTGGTGGTTAGTCAGGGTACTGCAATCTCATAGTTTCCAACTGCTCTGGTGTATTTCCTTTTTTGCCTGCTCTCCTCAGTTACCAAATCATAACAGGAAAGAAAGAACAGAGAGGGAGAAAGAACGAGGGGAAAGAAAGAACAGAGAGAGAAAGAAAGAAAAAGAAACAGAGAGAGAAAGATAAAACAGAGAGAAAGAAAGAGTGGAAAGAAAGAACAGAGAGAGAACGAAAGAACAGAGAGATAGAGTTAAAAAAAGAAACAAGAGAGAAAGAAAAAAAAGAAAGAAAGAGGGGCAAGAAAGAAAGAACAGAGAGAAAGAAAGAAAGAAAGAAAGAAAGAGAAAGAAAGAAAGAAAGAAAGAAAGAAAGGGAAAAGAAAGAAAGAACAGAGAGGGCGAAGAGAAAGAAAGAGGAGAAAGAAAGAAAGAACAATGAGAGAGAAAGAAAGAGGGTAAAGAAAGAAAGAACAGAGACAGAAAGAAAGCAAGAAAGGTGAAAGAAAGAAAGAAAGAACAGAGAGGAGAGAGAAAGAAAGAGGAAAGAAAGAATGAGAAAGAAAGAAAGAACAATGAGAGAGAAAGAAAGAGGGTAAAGCAAGAACAGGGAGAGAGAAAGAACAGAAAGAGAAAGAAAAAAGGGGAAAGAACACAGAGATAGAGAGAAAGAAAGAAACAGAGAGAAAGAAAGAAAGGAGAGAGAAGAAAGAAAGAAGGGAAAGAAAGAAAGAACAGAGAGGGAGAGAGAAAGAACGAGGGGAAAGAAAGAACAGAGAGAGAAAGAAAGAAAAGAAACAGAGAGGAAAGATAAAACAGGGAGAAAGAAAGAAAGAAAGAGTGGAAAGAAAGAACAGAGAGAGAACGAAAGAACAGAGAGATAGAGTTAAAGGAAACAGAGAGAAGGAAAAAAAAAGAGAAAGAAAGAGGGGCAAGAAAGAAAGAACAGAGAGGGCGAGAGAAAGAAAGAGGGGAAAGAAAGAACAGAGAGAAAGAAAGAAAGAGAAAGAAAAAAGACAGAGAGGAAAAAAAACGGATGAAGAAAAGGGGAAGAAAACGAGAAAGAAAGAGGGGAAAGAAAAGAACAGAGCAAAAAGAAGGAGAAAGAAGAAAGAAAGAAGGAGAGGAAAGAAAGGGAGAAAGAAAGAAGAGAAAGAAAGAAAGAAAAGAAGAGAAAAAAAGGAAAAAGAAAGAGAGAAGAAAGAACGAAAAAAGAAAAAAGAAGAAAGAGAAGAAGAAAAGAAGAAAGAAGAAAGAAAAAAAGGAGAAAAAGAAAGAGGAAGAAAAGAAAGAAAAGAGAGAAGAAAGAAGAGGGAAAAAAGAAGAGGAAAGAAAAAACGGAAAAGAAAAGAGAAAGAAAGAGAAAGAATGAAGAAAGAAAGAGAGAAAAGAAAGAAAAGGAAGAGAAAAAAGAGAGAGAAAGAAAAAAAAAAGAAAGAAAGAGGAAAAGAAAGAAAGAAAAGAGAAAGAAGAGAAGAAAGAAAGAAGAAAGAAGAAGGAAAAAGAAGAAAAGAGGGGAAAAGAAAGAGGGGAAGAAAGAACAGAGAAAAAAAAGAGAAAAAAAAGAACAGAGAGAGAAAGAAAAGAACGAGAAGAAAAGAAGAAGGAAAAGAAAGAGAAGACAGAAAGAAGAAAGAGAAGAAGAAGAGAAAGGTGAATAGAAAGGAAAGAAGAAAAGGGAGAAGAGAAAAGGAAAAAGAAGGAGAAAGAAAAAGAGAAAGAAGAAAGAGGAAAGAAGAAAGAGAAAGAAAAAGAAAAGAAGAAGAAGAAGAAAAGAAAGAGAAGGGAAAGAAAGAAAGAAAGAAAGAAGAAAGGAAGAAAAAGAGAGATAGAGAAAAAACAAGAGAGAAAGAAAGGGAGAAAGAAAGAGAGAGAAAAAGAAAGGGAAAGAAAGAAAGAAGAGAGAAGAGAAAAAAGAAAAGGGAAAGAGAAAGAAAGAAGAAGAAAGAAAGAAGAAGAGAAGAAGAAAGAGAAAGAAGAAAAGAGAAGAGGAAAAAGAAGAGAAGAGAAGAAAAAAAGAAAAGAGGAAGAAACAGGAAGAAAGAAAGAGAAAGAAGGTGGAAAGAAAGAACAGAGAGAGAAAGAGAAAGGAAAAGAAAAAGAAAGAAGAAAGAAAGAGGAAGAGAAAAGAGAGAAGAAAGAAAGGAGAAGAAAGAAAGAGAGGAAGAAAAAGAGGGAAAGAAGAAGAAAAGAAAGAAAGAAAAGACAGAGAAGAAAGAAAAGAAGAGAGAGAAAAAGAAGAAGAAGGGAAGAAAGAAAAGAGAGAAGAGGAAGAAAGAACAAAGAGAAAGAAAGAAGAATGGAAAGAAAAAGAACAGGAGAGAGAGAAGAAAGAGAAGGAAGAAATGAAAAAATGGAAGAAGAAGAGGAAAGAGAAAGAGAAGAGAAAGAAAGAAGAGAAAGAAAAAGGAAAGAGAAAAGAAGAAAGAAAGAACAGAGAGAAAGAAGAAGAAGAAGAAAGAGAGAAAGAAGGGAAAAAAGAAAGAAGGAAAGGAGAAGAAGAAAGAGGAGAAAGAAAGAAAGAGAGAAGAAAGAAGAGAAAAAGAAACAGAGAGAAGAAAGAAAGAGAAGAAAGAGAGAGAAAGAAAGAGTGGAAAGAAAGAAAAGAGAGAAGAACGAAAGAACAAGAGAGATAGAGGAAAAGAAGAAAGAAAGAAAGAGAAGAAAGAAAAAAAGAAGAAAGAAAGAAGAAGAGGAAGAAGAAAAGAACAGAGAGAAAGAAGAAGAAGAAGAAAGGAAAGAGAAAGAAAAAAAGAGAAAGAAAAGAAAAAGAGAGAACAGAAAGAGAAGAAAGAGAAGGAAGAAGGAAAGAGAAGAGAAAGAAAGGAGAAAGAGAAGAAAGAAAGAACAGAGAGATGGAGAAAGAAAGAAACAGAGAGCGAGAGAAAGAAAGAGGGGACTGAAAAAAGAACAGAGAGAGAAAACAAAGAAAGAGGGGAAAGAAAGAACAGAGAGGGAAAGAGAAAGTAAGAGGGGAAAGAAATAAGAACAGAGAGAGAAAGAAAGAGAGAGAAAGAAAGGAGAGAAAAAGAAAGAACGAGGGGAAAGAAAGAACAGAGAGAAAGATGGGAAAGAAAGAACAGAGAAAGAGAGAAAGAAAGAGAAAGAAAGAAGAGAGAAAGAACAGAGAGAAAGAAGGAACAGAGAGAGAGAAAGAGAGGAAAGAAAGAACAGAGAGAGAAAGAAAGAACAGAGAAAGAAAGAACTGAGAGAGAGAAAGGAAAAACAAAGAGATAGAAAGGAAGAACAGAGAGAGAGAAAGAAAAAGGGGAAAGAAAGAAAGAAATTGAAAGAAAAGAGCGAAAGAAAGAACAGAGAGAGAAAGGAAGAGGGGTGTAAGGTTCTTTGAAACTCAGTTTTTCCGTCGGCCATTTTGCTTTCTGTCTTGCTGCAGCTATCTTGCCCTCAGTCAATATGGAGTTTCCAGCTTTCATGTTCCCGCCCTGATTCTCTCCCTCTTGCCTCTTAAGCAGCCTCAGCTGAGCAATCAGTGCTTCAGAATCAAGCCTGCAGTCAGCCTGTGACCTGACTCCTGAAACCTTGGACTTGGTACTCCAGCTATTTCCTACTGAGGAACTTTGGAACACTTGTGGACTCTGGAAACCTGCTGTTTGGTAAATCCATGTTTGCAAGGGAATTACGGTAACAGAGAAGAGATACTGAACCTATTGTGGAGAGTTATTGCTGAGCTTAAAGTTACTCTGGCCTGCTGTGTCTCCTGCCTCTGTACCTGCAAACTGTGTGACCCTTTTGCCTACTTGTATGAAGTAATACAAGTCCTTCCATATGAAACCTGTGTCTCGTGTTTTCCTCGCACCCAAGCACAAGACGCTATATGAACTGTACACCATACATTACAAGGGGAAAGAAAGAAAGAACAGAGAGAAAGAAAGAGAGGAAAGAAAGAAGAGAGAGAAAGAAAAAAAGACAGATTAGAGAGAGAAAGAAAGAACAGAGAGAGAAAGAAAGAAAGAACAGAGAGAGAGAAAGAAGTGAAGATTCTATGAAGATTTTATAGCAGCCCGGCTCCCATTGTAGTGCCCACCTGAGCCTCCTGATGCAGGATATATAATGATCCGCTCACATGTCCAACATCCCAGAGTCCAAGGCGATCCCGCTGTCGCGCTGTCGGAGGACACGGTGATGGATCTGAAGCATTCCCTGAAGTGCCTCCATGGTTCCGTCACAATCTCCTCCCGAAATTACCTCATTTCCGGTCAGCTTCCAGCACATCACTTCCGGTGGAACGTCACGTGCGAGTTTTAAAGTGCTCCTCGGGGCTCCACTGTATACTCCTGTGTCCGCGGGAAAAGAAAGCTCCCGGCTGGGCAGTCAAGCAGACTCTCTCTCAAAATCGGGACTGTCCCGCTGGATCCGGAACGGTTGGGAGGTATGAATGCTCCCCACCATACACCTCGTACACGCATGGCTCCACACACCATATACACGCGCGGCTCCGCTCCGTACACCTCGTACACGTGCGGCTCCGCTCCGTACACGCATGGCTCTGCTCTGTAAACCTCGTACACGCGCAGCTCCACTCCGTACACTTCGTACAAGCGTGGCTCCGCTCCATACACCTCGTACACACGGCTCTGCTACATCCACACTGTAAACCCCTCCTGACCCCACACATAAACTTCCTCATCCAGTACGATGACAACCTGCACAGCAGAGTCCTGCATACACTTAGGCCCCTGATCATGTGACCCCTGACTCCTCTCCTCCTGTGACCTCATCACAGTTCCTGTGCGCACAGAGCAGCCCGGCAGTGACTTCATTGAGGGGCTGCGGTGGCCGGTGGGTCTCTCTGGGAGGGCGAGGATGGGGTCAGTGGATTTGTGGGGGCGTGACAGCTCAGTGCAATGCGGGAAAAATAAGGTCCTGGGTGGGACAGCGGGACTGGCGGTCAAAATCGGGACTGTCCTGCCAGATCTGGAACGGTTGGGAGGTATGATCATTGTCTGAGGAAAGTAATTGGTCAAATCATTAATATTTGCTGTTGGCAGCTCCTGTGCAATTGCCAGCCAATAATGTCCCAGTACTTGAAGGGAGACAAGTCCAGATCCTCCTCAAGCCATAGGAGCTCATTTAGGCCACGCAGGCTGCTCACAGTAACATGAGGAACATGCGGCCTGTTGTGTTGAAAAACAGCTCCTGGGACACTTTGGAGAAATGACTTCACCACTAGTTGCACAACCAAATCAATGTAACGCTGAGCTATTAATGTACTTGGAATGAGGACTAGAGGGGTCTGGCTACCGTACATTATGCCACCTTACTCCATAATCCTGGGAGTAGGACCTTTGTGATGCTCCCTCATGAAATTCTCTTCAAGACATCCTGCTATTGCCTGCAAAGGCTCTCTCTCACATCTGCTGCAGCTGCTCATGCGATGTTTGCTTCTGTCACCAGGTGCTACTATGTTCATTCTGTGGACGGAGATGGTAATGGAGATGATGACAAGACTCTGGGTGTTAAGGCTTGGTCCAGCCACATAGACTAGTGGTGCAATCCAGTCTGGTTGTATGGGTGTGTGTGTAACAGTTGGAGTAATTATCTCCCAACTGTTGCTAATGGGACAGCACCACATCCTAATAAAACTCCCAGCTTACTGCAAGGAGTTTCCAGATATAGTCCACACTACCTCTGGTTCACTATTGTTGCTCATCTCCTGTTCTGTCTATTTGATTCCCGATCTGACATCTGCCTGTTTTCTGACATTTCTTCTGAATTCAAATTTTGTTTCTCACTTGGACCTCCTGATAATGACCTTTCTTTCCACCAACTTGCTCCATCAGCCATTAGCCTATTACTTGGCCCCAACTCAAGGGTCTTATGTAAGTCTGCACTGGAAAAAGGTTGAAGGCCAGGGCAGCAACTGGAATCTAGTAGATGGAGTGACTAGTGCTAAGCTTGTCCATTTGAGTAGAAGTCAATACCACTAGAATAAATTTGACAAATCTGACAGCAGGTTTTTGCTAAGTAATCATAGAGCAGCATGATGTCGGGGCTGAGAGCCTTATTCCAGCGATATGTCACTTACTGGGCTGCGTGTGTTGCTGTTTCAATAAAATCAGTGTTTTATTAGGGTATGTTTCCACGTGCCGGATTAATTCAGTATTTGCTGCGGATTGGACGCTGCGCACAGCCGCAGTGTCCAATCCGCAGTGTCCAGATGTTACAGCATAGTGGAGGGGATTTTATGAAATCTCATCTCCCCTATGCGTGCACAGCCACATCGGGTGGCCCTGCATAACTGGACATGCGGCGCGTCTTTCTAGACCGCAGCATGTCTATTTATCTTGCGGAGACGCTCAGTCTCCACAAGAGAAATAGCACAGTCTATGTATGGGATGCGGTGATTCCGCATGTGTTCAATGAATACATGCGGAATCACCGAGCATACAAAAGCCGGCAGCACTTTGGGCGGAGCGGGAATCCGCTGCGTCCAAAGCGCTGGGGATCCTGCACATGAAAACATACCCTTAAGAAGGACATTACCACTACAGGACTAGCTGTAAAAAAAATCAACTAGTGTGAACTAGCAGGTGTCTTACAATAAATCTAGTTCTAGCACCTTTAGACCTTTTGTAAGGAGAAGTACTAGGGCAGATATATGGCCTCCATTGTACCTTCATATGCGACAGATTTTGAATGTAGTATGGGTTGGAATCCAGAAATTGATTCTTGTGAAATCGGCTTGCATTTTATATACTGTGTCCACTTCCATACTTTCTAGTGCATCGGTGACAGCTGACAACTATATTGGTATCAACAAAAAAGGGAATGCAGTCACAAAGTCAAAAATACAAAATTTTATTGATTAAAAAAATCAGAAAAAGGCAAGGAAGGGAAATGTGACCCAAATACACATAGTGAAAATAGGGCCAAGGAGATAAACATGACCTCTACAAAGCAACAAATGTGACCTGTACTACAAAGATGACAAATACAAGACCTGACCCAAAAGATGTATATCACCATAGCCACAATCTACCTCAGCCCACATAAAGTGCGGCATTATAAACAAAGAGGTGGGCAGGGATATACAGAGTATGATAGACACAATGGCAATAAAGTCAAATAATGACAGGCATCAGATGAAGCAGATAATTACCCAGTGGTGTAGAGGACAGCTGTCTCCAGGCCCTCCCCGACGCGCGTTTCGGAGTGAAACAAACACTCCTTCCTCAGGGGGCGTGGAGTATGGGGTCAAATGTACCTCTATTTATATGGCCAGTAAGTTATGCGCACACGTGTTGAACGATATCGCCATTCACCTGCGTATCCCAGGACGCCGCTTCCGGAACGCACATGGGGCCCCATGTGATCCGGATAGCGACGTCACCTGAAGTGACGCGGCAAGCGGCGGTGTACACACCACGCGTGCGCAATATAACGCGATAGGCAATTAAAAAGGCGTGACCGTGAAAGAAAACGCATATGTGCGATCTAAAAGGGATCGCAAACCTGCGTAACTAATGAATAGTGGTAAGAACACATAGAACTATGTACGTCATAAACAGGTATCTTAAAATGCAAGTGCGATCCCAAAGAGATCGCAAACCTGTGTTAACATGCGATACAAAACAGATCTTAAAATAACAATCCATCAAGATGCAAATACTAACACACATATGCGATCCCAAGGAAATTGCAAACATGGATAAACTCCAAATGGAGCAACACAGATCATGCAACACTATATACAATACAGGAAATATCAAGAATAACAAAATACATAAAAATACAAAAAAGACACACATATACAATATTGATTAGAAACGAAAAAACATTAATAGTAACAAGTACAGATAGCGATCCGCACATGCGATCACAAAGGATCGCAAAATTATATTAAACTCAAAAGGCGCTGTAGAGAACGCATGGAAAACCATGCAATCTAAACAACACCAAATAAGGAACAAAATTACCAAAAAAATTAATGAAACATGACATATAATGACAAACAAAAATTATATAATATTATACAAAAAATAAAATAAATTAAAAAATAACAGAAAATAAACAAAAAATATACTAAATAAATAATAATGTCCATTCAAACAAAAAATAAATGAATCCAAAGTGTCCAAAATCTTGATTGAAGGTAGATATATCCTGTATAGTAATGAAATCACAGCCAACGACAAGACATGAGAAAACCTAAAATAGCAAACACAGTATTAAAAAAATGTAAAACAAAACTATGCGGATCTGGGGAACAAAATGACTGCAGAAATGGGGGATCACAAGAAGGGAGCATAAGATATATTCTCGTTGAGACCATTTGGATGGATAGTTTGAAGAGTCCAAATCCATCTAGTCTCTGTCTGGGCCAGCCGTCGAGATAAATTTCCTCCTCTGATGTTAATATTAAGACAATCAATGCCTCGCACCTTCAGTAAAGAACCATCACAATTATGATGTTCATAAAAGTGACGGGGCAATGTTTTTAAAGTAGCTGCGTCCGTGCAGGCAGATGCGGCAGCAATGCCCAGAACGTGCTCTCTCACACAAACTTTTAATTGCCTCGTAGTGAGACCTACATAAAAAAGGCCACATGGGCAACTAGCACTATAGATCACATAGCGAGTAGTACATGTAATACGCTTTTTAATCGAAAAATTCTTTGTACCATCAAAGTTCGTGAAAGATGAGCAACATTCGATGTTAGGGCATGCCACACATCTGCCGAACGGATCCAAAAAGGTAGGGATAGGCTGTCCCAGATAGTGACTACTAGTCAGATGGTCACGAAGATTTCTGGCTCGTCTAAATGTGAAGGATAGCCTCTCCGGGAGAAACTGGCTAATAATAGGATCCGTTTTAAGAATTGGCCAAGCATTCTGAACTGCTCTACGCATTTTACCATGGTGGGGATGATATGTAGTAATAAACCTAACTGTGTTGGAATCCTTAGGCATCGTAGGTTTGTATAATAAGTCATTCCTTATAGAATACTTGGCCCTATGGTACGCCTTCTTAATACTGCGTCTACTATAACCCCTCTCAAGAAAACGCATTTTTAGTTCCTCCGCTCGCTTCTCAAAGTCCACCTGTGTGGAACAGATACGTCGGAGTCGAAGGAACTGCCCAACAGGAATCGCATTTACAACATGTGAACTAAAGGTTGTAAATAATGATCTATCCATTTGTTCACATTTTCCAAGAGGTTCCCCCTGCCAGAAACGATTGGTCTGCCGGGCAGATTGTTTCTGGCAGGGGGAACCTCTTGGAAAATGTGAACAAATGGATAGATCATTATTTACAACCTTTAGTTGCCAACCTCCCCTCTTACCTCAAAGATACGGGTGAGTTATTGCACAAGGTCGATGGATTGTGTTTAGAGTGTGATACTCTATTAGCTTCAGCTGATGTGGAATCCCTCTATACCAACATCAGGCACTCTGATGGGTTGGCAGCTGTCCATTATTTTCTCGACTCTTCCGCACTCTCCACCGGTTTGAGGGATCTACTCCTGGAGCTGTTAGAGTTCACCCTCACTCACAATTTTTTTGTATTTAAGGGATCCTTCTACCTGCAGCTCCAGGGGACGGCCATGGGTGCAGCCTTTGCCCCGTCGTACACCAACCTCTTCCTGGGGCTCTGGGAGAGGGATCTCTTCCTGTCAGATAAACAGGGGTCGATAGACCGTGTCTCTTTTTGGGCAAGGTATATCGACGACATCTTCCTTATCTGGCAGGGCACATCCATCGACCTTGCGCTATTCATTACCATGTTAAACTGTAACGATCTGAACATAAAACTTACTCTGGTTTGGGACCCAGTTAAAATTGATTTTATTGATGTGACTATCAAAAGAGACAGTTCGAATGTTATCCAAACGGATATTTTTCGTAAGGAGACCGCTACTAATTCAGTGTTACATGCTTCCTCTTGCCATCCTTCACATGTTGTAAATGGGATTCCTGTTGGGCAGTTCCTTCGACTCCGACGTATCTATTCCACACAGGTGGACTTTGAGAAGCGAACGGAGGAACTAAAAATGCGTTTTCTTGAGAGGGGTTATAGTAGACGCAGTATTAACCCCTTCACCCCCAAGGGTGGTTTGCACGTTAATGACCGGGCCAATTTTTACAATTCTGACCACTGTCTCTTTATGAGGTTATAACTCTGGAACGCTTCAACGGATCTTCGCGATTCTGAGATTGTTTTCTCGTGACATATTGTACTTCACGTTAGAAGTAAAATTTCTTCGATATAACTTGCGTTTATTTTTGAAAAAAACGCAAATATGGCGAAAATTTTTAAAATTTTGCAATTTTCAAACTTTGAATTTTTATTCCCTTAAAACAGAGAAATATGTCACATAAAATAGTTAAGAAATAACATTTCCCACATGTCTACTTTACATCAGCACAATTTTGGAACCAAAATTTTTTTTTGTTAGGAAGTTATAAGGGTTAAAAGTTGACCAGCGATTTCTCATTTTTACAACAAAATTTACAAAGCCATTTTTTTTAGGGACCACCTCACATTTGAAGTCACTTTGAGGGGTCTATATGGCAGAAAATACCCAAAAGTGACACCATTCTAAAAACTGCACCCCTCAAGGTACTCAAAACCACATTCAAGAAGATTATTAACCCTTCAGGTGCTTCACAGGAACTAAAGCAACGTGGAAGGAAAAAATGAATATTTAACTTTTTAGCCACAAAAATGATCTTTTACAAACTTTTTTTTTATTTTCACAAGGGTAAAAGGAGAAAATGGACAGATAAGGTTGTTATGCAATTTCTCCTGAGTACGCCAATACCCAATATGTGGGGGAAAACCACTGTTTGGGCACACGGCAGAGCTCGTAAGGGAAGGAGCGCCGTTTGACTTTTTCAAACTAAAATTGGCTGGAATTGAGATTGGATGCCATGTCGTGTTTGGAGAGCCCCTGATGCGCCTAAACAGTGGAAACCCCCACAAGTGACACCATTTTGGAAACTAGACCCCCTAAGGTACTTATCTAGATCTGTTGTGAGCACTTTGAACTCCCAAGTGTTTCACAAAAGCTTATGATGCCTGGGTGTGAAAAAAAAAAAAAAAAATTTCCACAAAAATGATTTTTTAGTCCCAAATTTTTGAATTTTCCCAAGGAAATTGGACCCCAAAAGTTGTTGTCCAATTTGTCCTGAGTACGCTGATACCCCATATGTGGGGGGGGGAACTGTTTGGGTGCACGGCAGGGCTTGGAAAGGAAGTAGTAACGTTTTGGAATGCAGACGTTGATGGGGGTCATGTTCCGTTTGCAGTGCCCCAGATGAGCCTAAACAGTGGAAACCCCCCACAAGTGACCCCATTTTGGAAACTATATCCCCTAAGGAACTTATCTAGATCTTTGGTGAGCACTTTGAACCCCCAAGTGCTTCACACAAGTTTATAATGCCCGGGCATGAAAATAAAAAATCCTATTTTTTTCCCACAAAAATTATATTTTAGTCACTAATTTTTTATTTTCTCAAGGGTAACAGGAGAAATTGGACCACATAAGTTGTTGTCCAATTTGTCCTGAGTATGCTGATACCCCATATGTGGGTGGGAACCACTGTTTGGGCGCACGGCAGAGCTCGGAATGGAAGGAGCACCATTTGACTTTTTCCAACCAAAATTGGCTGGAATTGAGATTGGATGCCATGTTGCATTTGGAGAGCCCCTGATGTGCCTAAACAGTGGAAACCCCCCACAAATGACCCCATTTTGGAAACTAGACCCCCTAAGGAACTTTTCTAGATCTTTGGTGAGCAATTTGAACCCCCAAGTGCTTCACACAAGTTTATAACGTAGAGCCGTAAAATTTAAAAATCATATTTTTTCCACAAAAATGATCTTTTCACCCCAATTTTTATTTTTCCAAGGGTAACAAGACTCCAAAAGTTATTGTGCAATTTGTCCTGAGTGCGCTGATACCCCATATGTGGGGGTAAACCACTGTTTGGGTGCATGGCAGAGTTTGGAAGGGAAGGAGCGCCGTCTGACTTTTTCAACGCAGAATTGGCTGGACGCCATGTCATGTTTGGAGAGCTCCTGATCTGCCTAAACAGTGGAAACCCCCATAAATGACGCCATTTTGGAAACTAGACCCCTCAAGGAACTTATCTAGATGTGTGGTGAGAACTTTTAACCCCCAGGTGTTTCACTAAAGTTTATAACGTACAGCCGTAAAATAAAAAAATCTTTTTTTTTTTTTACAAAAATGATTTTTTCGTCCCCAATATTTTATTTTCACAAGGGTAACAGAAGAAATTGGAACCCAAAAGTTGTTGTCCAATTTGTCCTGAGTACGCTGATACCCAATATGTGGGAGAAAACTACTGTATGGGCGCACGTCAGGGCTCGGAAGGGAAGTAGTGACGTTTTGGATTGCAGACTTTGATGGAATGGTCTGGGGGCGTCATGTCACATTTGGAGAGCCCCTGATGCACCTATACAGTGGAAACCCCCCACAAGTGACCCCATTTTGGCAAATAGACCCCACAAGGAACTTATCTAGATGTGTGGTGAGCACTTTGAACCCCGAAGTGCTTCACAGAAGTTTATAACGTACAGCTGTAAAAATAAAAAATCTTTTTTTTTTTTTTACAAAAATGATTTTTTCGCCCCCAATATTTTATTTTCACAAGGGTAACAGAAGAAATTGGAACCCAAAAGTTGTTGTCCAATTTGTCCTGAGTACGCTGATACCCAATATGTGGGAGAAAACTACTCTATGGGCGCACGTCAGGGCTCGGAAGGGAAGTAGTGACGTTTTGGATTGCAGACTTTGATGGAATGGTCTGGGGGCGTCATGTCGCATTTGGAGAGCCCCTGATGCGCCTAAACAGTGGAAACCCCCCACAAGTGACCCCATTTTGGAAAATAGACCCCACAAGGAACTTGTCTAGATGTGTGGTGAGCACTTTGAACCCCGAAGTGCTTCACAGAAGTTT
>JARQOD010000003.1:449526914-449589466 GCA_033576555.1 Oophaga sylvatica | reverse complement strand
CTTTTCTGCAGTGTATTAACTCAGAATGGAAGGCACTGTACAGAAGGTGCAGGATGCGAGACCTCCGTATCACAGATCCTCTTGTGACTAACGTAAGGTAACTTTATTGAGCAGTTCGTTTCAGTGTCAGGCTTGAGGTCTTCATCAAGCTTTTTTCTCTACTCCCTTTAATGACTATGGAAGGTCCATCTGTGCTTGGCTGTTTCCTAACCCTGCGTTTGGTGACCAGGACCTAAAAGCAGCTACAGTGGCTTGCAAAAATATTCACCTCCTTGTCTTTTTACCTATTTTGTTACATTGCAACTTGTGTTTAAATATTTTCGTAATCCGATTTGTGTGTGATGCATCAGCATTAAACAGTCGAAATTGGTGAGGTGAGAAAAATATATATACATCCCACAGCCACAGAGGCTGCAACCCCATTGAGCAAGAGGGACCACTAACCAAACAACACCATGAAGACCAAGGAGAACTCCAGGCAAGTCAGGGACAAAGTTGTTGAGAGGTACAAATAAGGGTTGGGATATAAAAAAAAAATCCCAATCTCTGATGATCCCATACAGCACCATCACCTCCATTATCATCAAATGGAAAGAACATGGTACCACAACAAACCTGCCAAGAGAGGGCTGCCAACCAAAACTCTCAGCCCGAGTAAGGAGGGCATTAATCAGAGAGGCAGCACAGAGACCAAAGGCAATCCTGAAGGAGCTGCAGGGTTCCTAAGCAGAGACTGGAATATATGTCCTTATGACCACAATAAGCCCTAAACACCATAAAAGAAAAACCTTTACTTACACACTAAAATTGTAAGTCTTGGTTTGAGTTTGCCAACAGACATGTGGGAACCTCCCCAAATGTATGGATGAAGGTGGTGTGGTCAGATGAGATCAAAATGGAACTTTTAAGCCACCACAGCAAGTAAATAATAATAATAATAATCTTTATTTATATAGCGCCATCATATTCCGCAGCGCTTTACAGTTTAACAGTTTTAAAACACAAGTCATAAGTAAAGTAAAGTATTATGTCTTGCACCAAACCAACACAGTTAATCATCCCAGCAGCAATGAGCACTGGTGCAGTATGTCCTTTTGCATAGCCAGTATGGAAGTGGTGCAAATCACGCTTGCAGTGTAGGCACAGATGAAGGACCTCTGCACACTTCTGCACAGTTTTTAAATGGCTACTAAGTTGGTTTTCTCTGACGATGCCGTCATAAGCATCACTATTCGGCCGGGTCACACATGCGAGAAACTCGCACAATTCTCATGCGAGTCTTTCGCATGAACACTTGGCACTGCCGCTGGCACTCGGCCTGGAGCATGTGGCTGAATAGAAATACATGCAGCCGCACGCTCCGGTCCGAGTGCCGGTGGCAGTGCCGAGAATCATGCGAGTTTCTCGCATGTGTGACCCTGGCCTTCTGGTCATCTACATGCTAGAGCACTATTGGAATATCCTGCGTGAGGAGGTTGTGGTCCCAGAGGAAGAGGTGGAAGCAGAGGAGGATGCAGAAGGCATAACAATATCTAAGTTTCGGACTCATCACACAGGCAGGTGCCATGGGAGGTGGACTACAGCGATTGAGAGAGGCTCATGACACCAAACTGTTCGTGAAGGTGCAGGAGCCGAGAAACAAATCGAGGAGAAAGAAGAGGTGATGGGCGCGCAATAGTCAGGAAATTAAGAGGATAATGATCCTCTCTGTTGTCCATGGTTGGCAGGAGGGGACAGGGGAAGCAACCTTGAGCGTTACCTCCAACACACTATAGACTTGAATCTCATGGAAGCGTCCGACACATGAGAGCCTTCTTGCTGCACTATCTTCAACATGATGCCCGTATTCTTAGGGTTAGAAATAGTGCTGACTACTGGGTTGCCACTCAGATCCACGGTACAAGAGTAAATGTTGCCAGATGCTTCCTTCCCTGGAAAGGGAAGCGCGCATGCTGAAATATCAAAACACGCTTGTAGACGATCTTATTGGGTTTTCTCCAAGACAGCAGTGAGGTATACAGTGTGCATCGCAGTTCTAGACTTCCAACTATGGGAACGTCAAGGCGTCATCGCTAGAACATTAGCAGCCTGTGCACCAGCACAACAGAATACAAGTCTGACACACTGTGAACGACTGGAGAGGATGGTGCAGAAGTATCTTGAGCACAATATTATTGCCATTGGGGGGTTTGGACCCTTTTGCATTTTGATCTTCAAAAATGGAAGTGGCCTGTGCTTGCCTGTCATGCCTTGGAGGTTTAAAAAAGTAAGGCCTCTTTCACACTTCAGTCGTGCGACGTCAGTCAAAATCCGCCAAAGTGTGGAAAAAACGGATTCGCCTTTTTTGGGCGGATCCGTTTTTTCCCATTGAGTTTCATTAGTGACAGATTTTGACGGATGGTCGTCCGTTTCATTCGTCATATGACGGATCTGTCAAAAATTTGGCGTCCGTTGTGTTTTGAAAACGTACACTGCGACGTTTTTTGTGTGCGTCGAAACGGCGGAACATGACGGATCTGTTGCGTCCGCCGTTTTGCATAATGGACGCCTATGGGTGTCTGATCCGTCATCATCCGTTTTTGAGGGAATCCGACGGCGGATCCGTTTTTGAATTCTGTGAACCCATGCAGGAGTTCTCTCCCCACCCCCAGATCAGCTCCTCTACCCGCGAAAGCTACATTTTCCTAATCTCAACGGATCCGTCTAATAACGCATCCGCTGCATCAGTTTTGACCCTAATGCAACGGATCCGTTCTTTTCAGTCGTCTGGCGGACTGGGACTGACGCCAGACGACTGAAGTGTGAAAGAGGCCTAAGAGAAAACTGACTGGCACATCCAAACTAGTGTGAATTGGGTGCATACCAGGAGCAGCTACCTCCATAGACAATATACAAAAAAAGGTTGCACTCTATCTTGCCAAAGCATGTCAATGTGAAATATGAAACATGAATGGCAATATCGCTTTTGATTACTAGAAAAAAATGAATGAGGCGCTTTGTATATTGTCTATGGAGGTAGCTGCTCCTGGTATGCACCTAATTCACACTAGTTTGGATGTGCCAGTCAGTTTTCTCTTGCTTCTTTGTTTTTAATTACAGCAGGTCCCAGACTGGCAGGCCAGCACTTACTTTCACTCAACTACCTGTGTTACTTTCCTTACATTTTTCTACCAATAGTAGTCTGTAAAACTGAAGTTTGTGCCATCTGAATGTGGCTGTGAAAAAAAAAGCTTGTTGCATGAGGCATCAGGGCTCCCAGCAAAGAAGGCTTACACCATTCCCTTAACCATCAGGTCTTTGTTGAAACTTCAATTCAAAGCTGTAAATGATGGGCCAGTCCCTGATACCTCATGCATGGGCAATGGCTGACTACTGCTGTGCCATTAGAAAAGATTCTACTGTGGGTCAATTGATGCCACTTTCACTTGTGTCTGCCCCTAATTTTAGCTAATTGAGAAGCTTTTTGTCACCCATTAAGGTATTGTGTATCCGTTTGGTTTGGCCTCCCATTTAACTTCATGGGGTTCCGGGACAGTCAGCGAACTGAACTGAACCTCAAAAGATTTGCTCATCTTTAGTAATAAGTAGAAGAAAATTATTGTATTCTTTTTGTTAAATAGCTATCAAACTAAAGAATATTACAATATAGCCTAATAATCTAAATAGCCAAGTCAATACTTAAAGGGGTTGTCTTTTACTTTATTGATAGCTTGTTCTTAGCATAGGTCATGAATACCAGATCATGGGGATGCAACACCTGGCACTGCTGTCAATCAGCTGGTGCCCATGGCGGTCATAGGTGGCTGGGTATTGCACATCCACCTCCATTATTCGGTATATTAACTTGTCAATAAATTGACAACTGTGTGTTACCATTACATTTGTCAAAGGGTGTGTTCCTACGTATTCAAACACTGACAGTACTGGCTGGACAGTGTTTGACTAAGGCACACCGCCAATGGGTAATACCCAGTTTACAATGTATTCATACATTTCTAAGAGGAGTAAGAGAATAATAGCATATCAAAGAGGTCTAAAAACAAATTCTCCCAAGTTCCTTAAGGAGATGTATGTCTAATAATCTGATCGCTTATACAGTCTAACTCAATATTGCAGTAAATAGTAATAATTATGTTCTATGAATAACAGCCACAGGCTGGTCTTAATAAGAACACAGTAATGGCAGGTAATGGGGTCTTCATCAGACCCATAGGGATTAGGGAGCATGGGATGGTATGCACCCCAGTTGACGTTCATTAAATGTCAGCGACATTAAAGAGGTTAACAGCAGCAGGCAGTACAGCTTTGTGGATAAGAGTAATAATTTTACCATTATATTCTGAAGTGGAGTGGCAACTTGTGCAATGACTGGAACATAGTGGAGGCATCAGTGTTGTGGCTGGACAGAAATATTAACCTCGCTGTTGCATTCAGGATCAGTCGGGAGGAGAGTTTCGTGGGGACAAGGCAGATTAGTAGTGACTTGCCATGATGAAGATAAGAATGAATTATGCTAACAATAAGAGTTTTGGCAATTTACATGTTACATTTATCTGATTCAGTATTAGGAGCAAACAGTAGATCAGAGTCAAATATAACCCAAAAATAATGGGTTTGCTAACTAGAAGATATAGCAGTAACACACTAAAATGGAAATATCAGGTTTACTTAGGAAAAAGGAGATGGAAACACAAAAAGTTCAGTATTTGAAAAATTCAGTTTCAGATAAGTAAAGAACGGTTACAGACAGCTGAGAGACAATCATTAAGACTAAAAGTTATAAATTATCCTTATTCATCTCCAACATAAATATTTGTGTTGGAGCGTTTTACATATGCTGGTTCTAACGCAAGGATTCATTTAATTGCCTATGTTATTACCGGCCATTGAGTTTTGAAGTTCTTTTATACATTTTTTTTCTACAAATAATGTAAGTTCTTTTCTCATATTGTTCCGCTTTTCTTTAATAACTGCTCTTCGTCTTCTCAATGGCTAAAGAAATATAATGTTCTCTTATCAAATTAACTGAATTAGTGCAGATAGAATAAATGGCCTACTCTTAATACATAAGTGCTCTCAGGGCTGAGAACTGCCTAATTGTAGTGCAGATACATATTCATAGTTTGATGTAAACGACTAGAATAGACATTTCTATTCTTCAGAATTGGTTTTACAATTATGTTCAAAATCGATCGTTACTAAAGTTCCTAAATAACCTTGGAGACTATAAAATTGCTCTGAACTACAACTGCTTACAAATCTGATTTTTCAGATACTTATTTAGATTATTTCTGGCAAATGTGTTTGTAAGTTCTGTCTTCTCTTTAATTTGCGAATTGTCTATCCAGAAAAATGTGTGTCTTTCCATTTGTATCATAGATTATGTGGCCAAAACTGAGCAGTTGTAGTTGTGGCATAAAATAGGACCACTTGACTGTCTTTTTCCTAATGAAAATTTCAATGTGTTCTTATGGGAATCCTGAAGTAGAAAAAGGGAAATTACTGCAGTGCGCAGGCGCCGGACCTCTCTGACCTTTCCTGGTGCCTGCGCACTGTAGTACTCTGTTCTGCCCTCAACAGGGCAGAACAGTGCGCCTGCGCCAGAGCCGCGACGGGAAGCAAAGAAGAGGACGTCTTCGCTAGAAGGTGGGAGGCGCCGGACCGGACCGAGAATCCCTCCCTACCCGTACAGGACCCCGGACCGCCTTTGGGTGAGTATAATATAACTCGTTTTTTCTTCTCTTCCAGGTTACATCGGGGGCTTATCTACGGCATTACAGATGGCGGTGGCCGCAGCTTATAGTCGAAAAATAGGGTGACAGATTCCCTTTAACAATGAACCGTGTTATGTTTCGGTAGCTGAGGAGTGCAGGTAAAAAAGGCAATACACCAGAGCAGTTGGAATCTATGAGATTGCAGCACCCTGACTAACCACCACAACTAGAGGCAGCCGTGGAGCGTTCCTACGTTGGTCCTAGACGCCTCGTCACAGCCTGAGAAACTAACTACACCCAAAGATAGAAATAGGAAAGCTATCTGCCCCGGAGCAGAACCCCAAAGATAATAGAAAGCCCCCAAACAAGTAATGGCGGTTAGACAAGAAGAAACACCGACACAGAAAGAAAATAGTATGAGCAAATGCTGGGGCCCAAACTAACTTAAATAGAAAAGGATAGGAAGGGCACTTACTGCAATCCCAGAAAACCCTGAAAAGCACCAACTCTACTAATCTCAAAATCACCCGAGATCACTCGACCTCTACCACCCAAACTAGTTCTCTGGTGTAACAAAATCAAAACAGCAGCCACTGAAAAAACTGGAAAAAGCAAAAGTACAAACATCAGTGGCTGAACTAAACTGAGAGGGCAAAAGCCCCCGAAGGGGACCCAGAAGGCCCCCAAAGAAGTGCAGGACAAAATGCAAAAATATAGTACAAAAACAAAAAGAAGAAAATGTCTTATCTGTTAGCAGGAGATGCAGACACGACACAGCAGGCTACAAGGGAAACAGGAATGAAGGATTCAGACCAGAACAATTGATCACCGGCAACCCTGATGGGAAGGTGACTCCCTTATATAAGACCAGTCAGTAACACCTGATTCCCAGTCCTCACAATCTTCACTGAACAGACCAGTACCGCTTGTAACCACCAGAGGGAGTCTCTGCTCAGAACTCATCTCAAACCCATTCACAACAGTACCCCCTCCTTGAGGAGGGGTCACCGAACCCTCATTTGAGCAACCAGGTCGGTCAGGATGAGTTCTATGATACGCACGGATGAGTCTCCTAGCATGGATGTCCGAAGCAAACACCCAAGAATTGTCTTCCTGACCATAACCTCTCCACTTAACCAAATACTGGAGTTTCCGTCTAGAAAAACGAGAATCTAATATTTTCTCAACCACATACTCCAGATTGCCCTCAACCAAAACAGGGTCAGGAGGCACAGCAGCAGGAACCACTGGCTCAACAAACCTCTTCAACAAGGACTTGTGGAACACGTTATGGATCTTAAATGTCCCTGGAAGAAGCAAACGAAAAGAAACAGGATTAAGAATCTCAATGATCTTATAAGGTCCAATGAACCTAGGCTTAAATTTAGGAGATGCTACTCTCATAGGAATATTCTTTGAGGACAACCAGACCAAGTCCCCCACTTTAAACCGAGGACCATCAGTCCTATGCCGGTTAGCAAACCGCTGGGCCTTCTCCTGAGAGAGGGACAACCTCTCCACTACCTGGTCCCAAATCTGTTGCATACGCTCCACAACAGAGTCAACACCTGGACAGACAGAAGCCTCCGTCTGTCCTGAAGAAAATCGAGGGTGAAACCCAGAATTACAGAAAAACGGAGACATCAAAGTGGCAGAGCTAGCCCTATTATTAAGAGCAAACTCAGCCAAAGGTAAAAAAGAGACCCAGTCATCCTGATCAGCAGACACAAAGCATCTAAGATAAGTCTCCAATGTCTGGTTTGTTCTCTCAGTTTGACCATTGGTCTGAGGATGAAATGCCGAGGAGAAAGACAATTGAACACCCAGTTTAGAACAAAAAGTCCTCCAAAATCTGGAAACAAACTGGACTCCTCTGTCAGACACAATGTTCTCAGGAATGCCGTGTAAACGAACCACGTGCTGAAGGAACAACGGCACCAATTCAGAGGAGGAAGGCAACTTAGGTAATGGCACAAGATGTATCATTTTGGAAAACCTATCACAAATTACCCAGATGGTGATCATTCTCTGAGAAACAGGAAGGTCAGAAATGAAATCCATAGAGATATGGGTCCATGGTCTCTTGGGCACAGGCAATGGCATCAACAAACCACTAGAGCGAGAGCAAGGCTTGGAGCGAGAGCAAGCCCCGCAGGACTGCACAAATTCCCTGACATCACGAGACAAGGTAGGCCACCAAAAGGACCGACTAACCAAGTCTCTGGTACCAAAAATTCCGGGATGCCCAGCCAATGCGGAACAATGAATCTCAGACATCACACTCTTTTTCCACTGGTCCGGGACAAACAATTTTCCAACAGGGCAGCACTCGGGCCTATCCTCCTGACACCCCTCCAGAGCAAGTCTCAAATTGGGCGAGATGGCGGAAAGAACTACACCCTCTTTCAAAATAACAGAAGGATCAGATAACTCAGGAGAGTCCGCAAGTAAACTCCTCGAGAGGGCATCCGCCTTAACATTCTTAGTGCCAGGAAGAAAGGAAACCACAAAATTAAAACGTGTGAAAAACAAGGCCCACCTGGCCTGTCTAGGATTGAGTCGCTTGGCAGATTCCAGATAGACCAGATTCTTATGGTCCGTAAGGACCACCACCTGATGTTTGGCTCCCTCCAGCCAATGTCTCCACTCTTCAAAAGCCCACTTCATGGCCAATAACTCCCGATTACCCACGTCATAATTACTTTTAGTTGGAGAAAATTTTCGAGAGAAAAAGGCACAAGGGTTACTTTTAGAGGTCTCTGGATCTTTTTGGGACAAAACGGCACCTGCCCCAATTTCAGAGGCATCAACCTCCACCTGAAATGGCAGAGAAACATCAGGCTGCCGTAGAACAGGAGCAGAAGTGAATCTCTGCTTAAGTTCCTGAAACGCAGAGACTGCCTCAGGAGGCCAATTCACCACATCAGAACCCTTTCTGGTCAAATCAGTTAATGGTTTAACAATAACCGAGAAATTACCAATAAATTTACGATAAAAATTGGCAAAACCCAAAAATCTCTGAAGAGCCTTTAATGAAGTAGGTTGGACCCAATCACAGATGGCCTGAACCTTGACCGGGTCCATTTCAATAACAGATGGGGACAAAATGAATCCCAGAAATGAGATCCTCTGTACGCCAAAAAGACACTTTGATCCCTTCACATACAGAGCATTATCTCTCAAAATCTGGAACACAGTTCGAACATGTTTCACATGAGAGTCCCAGTCATTAGAAAAAATCAAGATATCATCCAAATAAACAATCAGAAATTTGTCCACAAAATCCCTGAAAATGTCATTCATGAAGGACTGGAAGATGGAAGGAGCATTAGTGAGCCCAAAGGGCATCACTAGGTACTCAAAATGCCCTTCAGGGGTATTGAATGCCGTCTTCCATTCATCCCCGTGCTTAATGCGAATAAGGTTATACGCCCCCCTGAGGTCAAGCTTGGTAAACCAAGTAGCGTTTTTCACCCTGGAAAACAGGTCAGAAATCAAGGGTAACGGGTATTGATATTTCACAGTAATATTGTTCAAGAGACGATAATCAATACACGGCCTTAATGAACCATCTTTTTTGGCCACAAAGAAAAAACCGGCACCTAAGGGTGAAGAGGATGGTCTGATATGACCCTTCTCCAATGATTCCTTGGAATAAGACCGCATAGCGTCATGTTCAGGTACAGACAAGTTAAAAAGGCGACCTTTAGGGAATTTACTACCCGGCACTAATTCAATAGCGCTGTCATAGCTCCTATGGGGAGGCAAGGATGCAGATTTACTTTCGCTAAACACATCAGAAAAATCAATCAAAAAGTCAGGAACATCCTGAGCCTGGGGGGAGGCAGAAAAAACAGGAGTGTTGGTATTACCACATTGGCAGCCCCAACTGGTTACAGACACAGATTTCCAATCCAAAACAGGATTATGAGACTGTAACCAAGGGAAACCCAGCACGATAATGTCATGCAGATTATACAGAACCAAAAATTTGCAGCACTCCTGGTGATCAGGTTCAACCCTCATTATCACCTGAGTAGAAAACTGGGGTTTATTCTCAGCCAAAGGGGTAGAATCGATCCCCAGTAGGGGAATAGACTTCTGTAGGGGTATCAAGGGAAACCCACAACGTTTAGCAAAATCATAATCCATCAGGTTAATAGCTGCTCCAGAATCAACGAAAGCCTGAGCAGAAAATGAGGACAGAGAGCATATCAGAGTGACAGTTAATAAAAACTTAAGGTACTGCCACACTAAACAATCCCGCTAGCGATCTCGTTAGCGTTGCATACTAATGAGATCGCTAGCGGGATTGTTTCTATATCGCTAAATGCTGCCGCATTTAGCGATATAGTTAACGACGCTATCGCCGTTAGCGATCTTCTTAACGACTTTAGCGGTACAAAAGTACCGCTAAATCGCTAAGAAAAGGTGCCACACAGCGATAAGATACTTACCCAGCGGGAGCGCCAGCGATGAAATAGGGTCCGGAACGATTCCAGCGACGAGCGAGATCACAGCAGGAAGCTCGTCGCTGGAAGCTGCCGCACTGAACAATATCGCTAACGGGATCGCTAAATAGTGACGTTTTTTAGCGATCCCGTTAGCGATATTGTTTAGTGTGGCATACCCTTTAGTCTGAACACTACCCAAGACAACTGAGCGTGCAAAACGTCTTCCCCGCTTAGGGCAGCCTGAAATAGCATGAGAGGCATCACCACAGTAGAAACATAACCCATTGCGCTTTCGAAACTCATGACGCTGTGCCCCAGACACCACTCTATCACACTGCATGGGTTCAGAAGCTGGTTCACAAGGCAACACCATTCCACGCATACTTCTCCGCTCACGCAAACGTCTGTCAATTTGAATCGCTAATGACATAGAATCATTGAGACCAGAGGGGACAGGGAATCCCACCATAACATCCTTTACATTATCTGACAGACCCTTCCGGAAAAGGGCTGCCAAAGCGTCGTCATTCCATTTGGTCAGGACTGCCCACCTACGGAATCTCTGACAGTATAACTCAGCGTCATAAGGCCCCTGATTTAATGCCAACAAGGCTTTTTCAGTTTGATCAGTGACATTAGGCTCATCGTACAATAACCCCAAAGCCTGAAAAAATGCATCAACATCACTCAAAACAGGATCCCCAGGTGTCAGGGAAAAAGCCCAATCCTGAGGATCGCCGCGCAGGAGAGAGATGATAATTTGAACCTGCTGCGCTGCGTTCCCTGAGGACTTAGATTTTAAGGCAAAAAACAATTTACAATTATTTTTGAAATTCTGAAACTTAGCTCGATCCCCCAAAAACAAATCTGGCATGGGGATCCTAGGTTCCACAACAGGCAACCTAGCAAGATATGCAGCAATACTCTGAACCTCAGTGGCAAGCTGATCCACACGGCCAGACAACTGTGCAAACTCCATTGAGAGAAAAGATCCTCCCCAGCACCCAGAGATACAGAGGGAAAAAAAAAAATGCAACAAATAGAAAAATATCTCTGACAACTCTGACAACCTTTTTTCTTTCACAATATTTTTTCCCTTCTGTGAGTACCATACAAATTTCAATTTTTAGGCCGGTGATACTGTTATGTTTCGGTAGCTGAGGAGTGCAGGTAAAAAAGGCAATACACCAGAGCAGTTGGAATCTATGAGATTGCAGCACCCTGACTAACCACCACAACCAGAGGCAGCCGTGGAGCGTTCCTACGTTGGTCCTAGACGCCTCGTCACAGCCTGAGAAACTAACTACACCCAAAGATAGAAATAGGAAAGCTATCTGCCCCGGAGCAGAACCCCAAAGATAATAGAAAGCCCCCAAACAAGTAATGGCGGTTAGACAAGAAGAAACACCGACACAGAAAGAAAATAGTATGAGCAAACGCTGGGGCCCAAACTAACTTAAATAGAAAAGGATAGGAAGGGCACTTACTGCAATCCCAGAAAACCCTGAAAAGCACCAACTCTACTAATCTCAAAATCACCCGAGATCACTCGACCTCTACCACCCAAACTAGTTCTCTGGTGTAACAAAATCAAAACAGCAGCCACTGAAAAAACTGGAAAAAGCAAAAGTACAAACATCAGTGGCTGAACTAAACTGAGAGGGCAAAAGCCCCCGAAGGGGACCCAGAAGGCCCCCAAAGAAGTGCAGGACAAAATGCAAAAATATAGTACAAAAACAAAAAGAAGAAAATGTCTTATCTGTTAGCAGGAGATGCAGACACGACACAGCAGGCTACAAGGGAAACAGGAATGAAGGATTCAGACCAGAACAATTGATCACTGGCAACCCTGATGGGAAGGTGACTCCCTTATATAAGACCAGTCAGTAACACCTGATTCCCAGTCCTCACAATCTTCACTGAACAGACCAGTACCGCTTGTAACCACCAGAGGGAGTCTCTGCTCAGAACTCATCTCAAACCCATTCACAACAGAACCGGTTAGATGAAAAGGGCCCAAATCTATAATAAAACAGTAAGCTGAGGGGATGTGTGCAAAACTAAACCCCAATATTATATTAAGGAGGTTGCCTGTGACTTTAGCGTTGATGGCCTACCCTTATTATAGGTCATTAATGTCTGATCGGTAAGAGTCCGGCACTGTCACGCAACGTGAAGGAAAGGCTAAGTGCAACACAAAGGGATAAGGGAACCAAACACTAGGGAAGGGGGGAGTGGAGACCCTTAGACAGATCTAACGTCATCCTGTCTACCCTATCGTCTCTATATAGGTTCTGCACCTATCACCGAGCAGGATACCTAATCCCTGCCTGACCCTGGTGATAAGCCCTGCATCGGGAAGGACAGGATGAGTGCTAGTCAATCCCCACTACCGATAAAGACATCAGGGAGAGACAAACAAAACAAGGGAACATTTAGTTGGAGAAGACTCAAAGAGACACCAACGTCATCCAAACTCCAAAGAGGACAATAGCAGACTGCAACAGCTTCAAGCCTCAACAGGGAAATGCAAATGGAAATATCACCTGCCACTCCCAACAGCAAGTTGGGAGTTATAAACATCTAGATGGGAGTTATAAACACCCAGATCCAGGTGTGACCATTAGAGCCGGGGGAGGTGGCCACTGAGTCCTAGAGTTAGAAGGACCAGGCAGAAGTCTGCAAAGCAAACTGCTGAGACCTTCTGTAGACAGATGCAGGGCGAAGGTCTGCAGCCTCTGACACACCCGTGACACACTCCTGCCAATCAGCTGTTCTCACTGTCGACACAGCTATGTTGACTGTATATTGGTCGCGGCCGGGTACTGAACAACCACTCCCACTTCAAATCAATTTGTGGTGGAACCCGACCAAAGCCACTTTTCCGTCAACTGAGCTGTGCTGTGCAGCTCCGCAACTGAGTAGTTCAGGACAACACCGGGAACAACTGATTGGCAAAAGTGCCAAGTGTCAACCGCCCCACCAATCAGACATTGATGACCTATCTAAAGGATAGGCCATCATTGTTAATGTCCCGGACGACCCCTTAAAGAAAAACTACAGTCAATATACTGTGTATATACAGTATATATATATATATACATGTATATAATTTTTGCTAAAAGCTTGTAATGCTATAAAGGAAAGACAAAATAGCCATGCATGCACCAAGGAACAGGTAGCTGTGGAGGAGGTCAGTTATATAGCCAATGCTATTAAGAGAAGCAAGGATGGGATCAAATCTGATGTGAGGGTGACAGGAGGCCTTAAAAATGCATCTCAGTAAATTAAGTACTCACGTATGACAGCCATGGTGGCAGTTATGTGTGTTAATCAAATGAAGAACACCATCCAGAATGGCAAGAATGGGACTGTCCACTCTTTACAAATCTGATCCAAAAAGGTGTCGTTAAAATGCAGGTCAACCAACGAAGTATCTTCTGTGCGTGACAGCCATGGAGGCATTCAACTGAGTTGACCATTGCCCTTCAGAGGAATGAGCAAGATCCTTAGCCAGTGTTCACTATTTGCAAATCCTGGGGCAGAAGGGTAGGTAAAAATACAGTGCAACAAATTAAGTATCTGTGGATGTGCTGAAGAGCAGACAGACATGGTGGCAGTCGTGTGCATAATTCAAATGACCAACACCATCGAGAATGTGTGTCCACTTGCCTAAGATTTGACGGCTAGATAGTCCATGCACCTTATATTGCCTTTATGTCTACTTACCTGTCTACAGTCATGGCCAAAAGTTTTGGGAATGACACAAATATTAATTTTTACAAAGTCTACTGCTTCACTTTTTCTAATGGCAATTTGCATATACTCCAGAATGTTATAAAGAGTGATCAGCTTAACAGCAATTACTTGCAAAGTCAATATTTGGCTAGAAAATGAACTTTATCCCCCAAAACACATTTCAACATCATTGCAGCCCTGCCTTAAGGCTGGGTCTCACATAGCGATACACCAGCGATCCCGACAACGATCAGGATCGCTGGTGTATCTCTATATTATCGCTGCTGAGCTGCCAAACAGGCAGCTCAGGCAGCGATCAGCACAAGGACACTGCGGGTAAACATCGCTAGTTACCCGCAGTGTACCTTGGATACCAGCGCCCTGATGCAGGGAGCTGGTAACCAAGTTACACTTCGGGTTTCCAGGCGCTGCGCGGTGCCTGGAAACCCGATGTGTACCTTGGTTACCAGCTCCCTGCATCAGGGCGCTGGTATCCAAGGTACACAGCGGGTTTCTAGGCACAGCCCCGCGCCTGGAAACCCGCTGTGTACCTTGGTTACCAGCAGATCGCTGGTCCCCCGCCTGTCACACGCAGCGATGCGTGCCTGTCAGCGGGAGACCAGCGATCAAAAAAATGTCCAGACATTTCAGCGACGATCAGCGATACCAGGCAGGGGGGCTGATCGTCGCTGAATGTCACACACAGCGATATCGCTGGTGAGCTCGCTGCTGCGTCACAAAACTAGTGACTCAGCAACGATCTCGCTACCGAGATCGTTGTGTGAGACGGGCCCTTTAAAAGGACCAGCTAACCTCTTTTCAGTGATTGCTCCATTAACACAGGTGTGGGTGTTGATGAGGACATGGCTGGAGATCAATCTGTCATGATTAAGTAAGAATGACACCACTGGACACTTTAAAAGGAGGCTGGTGCTTGGCATCATTGTTTCTCTTCTGTTACCATGGTTATCTCTAAAGAAACATGTGCAGTCATTGCAATGCACAAAAATGGCCTAACAGGGAAGAGTATCGCAGCTAGAAAGATTGCACCTCAGTCAACAATCTATCGCATCATCAAGAACTTCAAGGAGAGAGGTTCCATTGTTGCCAAAAAGGCTTCAGGGGCCCAAGAAAGACCAGCAAGCGCCAGGACTGTCTCTTAAAAGTGTTTCAGCTGCGGGATCGGGCTACCAGCAGTGCAGAGCTTGCTCAGGAATGGCAGCAGGCAGGTGTGAGTGCATCTGCACGCACTGTGAGGCGAGACTCTTGGAGCAAGGCCTGGTCTCAAGGAGGGCAGCAAAGAATCCAATTCTCTCCAGAAAAAACATCATGGACAGACTGATATTCTGCAAAAGGTACAGGCAGTGGACTGCTGAGGACTGGGGTAAAGTTATTTTCTCTGATGAATCCCCTTTTCGATTGTTTGGGACATCAGGAAAACGCCTCATTCGGAGAAGACAAGGTGAGCGCTACCACCAGTCTTGTCTCATGCCAACTGTTAAGCATCCTGAAACCATTCATGTGTGGGGTTGCTTCTCAGCCAAGGGAATCGGCTCTCTCACAGTCTTGCCTAAAAACACAACCATGAATAAAGAATGGTACCAGAATGCCCTCCAAGAGCAACTTCTCCCAACCCTCCAAGAGCAGTTTGGCGATCAACAATGCCTTTTCCAGCATGATGGAGCACCTTGCCATAAAGCAAAGGTGATAACTAAATGGCTCAGGAACAAAACATAGAGATTTTGGGTCCATGGCCTGGAAACTCCCCAGATCTTAATCCCATTGAGAACTTGTGGTCAATCATCAAGAGACGGGTGGACAAACAAAAAACTAAAAATTCTGACAAAATGAAAGCATTGATTGTGCAAGAATGGACTGCTATCAGTCAGGATTTGGTCCAGAAGTTGATTGAGAGCATGCCAGGGAGAATTGCAGAGGTCCTGAAGAAGAAGGGTCAACACTGTAAATATTAACTTGCTGCATTAACTCATTCTAACTGTCAATATAAGCTTTTGTTACTCATATGTTTGCAATTATTATATTTCTGTCTGTGATAAAAACATCTGTCAAACACACATAAAAACCAGAGGGCAGCAGATCATGTGAAAATATAATATTTGTGTCATTCTCAAAACTTTTGCCATGACTGTAGGATCTAATGACTAGTTAGCCCAGCTCAGCACCTTATATAGTTTTCATGCCTACCCAATACCCAATTTACTTAGGATATCATTGCTGGACAATTCAGCATAGGATTTCTTTTATTTTTTACTTGGCAAATTGTGCATAGCACTTTATTTGCATATATATATACAGCTCTGGCAAAAATTAGGAGGCCACTGCACAGTTTTATAAAAATCAGCTTCTCTACATGTCTGACAGCCATTCCATTCCAGTGTCAGTTGAATTCCAACCAGAGTACACCTCATTCTACTTAATGTGCTTCAGATTAGGTGATCACCTGAACCAAATCTTATTTAATGAAGGAAAGTATAAAAAACACTACTGTGGTGTTCACAATCCTCTTGCAATAGGACAAGCTGGATGGCAAAACAAGTGCTAGTAATATCCCAAAAGTAATAGAAATGAAAAAATAACTTTTAACCATGCCAAAGGAGTAGAAAAGAAAAGTCTTGAGTGAGGAAAAGAAGGGCTCAATTCTGGCTTTACTAGCAGAGGGATACAGTGAGCGTCATGTTGCCTCCATCCTTAAAATTTCTAAGACAGCAGTCCATTACAACAAGGTCAAGCAGCAGACATTGGGGATAGCAAAGCTACAGACCGGTAGAGGGCAAAAAAGACTCTCCACTGACCGGGATGACGTCATCTTATTTGAATATCACTTCCACAACCGCAGGATGACATCAAGTGACCTACAAAAAGAATGGTAAATGGCAGCTGGGGTGAAGTGCACGGCATGAACAGTTCGCAACAGGCTCCTAGAGGCAGGGCTCAAGTCATGTAAAGAAAAAAGCCTTTCATCAATGAGAAGCAAAGGAGAGTCAGGCTGAAGTTTGCCAAAGACGTAAAGGTACTGTCACACTAAGCGAGATCGCTAATGAATCGCAAAGAGTCATCGATTTTATGACTTAATAGCGATCTCGTTAGCGATGCAGCTGTGTGTGACATGTAGCGGCGATGTGGCCCCCGCTGCGATGTCGCTGATCGCTTCTGAACGTTCTGAGCCATTTTTTGGGCGTTGGTGTCCCGCTGGTGAGCCTGAATCGCTGAGTGTGACACCCTTTATGAACGACTTTACCAGCGTCGCAGGTGGGACTAGGTTTTCCCAACGACCGCAGAGGTCGCTATACAGATCGCTGATCTCTGATGAGATCTTTGTGTTTGGAAGCTAACTAGCGACCACATAGCGATCACACTAGCGATCTCGCCAGGTCGTGTCATTGTCGTGATCGCTAGTGCGATCGCTAAGTGTGACAGTGCCTTAAGGATTGGACCATAGAGGACTGGAGTAAAGTAATCTTCTCCGATGAGTCTAATTTTCAGCTTTGCCCAACACCTGGTCGTCTAATGGTTAGACGGAGACCTGGAGAGGCATACAAGCCACAGTGTCTTGCACCCACTGTGAAATTTGGCGGAGGATCGGTGATGATCTGGGGATGCTTCAGCAAGGCTGGAATTGGGCAGGTTAATCTTTGTGAAGGATGTTAAAGCAAGTAGGTAGTGATGATGAGGCATTAAATAAAAACAGAAGACTGAATAAATTCTGTAAAAAGCAAATCAAGACAGCAAAGATTGAGGCAGAGAGACTCATTGCCAGAGAAAGTAAAAATAATCCCAAAATATTCTTTAACTACATAAATAACAAGAAACTAAAAAATGATAGTGTTGGTCCCCTTAAAAATAGTCTGGGTGAAATGGTGGATGAGGATGAGGAAAAAGCCAATATGCTAAATGACTTTTTTTCAACTGTATTTACACAAGAAAATCCCATGACAGATAACATGATCAGTGATAAAAAAATTTCTCCATTAAATGTCACCTGCTTAACCCAGCAGGAAGTACGGCGGCGTCTAAGAATCACTAAAGTTGACAAATCCCTGGGCCCGGATGGGATACACCCCCGAGTACTGCAGGAAGTAAGTACAGTCATAGATAGACCATTATTTTTAATCTTTAAAGATTTCATAATAACGGGGTCTGTACCACAGGACTGGCATATAGCAAATGTGGTGCCAATATTCAAAAAGGGACAAGGACTGACCCTGGAAATTATAGGCCAGTGAGCTTAACATCTACTGTGGGTAAAATCCTGGAGGGTTTTTTAAGGGATACTATATTGGAGTATCTGAGGCTGAATAACCTCATGACACAGTATCAGCATGGGTTTACGAGGGACCGTTCTTGTCAGACTAATCTGATAAGCTTTTATGAAGGGGTAAGTTCAGGACTGGACCAAGGGAATGCAGTGGATGTGGTGTTCATGGACTTCTCAAAAGCTTTTGATACAGTGCCACACAAAAGGTTGATACATAAAATGAGAACAATGGGGATAGGGGAAAATATGTGTAAGTGGTAGGTTGAGCATTCCGATACTGCAAATATCGGGTATCGGCCGATATTGGCTGTATCGGAATTCCGATTCCGAGTACCGATATTTTCGTCATATCGGATACCGGAATCGGAATGTCACTGTCAGTGTCCGTCGGTCGGGTCTGTCAGGAGTCAGCGGCACTTACCCGGCAGAAGATCTCCGGCGGTCACATCCCGGACTGCTTGATGGCCGCCATCCTCTTCTCCCTGGCGGTCACATGCAGTTTCTCGCGATAACTGCAGTGACTGCTGGGTAATCGCGGCCGTAAAGCAGTCCGATGACGTCACCGCCGGAGAAGCAGGTAATCAGCTGTGCTGCGCCGGATGTCAGGCTCTGCCTGGCATTCCGATGTAGCAGAGCTGGATCGTCGTGGGACACTCGTTACTATGGACTGCGTCGGACAGGTGGTATACTGTTGGTTTGTTTTTTTTATTTTTTTTACAGGAGATCGATGGCGTCGCAGGAATTAGAGTGTAATAAAAGAAATGAAAACTGTGTTGTCTCTTTTATTTCATTAAAAGACTTTTTTCTTGCTGTGTCTTTTTTTTTTTAAACATTTAAAAACTTTGGGATTAATAATGGATCGGTGTCTTATTGACGCCTCTCCATTATTAACCGGGCTTATTGTCACCGTGCAATCAACGGTGACATTAACCCCTTATTACCCCGCTTGCCACCGCTACAGGGCAAGTGGGAAGAGCCGGGTAAAGTGCCACAATTGGCACATCTTTTGATGCGCCAAATGTGGGGCTGCTGTAGCCTGGTATTATCAGGCTGTTGAGGGCCAAAATCCATGGGCCTTGACAGTCTTTTAATACCAGGCCGCAGCAGTCTGCATTTTACTTGGCTGGTTAACAAAAATAGGGGGGATCCCCACGCCGTTTTTTTTTTCGAGGGGATCCCCTATTTTTGTTAACCAGCCAAGCTAAGCAGACTGCTGTGGCCTGGTATTATCAGGCTTGCAAGGTCCATGGATATTGGATCCTTACCAGCCTGAAAAACCAGGCCTCAGCAGTCTGCTTCATCTGGCTGGTTAACAAAAATAGGGGGGACCCCACGCTAATTTTTTTCGAGGGGATCCCCTATTTTTGTTAATCAGCCAAGATATGCAGACTGCTGTGGCCTGGTATTATCAGGCTGGCAAGGTCCATGGATCTTGGCTCCTTAACAGCCTGAAAAACCAGGCCTCAGCGGTCTGCTTCATCTGGCTGGTTAACAAAAATAGGGGGGACCCCACGCCATTTTTTTTTTCGAAGGGAACCCCTATTTTTGTTAATCAGTTCCCTCTGACGTCACTGATGGTGTCCCTGGCTGACCTGAAGTGAAAGTGGAAAGCAATCAATTAAGCTTTCCACTTCCTCTCCTGTCAGCCAGGAGAGGAGCTCATTCATTTGGGGGTTTACTGTGAGGCTGCAGCATTAGCTGCGGTCCCTGCAGTAAACATTAACCCTTTCTGAAGGATTACACCGTGGGACCTGACTGTGCATGGGATAGGTAAGAATAATTTTGCTTTATTATTTTATTTTTATTACAGGAAATGGTTTTAGCAGGTAAATAAAATATGGTCAAAAACTGTGTGATTATTTCATTAAACTTCTTTTTTATTAAAGTGTGTGTGTTTGATTTTTCTTTCATACAATAGGATTAATAATTGATAGTTGTCTAATTGACAGCTCTCAATTATTAACCTGGCTTAAAGTGACCTTTCAATTGCAAGGTCATTTTAACCCCTTATTAACCCATTCGCTACCGCTACAGGGCAATGGGAATAGACGGGCAAAGTGCCAGAAAGGGCAAATCTAATTAGAGATTTGCCCTTTCTGGGTGTCTGGGGGCAGATGTTAGTAGCCGGGGGGGGGCCAAAAATAATGGTCCCTCTCTGGCTATTATTATCTGCCCCCACTCACTGGCTTTGTCTGTCTGGTTGCGAAAATAGGGCGGGAGCCCACGCATTTTTTTTCAGCAATTTTACACCTCATATATATATACATGTCATTGAGTTTGTGACACATATATATATATATTTATAGTTCATACTCTTCTACATAGTATAATAGCCGCTAATTCAATTGCCGGCTTTTGTGAAAATGCAGAACCCGACATGAAATGACACTTGGTTTACATAGAGTTAACCATGTCTTTTCATGTAGTTTGATATCTGATTTGCACAAACAATTACATGAGTGTAAGTGTGCAAAATTTCACACCTGTAGGGCTTAATTAAAGGTGTAAATTCGTAGCAAAAAAGTCCGTTTTTTTTACAACGAATTTATACCTTTAATTAACCTCTACAGGTGTGAAATTTTGCACACTTACACTCATGTAATTGTTTGTGCAAATCAGATATCAAGCTACATGAAAAGACATGGTTAACTCTATGTAAACCAAGTGTCATTTCATGTCGGGTTGCTTCTGTCTTTTCACAAAAGCCGGTTTTACCCGGCAATTGAATCAGAGGCTATTTTACTATGTAGAAGTGTATAAACTATAAATATATGTATATATATATGTCACAATGACATGTATATATATATATATATGTATTCTATGTGTGTATATTTAGTGTTTACAAGGAAAGAAAGAGGTTTTTTTAGTTACGATATTTTGTTCCCATAGACTTACATTGGATTTCCGGTATCGGGTATCGCCGATATTTTAATGGTATCGGCGATACCATTCCGATTCCGATACTTTTGGATATCGGAAAGTATCGCTCAACTCTAGTAAGTGGGTTAAGAACTGGCTCATGGATAGAAAACAAAGGGTGGTTATTAATGGAGCACACTCGGACTGGGTCATGGTTAGCAGTGGGGTACCACAGGGGTCAGTATTGGGGCCGCTTCTCTTTAACATATTTATTAATGACCTTGTAGGGGGCATACAGAGTAGTATTTCAATATTTGCAGATGACACTAAACTCTGCAGGGTAATAAATACAGAGGAGGACAATTTTATATTACAGGAGGATTTATGTAAACTAGAAGCTTGGGCTGATAAATGGCAAATGAGCTTTAATGGGGATAAATGTAAGGTCATGCACTTGGGTAGAACAAACAAGATGTATAATTATGTGCTTAATTGTAAAACACTGGGCAAAACTGTCACTAAAAAAGACCTGGGTGAATGGGTGGACGACAAACTCACATTTAGTGGCCAATGTCAGGCAGCTGCTGCCAAGGCAAATAAAATAATGGGATGCATTAAAAGAGGCATAGATGCTCATGAGGAACATAATTTTACCTCTATACAAGTCACTGGTGCGACCACACTTAGAATACTGTGTGCAGTTCTGGTCTCCGGTGTATAAGAAAGACATAGCTGAACTGGAGCGGGTGCAGAGAAGAGCGACCAAGGTTATTAGAGAACTGGGGGGTCTGCAATACCAAGACAGGTTATTACACTTGGGGTTATTTAGTTTGGAAAAACGAAGGCTTAGGGGTGATCTTATTACAATGTACAAATATATGAGGGGACAGTACAAAGACCTTTCTAATGATCTTTTTACTCTTAGACCTGTGACGGGGACAAGGGGGCATCCTCTACGTCTGGAGGAAAGAAGGTTTAGCCATAATCACAGACGCAGATTCTTTACTGTAAGAGCAGTGAGACTATGGAACTCTCTGCCGTCTAATGTTGTAATGAGTGATTCCTTACTAAAATTTAAGAAGGGACTGGATGCCTTTCTTGAAAAGTATAATATTACAGGCTATATTCACTAGTTTCCTAGATACTGCGTTGATCCAGGGAGCTAGTCTGATTGCCGCATGTGGAGTCGGGAAGGAATTTTTTTCCCCAATGTGAAGCTTACTGTTGGGTTTTTTTTTGCCTTCCTCTGGATCAACATGTTAGGGCAGGTTAGGATAGGATATGGGTTGAACTAGATGGACTTAAAGTCTTCCTTCAACCTTAATAACTATGTTACTATGATGTATGAATCAAGCCGCATACAAGGTTATCCTGGAAAAACAGTTGATTCCTTCTGCTCAGAAAATGTTCCCCAACTCTGAGGACTGTTTTTTTCCAGCAGGACAATGCACCATGCCACACAGCTAGGTCAATCAATGTGTGGATGAAGAACCACCACATCAAATCCCTGTCATGGCCAGCCCAATCTCCAGACCTGAACCCCATTGAAAACCTCTGGAATGTAATCAAGAGGAAGATGGATAGTCACAAGTCATCAAACAAAGAACTGCTTAAATTTTTATACCAGGGGTGGCATAAGGTTACCCAAAAGCAGTGTGAAAGACTGGTGGAAAGCATGCCAAGACTCATGAAAGCAGTGATTAATAATCATGGTTATTCCACAAAATATTGATTTCTGAACTCTTCCTGAGTTAAAACATTAGTATCATTGTTTCTAAATGATTATGAACTTGTTTTTCTTATCATTATTTGAGGTCTGCAAGCACTATATTTTTTGTTATTGTGACCATTTCTCATTTTCTGAAAATACAAAATTTATTGCTTGGAAATTCAGAGACATGTTGTCAGTAGTTTATAGAATAAAAGAGCAATCTACATTTTACTCAAAAATATACCTATAAAGAGAAAAATCAGATAAACAGACAATTTTGCAGTGGTCTCTTAATTTTTCCAGAGCTGTATATTCTTTTTATTCTGATGAAATCTCTTTTTTAACATCTTTTGCACAGCACTTTATTTATTAATCATGTATATGTCCATTCAATAATATTTTTTTTTCACTTGATTATATTTATGTAACTGTTTGGACACTGCACATATTATGTATTGATTATTTTTTGCTATGTAATTTGGATTAATTTTTACCTGCATGGTCTGACATTGGTGGCTATTCCTGTTTTCCATCTCCACCATTTCTGTATATTGTTTTTTAAATTCTTGTCTTTTTATCATTACTAATAAACATTATACATTTTACCTGGGTTTAGCACTTCTATTTTTCTCTGTAGGTTATTTCTTCCTTAAATTATAGCTGAGATGAGGAAAAGAAAAATGGAAATTACTACCAGAGCAAAACGATTATCAAAAATTGCATCTCAATGACAAATAACATCAGTGAATGCGCCATCATTCTTTCAAAGAAACCATCTATATTTAACAAAAGAGAACATAGTTTCCATAAGAAAAGACCTGTTAATGCCAGATCTATGATTTACCACTTGAGAAAATTCTATGAGATATATATCATCAAAGCTGCAAGACCTTTAATAGCATTTTTAAAGTACAGTGTGTTCCCCAAGATTCCTCCTGCTTATAATTCCACAAATCTTTTTTGGTGAACTCAAAACCTGAACTCAAAGGCTTTTTAATTGGATTGTCCACTTACTCCAAAGACATACTGATAGGGAATTTAGATTGTGAGCCCCATTGGGGACAGTGATGATGATGTGTGTAAAGCTCTGCGGAATAAGGTAGCACTATATAAGCAAAGCATAATAACTAAATAAATAAATCATTTTAATAGCCCCCTAATATCTGGTAAATCACCTAAAGAAGAATTATCATCAAAGGTTTTATCCTCTTAATATATTGCAGGAATGAGCAGTAATCTGAACACCCATACACCACCACTATAGAGAAAATGAAATATTACAACCTTCAGCACAGTGTAGGGATCAGTGCACTGTACATAGGAATGTTGCTGTACATGGTATTGTTGCTGTACATGGTATTGTAGCTGTACATAGCAATGTGATGTACATAGTACTGTAGCTGTACATAGGGATGTGATGTACATAGTACTGTAGCTGTACATAGGAATGTTGCTGTAAATGGTACTATAGCTGTACATAGGAATGTGGCTGTACATGGTACTGTAGCTGTACATAGGAATGTGGCTGTACATGGTACTGTAGCTGTACATAGGAATGTGGCTGTACATGGTACTGTAGCTGTACATAGCAATGTGATGTACATAGTACTGTAGCTGTACATAGGAATGTGGCTGTACATGGTACTGTAGCTGTACATAGGAATGTTGCTGTAAATGGTACTGTAGCTGTACATAGGAATGTGGCTGTACATTGTACTGTAGCTGTACATAGGAATGTGACTGTACATGGTACTGTAGCTGTACATAGAAATGTGATGTACGTAGTACTGTAGCTGTACATAGGAATGTTGCTGTAAATGGTACTATAGCTGTACATAGGAATGTGGCTGTACATGGAACTGTAGCTGTACATAGGAATGTGATGTACATGGTACTGTAGCTGTACATAGGAATGTGACTGTACATGGTACTGTAGCTGTACATAGGAATGTGGCTGTACATAGGAATGTGGCTGTAAATGGTACTGTAGCTGTACATAGGAATGTGGCTGTACATGGTACTGTAGCTGTACATAGGAATGTGGCTGTACATGGTACTGTAGCTGTACATAGGAATGTGGCTGTAAATGGTACTGTAGCTGTACATAGGAATGTGGCTGTACATGGTATGTGTAGCCCTGGTGGTAGGCACACGCAGTACCCTGGAGAGTGTGTGGCGAGACAGCAGTTTAATGCTAAATATTCATTCACTCGACATATACTAGACACACCCTTAGGGTAGTGGAGTTTACTCTTGAGGGAGTGGTCAAGGTATGTGTTAGAGTGATTTAGTGAGTCTAGTTCCTGTCTTCGGACAGTGAGGACGTGTGGAGTGAGTGTCTAGACTACTGAGAGAGAAGACGTCTGGAGGGAGGAAGGAGTCTAGCCTGCTTTATCACCAGTTCATATCGTGGAGTCTGGTATAGGTGTCTGGATACACCTTAGTCTAGTCAGAGCTGTATCACCTCCTCAGCATACACTGAAGGAAAGGAGAAGTTTTAGTACAGAAAGTCTTCAGCATCCCTGTCTAAAGGACGGTATCAGGTTCAGAGACGTGCTCCTGCCTGTGATAACTGAGCATCTGTGGCTAACTTCGTAGAAAGGAAAAGAAAGAAGTGACTGCTCGACCCTTGGCTAGTTTTGAGTGCTTATGTTACCAGCGTGGACAAGGCGAAAGGCAAAGTGGATTTATTGGATTAGTGCTTACGGATTGAAGAAGTCCAGCACATTGCACCCGGTCACTGGGGACCGAAGGGTCACTGTTGTTTCAAGCACAGTGATAAGAAAACCAGGAATCTACCGGACCCTAGGTCGCGGCAGACAGCCCCTTATAGTCAGTACGTAACTGGGGTCAGGGGGAGTGAAGACTTTGGAGTTTCTGCAGGACAAAATAAGAATTCAGCTCCTTCACAGGAAGGCCCCTAACACAAAGCTGACTGGGCAGGTACAGCTAAAGATTAGCTGGAGATTTTGAGGGAACTACGCTTCAGGCTGGTTGTACTCGTTGTATTGGAAGTAAAGGAGGCCCCTAACTTGTCCAGCTGCTGTCTCAAGATACACTCTCCTTGGATCAGCCTCCCTGGACCTGCCTGAACATCTTACAAGTAAAGGTATGGAAAGACGCTGACCGTGTGAGACTGTGTTCTTTATCTGCACCCGACTTCACAAATCCCATAGACTTTGAGGGACCAGTCCCACCTGTAGGGGACCCGACATCTAGCTGCCTCACCATCCCCTCAGAGATCTACAGCAGCGCTGGCACTAATTACCAGAATACTACAGGTGGCGTCACGAACTGTATATAAATCTATCCCTGTAAATATATCCCCAACATACGCCAGACCGCCCGGGCCACAGACCGAGCCACAGCTACCTGTGACAAAACCCCCATAGACTTCCATGGGCTCGGCTCTGAGTACCCCATTGCCCTGGTAACCCACAATTGTGGTGGCGGGTCGTCACAACTTGGCGTCACGAACAGGATGCGAAACTCGCAGAATTGCGAGCCCTGTGTGCCTAAGGAATTGTTTTTGTGAAAAAGGACTGTTTGCACTTTTGGCGCCAAAATCGCCATTTTTGTCGCCATATTCGCGCCCTCAGGCGCTGGGGAAGAAGGTGGGCGTACCTTCGTGGGCGTCTACCCCCCTGTGGCGCGAAGAAAATGCCTGCCCTCTCAAAGTGCTATTACAACATGCGGTCCTGCCCTACAGCAAAGGAGGTCCGCCTCCTCTTCACCTTCCCTGCGAGGAGGAAGAGACGCAAACCCCACCTCCACGGAAGAGACCGGATGTCTCCGCAGGAAGAAAAGAGAATCTTCTGGAACATCATGGAGGCAGGACGTGTGCAGCCGAGCTGGGAAGCGGAGGAAGGCAGGCCCCGTGCCCCAGCCAAGCTGCCACCAACACCGGAGTTATCCGTGATCCTGCACCTGAAGCAGGCGTTGCTAGAGACCAGAAAAGAAAATGCACGCCTGAAGAAGATGGTCCAGGACCAACCTGGTTTTGAAGAAATCGAGAGACGCCGGCGTACCCTGGAACAGCGGAGGCTGTGGGACACGGTGATCTCTCCCCTCAACGACCCCCCACGATTCCAATTACCGAAGAGTCTGCTGCCCAAGGCGAAGGAGCAACCGGAGGCTGCCCCCGAAAGTACCGTTCCCGATCCCACCGGTGAAGCGGTGGAGGCGGAGGAGGTTGAGGAGGTACAGCCAATCCCGGAACGCCCGCCCGGCCAAGAGGCCGCAGCAGATTATCGATCCCCGGCAGGGACACCGGAGGGGTCCTGTCCGTCACTACCGGACGTGGACTGGGACGAAATGGCGCGCCTGGATGACGTCGCCTATACCGCCCAGTGGGAACAAGAATGGCAGAGTCGTGAGGAGAAGAAGAGGCGTCAGCAGGAGGAAGAGCGG
This sequence comes from Oophaga sylvatica, assembly GCA_033576555.1. Classification (NCBI taxonomy): domain Eukaryota; kingdom Metazoa; phylum Chordata; class Amphibia; order Anura; family Dendrobatidae; genus Oophaga; species Oophaga sylvatica. The sequence continues at coordinate 449,562,301 of JARQOD010000003.1, read as the reverse complement.
GAAACTCAGAGGAACCGTCAGCGACGATTTGCCGAGCTGATCGCGGACAAAGAGACTGTCCGGAGAGATAAAGGTACTCTGAGGGAACCGCGGCGGCAGGGGTGTGTGACTGAGTTCCAGCTCCGGAAGGGCTGGGGCTTTATCCGTGAACCGGGCCTCTACCCGGCGGTCTTTGTCAGCAGGCGTGACGTAGAATCCCACCTGCCGCAAGGCCATCCCGGGAGGGACTTAGCGAATGGAGATATCGTCACATATACGCGGCACTGGGGAATGAAGGGATGGTATGCCCTTAACGTCACCATCGTCCGTGACCCCGTCCCAGACGCAGGTACCGTCACCATTACCGCCGCGTCCCTGTTTCCAGTTCAAGCAGCATCCGGCCGTGCCCCAGCATCGCCCCCTGCAAAGTCATCGCAACTAGCGACCCAGAGTTCATCGCAAATTAAAGCCACCGCTACATCGCAACATGCGACCCAGTCGCAATCGCAATCCCTGACGCGGTCCATATCGCTAACTGTGATTGAGACGCAATCGGTGTCACGTGAAGAGAGTGTACCCGTTGCGCCCCTAGAGGTTCGCACCAGAACTGTGGCGACCCAGACCCTGATCGCAGCACATGATTTGCTAGTCTTGGGATCTAGGGCCCGTTGCGTTGTTCCAGCCCCCGGGGTGGAAAATGTATTGGAAAGTGTATTTGCAGAAAATGAATAGATAGTAAAGAAAAAGTGGTGAGATCCATATCGGGTCTACCAAAAGTAAAAAGTTTGAAATGTTTTATAAAGTTTTGCACAATTTATATAGTGAATATATATATTTCTACTGTAGAATGCCCGGCTGGGTAAATGGTAATTGGTAATTGATAAATGATAAATGATACATAGTAACCAGAAAAGTGTTGCACTTTAGTATAATGTGATATTATATCTATTTTGGTTTTACATTGGACTTGGAGGTTAAGGACTATGCTAACCCAGAACTTACTTGTAAATAGTTGCGCTTCGGTGCTTTCTCTTGGTTTTACATAAACCAGTCACAACTACCTCTGAAAACAAAACCCGTGTGGTGTGGCACTGAGTGAGGTCTGCAATTGGACGTCCTGCAGCCCACCCAGGACCCACGTTGAAGGTTTGGTGCGGGTCCTTCACAAGTATCTTGTATATTTATTGAATGCTATTTAATATTTGTATTTTTCTATAAAGTTTGCAACGTTCAAGATTTCCTCACCTCCCGGATGGGACGAACCAATGTTATTGTTTAATGTTTATTGCATAAACAAAATGTCTCTTTTGTATTTTACAGCCCGGGAGTGCTGTCTTTTACCATGGGGAATGTGTAGCCCTGGTGGTAGGCACACGCAGTACCCTGGAGAGTGTGTGGCGAGACAGCAGTTTAATGCTAAATATTCATTCACTCGACATATACTAGACACACCCTTAGGGTAGTGGAGTTTACTCTTGAGGGAGTGGTCAAGGTATGTGTTAGAGTGATTTAGTGAGTCTAGTTCCTGTCTTCGGACAGTGAGGACGTGTGGAGTGAGTGTCTAGACTACTGAGAGAGAAGACGTCTGGAGGGAGGAAGGAGTCTAGCCTGCTTTATCACCAGTTCATATCGTGGAGTCTGGTATAGGTGTCTGGATACACCTTAGTCTAGTCAGAGCTGTATCACCTCCTCAGCATACACTGAAGGAAAGGAGAAGTTTTAGTACAGAAAGTCTTCAGCATCCCTGTCTAAAGGACGGTATCAGGTTCAGAGACGTGCTCCTGCCTGTGATAACTGAGCATCTGTGGCTAACTTCGTAGAAAGGAAAAGAAAGAAGTGACTGCTCGACCCTTGGCTAGTTTGAGTGCTTATGTTACCAGCGTGGACAAGGCGAAAGGCAAAGTGGATTTATTGGATTAGTGCTTACGGATTGAAGAAGTCCAGCACATTGCACCCGGTCACTGGGGACCGAAGGGTCACTGTTGTTTCAAGCACAGTGATAAGAAAACCAGGAATCTACCGGACCCTAGGTCGCGGCAGACAGCCCCTTATAGTCAGTACGTAACTGGGGTCAGGGGGAGTGAAGACTTTGGAGTTTCTGCAGGACAAAATAAGAATTCAGCTCCTTCACAGGAAGGCCCCTAACACAAAGCTGACTGGGCAGGTACAGCTAAAGATTAGCTGGAGATTTTGAGGGAACTACGCTTCAGGCTGGTTGTACTCGTTGTATTGGAAGTAAAGGAGGCCCCTAACTTGTCCAGCTGCTGTCTCAAGATACACTCTCCTTGGATCAGCCTCCCTGGGACCTGCCTGAACATCTTACAAGTAAAGGTATGGAAAGACGCTGACCGTGTGAGACTGTGTTCTTTATCTGCACCCGACTTCACAAATCCCATAGACTTTGAGGGACCAGTCCCACCTGTAGGGGACCCGACATCTAGCTGCCTCACCATCCCCTCAGAGATCTACAGCAGCGCTGGCACTAATTACCAGAATACTACAGGTGGCGTCACGAACTGTATATAAATCTATCCCCTGTAAATATATCCCCAACATACGCCAGACCGCCCGGGCCACAGACCGAGCCACAGCTACCTGTGACAAAACCCCCATAGACTTCCATGGGCTCGGCTCTGAGTACCCCATTGCCCTGGTAACCCACAATTGTGGTGGCGGGTCGTCACAGGTACTGTAGCTGTACATAGGAATGTGGCTGTACATGGTACTGTAGCTGTACATAGGAATGTTGCTGTAAATGGTACTGTAGCTGTACATAGGAATGTGACTGTACATGGTACTGTAGCTGTACATAGGAATGTGGCTGTAAATTGTACTGTAGCTGTACATAGGAATGTGGCTGTACAAGGTACTGTAGCTGTACATAGGAATGTTGCTGTAAATGGTACTGTAGCTGTACATAGGAATGTGACTGTACATGGTACTGTAGCTGTACATAGGAATGTGACTGTACATGGTACTGTAGCTGTATGTAGGAATGTGGCTGTACATGGTACTGTAGCTGTACATAGGAATGTGGCTGTAAATGGTACTGTAGCTGTACATAGGAATGTGGCTGTACATGGTACTGTAGCTGTACATAGGAATGTTGCTGTAAATGGTACTGTAGCTGTACATTGGAATGTGGCTGTAAATGGTACTGTAGCTGTACATAGGAATGTGGCTGTACATGGTACTGTAGCTGTACATAGGAATGTGGCTGTACATGGTACTGTGGCTGTACATAGGAATGTGGCTGTAAATGGTACTGTAGCTGTACATAGGAATGTGGCTGTACATGGTACTGTAGCTGTACATAGGAATGTGGCTGTACATGGTACTGTAGCTGTACATAGGAATGTGGCTGTAAATGGTACTGTAGCTGTTGTGGTGTAGTGACCCCTGATGCAGCTAGGGGGCACTGTGTATGCTCCTCGAGATATGCATGGAAGCATGGTTTGTGTTGTGGTAAAGGACCTGTGATGAGGTCATGACCAGGTGACCTAACCATGTGATCCTGACCTCATCTGTGGGTGGGGTTACACCTATGTGCATGGAAGCATAGTGTGTGTTGTGGTAAAGGACCTGTGATGAGGTCATGACCAGGTGACCTAACCATGTGATCCTGACCTCATCTGTGGGTGGGATTACAGCTATGTAACGAAGTGTGCTTGGCACCTGTGGAGAGTGTGAGGGAGTCTGCCAGTGTGGACAGACTTCCATGTTTCCAGGCGGGACATTACAGAAAGGACTCTGTGTCTAGAGAGTGTGTGGGAGTCTGTGAGTGTGAACAGACTACCATGTGTCCAGGTGGGACATTACAGAGAGGTCTCTGTGACTGAGGAGTGAGGCTCCAGGCAGGAGCTGAAACATTGAAGATTTGTATTGCCTGTGACTGTGAGGTTTATGATGTAATAAACCTGATGATTTTGGATAAGAAAAGTGCGTCCTGATTACCTCTGAAGCAGCCGAGTGAGTGAAACCTTACAATTGGTGGATGGAATGCTGGCAACGACCCAAGGAGCACATGTTGCAGGACTGGGAATCAGGAACCAGAGGAGGAACGGACGGTCTGTGAAAACCGTGAGTGTGACCAGTGGTCACGAATAAACTGTGCATTTATGTTTAAAAGGTGCCTCTGATATGAGGTATCTGAAGAAGCTGTTAAGCAGTGGTGACAGACAGGAGTCTGTGTTATGTTGACCGGGTAATTGAAAATGGAGAAAAAGCATGCTGAGAGGATACCTCAGAGGATGTGTCCGGAAACCTGCGTGGCCAACAGGTAACAGACAGGAGTCTGTGGTGTACTGACGGGTCAGTGAGAGATTGTTTTGTCCTTGTGGGATGCCTCTATGAAGAGGAGGTGTCCGGAAACCTGAGTGATCAACAGGTAACAGACAGGAGTCTGTGTTGTACTGACGGGTCAGTGAAAGACTGTTTTTTTTTCCTTTGTGGGATGCCTCTGGGAGAGGAGGTATCCGGAAAATCTCTCTGGCTGAGAGTGTGACAGACAGGAGTCTGTGTTGTGCTGACGGGTCAGTGAGAAACTGAATTTGCTCTGTTGGATGCCTCTGAGAGGAGGTGTCCGGAAATCTCTCTGGCTGAGAGTGTGACAGACAGGAGTCTGTGTTGTGCTGACGGGTCAGTGAGAAACTGTTTTTTTTTTCTGGAACACGTGTGAGGTGTTTGCTGTGGCTCGGAGGAGTCATGAAGGTGACAAGCGGCTGGCTGTGACTCGTGGGGTCACGAAGGTGACAAGCGGCAAGACAGCACAGCGTTCAGAGACTTGTGGTAGCAGGAGCTACAGTGACTGTTGCAGCAAGAAGTTCTGCAGCAGATGGAGCTGCAGTAACAGCCACAGCAGCTTAGGAGTAGCATCTGGAGGTGCTGGTTGTTGGTGGCTGCAACGGAAGCGGTGGCAGTACCAGCAGGAGCTGGTGTGGTAAAAAGGACAGTGTGAACCGAGTCACACAAACTCTTAAAGGGCCAGTACACGCCCTAAGTAAAAGACACTGTCTAAGGGTACTGTGTGGACTGGGGCCTGTAAGAGCCGTGGTGTGTACCCCAGTGATGGGTGGTGTCCCTAAAAGGGGAGGAGTCACAAAATTGGGGGCGGTAACCCAAAATTGGGATGGTGGCCCGAAAGGGGCGGGGTCTCAAAAGGGGTGGAGTCCCAAAAGGGGCGGTAACCCAAATTGAGATGGTGTCCCAAAAGGGGGCGGAGTCCCAAAAGGGGGCGGTAACCCAAATTGGGATGGTGGCCCAAAAGGGGGCGGAGTCTCAAAACGGGGAAGTTGATAAAGTGTGGTGTTGTTCAGAGGAGGGAGCCTCACAACAGCAGGCGGCTGTAGTGGTTCTTTGTTGTGTGATGTGTGAAAAGAAGGTAACACCTAATATCGATAGTCTAGAGTTCCAGGTGACCAGAAGAAAGTGTGGGTCTGACCAACTCGGGGACTTGGATGTGACGTGTGACCGTGAGAAACGGTATAGCTCCAGGAAAGGGGGCAGAGACCTGTCTAAGTGGAGACATGCTGTTCCAGGATGACAGGGGGAGGGGGAGTGACTCCTATGCAGACTGTAACTCGACCGCAAGGGAAAGTGAGTGCAGTAAGCTGGAGCTCTCTGAAGTTACCGAGAGTCGTGAGACAGTGGAAACTGTGGATGCAGGAACGGGCAGAACTCTGGAGAGGCAGAGTGTGTGTAGGCAAGAGTGCCCAGCTGAAAATGTAATTAAAGAGGTGATGGTGCGACATGTGCTGGCTAAAAGAGAGACAGTCGAGCAAGAAAGGGTCCTGAGACGAATGATTGAGCACAGAGTGGAGGAGCTGGAGAGGGAAGTCTCTAGGCTCAGAGATCATCTGTCAGCATGTAAGAGTATGAACAAGGCTCTATGGAGAGAGACGGAGGTGCTCAGAGAGGCCCAAGAGAAACATCAGCAGGAGTGTCGCTGCTTGGCAGAAGAGCGAGATGAAGTTCTCCGAGAGCTCAAGATGGAGGAGGAGACTGGTGCCCAGCTCCAGAAATCTATGGAAGAAGAAATCCAGCAAGGGAAGTGCCATGCAGATGGGCACACAAGGGAGAGCGATGTCTTGGAAAACTGTACTAATGCTCAGGACGAGGAGGTCCAACAGTCTGTCCAAGAAGGTGACGGGTCGGGTTTCAAGTGTGTAATAGAGATACCCGAAGACCTGCGAGAATTGTGTGCCAGTGAGGAGGTGCATGAGGCCTTTAGAAAGGCGGTAGAAGCATGTATGTGAACTGGGTGCCAGAGATGAAACAGTTAGTCATACTGTCGACTAAGGAAGTCACACTGAAGCGAGTGGCTGTCCTGAGAGACATGCATCTACAATGCCTCCGAACGAAACAGATGATCATGTGGAGGAATAAAGAAGCCGCTCGACGTTTGGAGCAAGCAAGAAAGGCTCAAAATCAGCTTGGATTGGTGGAAGACATCATTCAAGTGCCCAGAGGTCTGGTGAAGAAAGTCATCGGAAGACTTGGGAAAGTGATGCAGGAGATGGTGAATAAGTCCGGTGTGACGAGAGTCAGGATTCCGGCTGATGACGAAGTCCAGGTCAGGGGTGAAGATGGGATGGTTCCATTCCTCGTTGTCGGATCCAGAGTGAGCCTTGGGAATATCCGGATGCTCCTGGAGTATCGTGTGTCATACTTAAGAGAAGTAGAGCAGCTACGACTGGAGAGGGAGCAGATCAACAGAGAGCTGCAGGAAATGGAAAGAAGATGGCCGCCACCTTCAATCCGTAGTGTTGAGAGGCGAAGAGCACCTGATGGAAGAGGTAGAAATAGTGATGCCTCAGTTAGCTCAGTGATGAGTGACCTAAGCAGGAGAACCTGTGGTGGACGAGCTGAAAAGGACTCAGACTAGACAGGACGTATGGATGCAGGGGAATTGCGACGCCGTACTGACCTCTGGGGAGGTGGGTGGTCTGACAGAGGGCCCGACTTAGCCAGACGGTTTGACTGGCAGAGACGACGAGAAGGATCTCTGGTCGGGTAACAAGTGTTCAACCCCACAAGTTTGAACAGAGGGGGGAGGTATGTGGTGTACTGACCCCTGATGCAGCTAGGGGCACTGTGTATGCTCCTCGAGATATGCATGGAAGCATGGTTTGTGTTGTGGTAAAGGACCTGTGATGAGGTCATGACCAGGTGACCTAACCATGTGATCCTGACCTCATCTGTGGGTGGTTACACCTATGTGCATGGAAGCATAGTGTGTGTTGTGGTAAAGGACCTGTGATGAGGTCATGACCAGGTGACCTAACCATGTGATCCTGACCTCATCTGTGGGTGGGATTACAGCTATGTAACGAAGTGTGCTTGGCACCTGTGGAGAGTGTGAGGGAGTCTGCCAGTGTGGACAGACTTCCATGTTTCCAGGCGGGACATTACAGAAAGGACTCTGTGTCTAGAGAGTGTGTGGGAGTCTGTGAGTGTGAACAGACTACCATGTGTCCAGGTGGGACATTACAAGAGGTCTCTGTGACTGAGGAGTGAGGCTCCAGGCAGGAGCTGAAACATTGAAGATTTGTATTGCCTGTGACTGTGAGGTTTATGATGTAATAAACCTGATGATTTTTGGATAAGAAAAGTGCGTCCTGATTACCTCTGAAGCAGCCGAGTGAGTGAAACCTTACACTGTACATAGGAATGTGGCTGTACATGGTACTGTAGCTGTACATAGGAATGTGCTGTAAATGGTACTGTAGCTGTACATAGGAATGTGACTGTACATGGTACTGTAGCTGTACATAGGAATGTGGCTGTACATGGTACTGTAGCTGTACATAGGAATGTGGCTGTAAATGGTACTGTAGCTGTACATAGGAATGTGACTTACATGGTACTGAAGCTGTACTTGGAATGTGGCTGTACATGGTACTGTAGCTGTACATAGGAATGTGGCTGTACATGGTACTGTAGCTGTACATAGCAATGTGATGTACATAGTACTGTAGCTGTACATAGGAATGTGACTGTACATGGTACTGTAGCTGTACATAGGATGTGATGTACGTAGTACTGTAGCTGTACATAGGAATGTGCTGTAATGGTACTATAGCTGTACATAGGAATGTGGCTGTACATGGAACTGTAGCTGTACATAGGATGTGATGTAATGGTACTGTAGCTGTACATAGGAATGTGACTGTACATGGTACTGTAGCTGTACATAGGAATGTGGCTGTAATGGAACTGTAGCTGTACATAGGAATGTGCTGTACATGGTACTGTAGCTGTACATAGGAATGTGCTGTACATAGTACTGTAGCTGTACATAGGAATGTGGCTGTAAATGGTACTGTGGCTGTAAAATGGTACTGTAGCTGTACATAGGAATGTTGCTGTAAATGGTACTGTAGCTGTACATAGGAATGTGACTGTACATGGTACTGTAGCTGTACATAGGAATGTGGCTGTAAATGGTACTGTAGCTGTACATAGGAATGTGGCTGTACATGGTACTGTAGCTGTACATAGGAATGTTGCTGTAAATGGTACTGTAGCTGTACATAGGAATGTGACTGTACATGGTACTGTAGCTGTACATAGGAATGTGACTGTACAATGGTACTGTAGCTGTAATAGGAATGTGGCTGTACATGGTTCTGTAGCTGTACATAGGAATGTGCTGTAAATGGTACTGTAGCTGTACATAGGAATGTGACGTACATGGTACTGTAGCTGTACATAGGAATGTTGCTGTAAATGGTACTGTAGCTGTACATAGGAATGTGGCTGTAAATGGTACTGTAGCTGTACATAGGAATGTGGCTGTACATGGTACTGTAGCTGTACATAGGAATGTGGCTGTACATGGTACTGTGGCTGTACATAGGAATGTGGCTGTAAATGGTACTGTAGCTGTACATAGGAATGTGGCTGTACATGGTACTGTAGCTGTACATAGGAATGTGGCTGTAAATGGTACTGTAGCTGTACATAGGAATGTGGCTGTACATGGTACTGTAGCTGTACATAGGAAATGTGGCTGTACATTGGTACTGTGGCTGTACATAGGAATGTGGCTGTAAATGGTACTGTAGCTGTACATAGGAATGTGGCTGTACATGGTACTGTAGCTGTACATAGGAATGTGACTGTACATGGTACTGTAGCTGTACATAAGGGAATGACTGGCTGTACAGTGTGTACTGTAGCTGTACATAGGAATGTGGCTGTAAATGGTACTGTAGCTGTTGTGGTGTAGTGACCCCTGATGCAGCTAGGGGGCACTGTGTATGCTCCTCGAGATATGCATGGAAGCATCTTTTGTGTTGTGGTAAAGGACCTGTGATGAGTTGTGTGGCCCAGCTGCGCGTGGCACACATGTCTCCTGGAAAATGCACAGGAAAGGTAATTGTGAAGCCTGATATTGATTCACATCACACATTTTCTCAACACTGCCACCAGAGGGCAACTTAGATTATTTAAGTAGTGTGACGTAGCAGTAGTGTTCAGTTGAGTTCAGTTTCCTGTCTCAAGACAGAGCAGTCTAGTCTTGGAGGGAGAGGAGATAAGACTGAGATCTGAAGGAGCTCCTGTAGCTCACCTCATACAGAAGTGGAGGCTAGTACGAGTGGACAAGTGAGGCACTCTAGCCTAGTCAGAGCTGCAACTGAAGCAAATGAAGCAGTTACCTCAGAACAAGCTCCTGTGTTCTCTAGGAAGTGGAAAGTGACTCTCGGAGCTACAGCGTGTATACAGTCTGACGAAACGTCTGTGAGCTGCTCTGGACAGAGTCTGGAAGGAAAGAAAGTAGGGAACTACTGCAGTTATAACAACGAGGCAACTGAGAACAGGTCAGTGAGCTCTGGAAGGAAAGCTTACGACTACAACCACTGCTACCTGTGCTTATGTTAAGGGCAAGAGCAGGGCGACAGGCGAGTGGTAAAAGAAGGACAAGTGACCTAGGTGACAGATCACCTTCACTTAGTAAACCGGACACCGGGGTCCGAAGCGTTGCTAGTGTTTCACGCCTAGTAATAAGAAACACCGGAGGCCTTGCTGGACTTCAAGTCACAGAAGGTAGCCCCAAGTGCTGATACGTAACTGGAGTCAGGGAGAACAGGAGTCTGGCCTGATCAGCCACGTAGGCTTAGTTCTATCCAACAGAAGACTTCCACCACAATGTTGGCCGGGCGTAGCTGCTACAGAAGGAGTTAAACTTGACTTTATGCAAGTTAGGACTCACATACACATTAAGGAGAAAGGAGGCCTTAAACCTGCTCAGCAATTCCCTGAATGTGCATTCTCCAACCTGACCAGCTTCCCGGGACATACCTGCAACATCTACAAGTAAAGGTATGGAAAGAGACTGCATTGTGTGTGACTGACTTCTTATCCGCACCCTGCATCACCATAGACTTTGAGGGACCAGTCCCACCTGTGGGGGACTTAACATCTAGCTGCCATAACATTCCCTCAGAGATCTACCCTGCAGCGCTGGTCAATCAGATCAGAAACCACAGGTGGCGTCACGAACAACTATTACTACAATCCCCTGTAAATATCCCCCCCATTGTATGAGCGCCCAGGGCCACGGACCGAGCTGTGCTACTTGTGACATTCCCCATAGACTTCCATGGGCTCTGTGCCGAGTATCCCATAACCTTGGTACCCACACCACTCGGTGTGTGCGACTCATCTTTGGCGTCACGAACAGGATACGAAGCTTACTGGATGTGAGTCCTGTGTGCCTATTGAACTGTTTTCTGCAAAAAGACTGTTTGCTATTTTTGTGATTGTTGGCGCCATTTTCTGCCATTTTGCTGCCATATTCGCGCCCTGAGGCGCTGGTGAAGAAGGTGGGCGTGCATTCGTGGGCGTGTTCCCCCCCTGTGGCGCGAAAGTGATGGGCGCCTTATCAAAATGCTATTACAATACCAGAGCCTGCCCTACAGCAAGAGAGATCCGCCTCCTCTTCATTCTCTATGCTAAGAAGAGGAAGCGCAAATCCCGCCTCCACGGAAGAGACCAGATTGTTCCAGATGGAAAGCACAGTCTGGCCTGGAGTGAGATGGCGGAAGGACAGGAGACGCTGTGTGGAGGAGCGGTGGCGCGCAGGCCCCGTTCCCCAGGAAAGCTACTGCCTGTACCGGAGCCGTCCCCAGCTCGGGGCGCAGACCAAACCATGAAGGAAGTGGTGGAGGTGGAAGCGGTGTTAAGGGACCTGGCCCGACACCGTGAAGATATGGAGAAGCTGGAGAAAAGATGGCGTGCCCGGAAACAGCGGCTGCTGTGGGACGCAATGCTCTCCCCTCCAGAAGCACAACCATTACCTGTGACCCCACTGCCAGCGGCTGATGAGGAACCGGATGCCGGCCCCGAAAGAGCTGATCCCGACTCCACCGATGATGCGGCGGGAGAAACGGAGGCTGAGGAGGCCCTGCCCAGACCGGAGTGCCAGCCAGGCCAGGAGGCCGCAGCGGAGTGCAGTCCCCCGGTAGGGACACCGGAGGGGTCCCAGCCGTCCATGCCGGAGATCGATTGGGACGCAATGGAATATCTGGACGATGTGACATATGACGTCCAGTTCGAGAGCGAGTGGCAGCGCCAGGAGCAGGAGCAGCAACGCCAGCAGGAGCAGAGAGAGGCGCAGCAGCAACGTCAGCGGTACCATGAGAAGTTCCTCGCCGACAAGGAGAATGTCCGGAGGAATAAAAGTACGCTTCGGGAACCGCGGCACCAAGGGTCAATCAGAGAATTCCAACTCCGCAAAGGCTGGGGCTTCATCCATGAGCCAGGCCTGTATCAGGAGATCTTTGTGAGTCGGAGAGATGTGGAGTCTCACTTACCCATCTGGCACCCTGGGAGAGATCTTGTAAACGGGGACATTGTCAGCTACACGCGGCACTGGGGACTTAAAGGGTGGTACGCCTTAAACGTCACCCGTGTCAGCGACCCCGTCCCAGAAGCTGAGGAAGTAAATTGTGCTGCAGTATTGCAAGCCTCAGCAGCGTCATCTTTGGCGTCAGCACCCGGCCGTGCACCAGCATCGCAACCTGCGTTCTCCTCTGTACCCACATCTCACTCTGCATCGCAATCAGTGACCCACTCTGAAATACAACCGGCATCGTATACTGCGACCTATTCCGCATCGTATACTACGACCTACTCTGCATTGTATACTGCGGCTACTACAGCAACGCAACCGGATGGTGCGTCTTCAGTCGGATCGCAGCACAAGTCTGCGTCCTCAATGGAAAAATTGTATCTGCCTGAAGCACCTGTTGAGCCCCTAGTGGATCGCGCAAGAACTGTGGCCACTCAAACGCTGATAGCAGGCCATGATTTGTTTGTCATGCGCTCAAAAGAACACCGCGTCGTTCCAGCCCCAGGAGTGGAAGACGTTATTGAAGTTTGTAAAGAAGAAAACCAGTAGGACCCAGACAGGGTCTACTGCCGCTGTAAAAAGTTTGAAGAAGATGAAGAAGAGTTTGCACTTTATTAATATTATGAAAATGTTTACATAATTTGCTATATGTAATTTAAATAGAATACCCCAGTTGGGTAATGAGAGTTAAAAGGAGTTAATGAGGAATACCGTATAATGTGATTTCTTGAAAAATGTTTTATCCAAAGACTGCGTGGATGTGGACTGTGCCAGCCCAAAAACTTTCATTGTAAATAGTTCGCACTTCGGTGCCCCATCTTGGTTTTACACAAAGCCTTATCTACCTCTGAAGAAAAACCCGTATGGTGTGGCCTAGAGTGAGGTCTGCAGCTCAAAAGTCCTGCAGCCCACCCAGGACCCACGTGGGAGGTTTTTGGTGCGGGTCCTCCACAAGAATCTTGTCTTATACTGTGTATATTTATTGAAAAGTATTTTGATAATTTTCTACTGACCTATGTACAAATTGTAACGTTAAAGAGTCCTTACCTCCCGCAAGGGATGAGTTTAAAAATGTTTATGTTATATGCAAAACAAAAATGTTTTTCTTTTCTATTTCAGCCCGGGAGTGCTGAGTTTAACTAGGGGGGATGTGTGGCCCAGCTGCGCGTGGCACACATGTCTCCTGGAAACTGCACAGGAAAGGTAATTGTGAAGCCTGATATTGATTCACATCACACATTTCTCAACACTGCCACCAGATGGCAACTTAGATTATTTAAGTAGTGTGACGTAGCAGTAGTGTTCAGTTGAGTTCAGTTTCCTGTCTCAAGACAGAGCAGTCTAGTCTTGGAGGGAGAGGAGATAAGACTGAGATCTGAAGGAGCTCCTGTAGCTCACCTCATACAGAAGTGGAGGCTAGTACGAGTGGACAAGTGAGGCACTCTAGCCTAGTCAGAGCTGCAACTGAAGCAAATGAAGCAGTTACCTCAGAACAAGCTCCTGTGTTCTCTAGGAAGTGGAAAGTGACTCTCGGAGCTACAGCGTGTATACAGTCTGACGAAACGTTCTGTGAGCTGCTCTGGACAGAGTTTGGAAGGAAAGAAAGTAGGGAACTACTGCAGTTATAACAACGAGGCAACTGAGAACAGGTCAGTGAGCTCTGGAAGGAAAGCTTACGACTACAACCACTGCTACCTGTGCTTATGTTAAGGGAAAGAGCAGGGCGACAGGCGAGTGGTAAAAGAAGGACAAGTGACCTAGGTGACAGATCACCTTCACTTAGTAAACCGGACACCGGGGTCCGAAGCGTTGCTAGTGCTTCACGCCTAGTAATAAGAAACACCGGAGGCCTTGCTGGACTTCAAGTCACAGAAGGTAGCCCCAAGTGCTGATACATAACTGGAGTCAGGGAGAACAGGAGTCTGGCCTGATCAGCCACGTAGGCTTAGTTCTATCCAACAGAAGACTTCCACCACAATGTTGGCCGGGCGTAGCTGCTACAGAAGGAGTTAAACTTGACTTTATGCAAGTTAGGACTCACATACACATTAAGGAGAAAGGAGGCCTTAAACCTGCTCAGCAATTCCCTGAATGTGCATTCTCCAACCTGACCAGCTTCCCGGGACATACCTGCAACATCTACAAGTAAAGGTATGGAAAGAGACTGCATTGTGTGTGACTGACTTCTTATCCGCACCCTGCATCACCATAGACTTTGAGGGACCAGTCCCACCTGTGGGGGACTTAACATCTAGCTGCCATAACATTCCCTCAGAGATCTACCCTGCAGCGCTGGTCAATCAGATCAGAAACCACAGGTGGCGTCACGAACAACTATTACTACAATCCCCTGTAAATATCCCCCCCATTGTATGAGCGCCCAGGGCCACGGACCGAGCTGTGCTACTTGTGACATTCCCATAGACTTCCATGGGCTCTGCGCCGAGTATCCCATAACCCTGGTACCCACACCACTCGGTGTGTGCGACTCAAGGTCATGACCAGGTGACCTAACCATGTGATCCTGACCTCATCTGTGGGTGGGGTTACACCTATGTGCATGGAAGCATAGTGTGTGTTGTGGTAAAGGACCTGTGATGAGGTCATGACCAGGTGACCTAACCATGTGATCCTGACCTCATCTGTGGGTGGGGTTACACCTATGTGCATGGAAGCATAGTGTGTGTTGTGGTAAAGGACCTGTGATGAGGTCATGACCAGGTGACCTAACCATGTGATCCTGACCTCATCTGTGGTGGGATTACAACTATGCAACGAAGTGTGCTTGGCACCTGTGGAGAGTGTGAGGGAGTCTGCCAGTGTGGACAGACTTCCATGTTTCCAGGCGGGACATTACAGAAAGGACTCTGTGTCTAGAGAGTGTGTGGGAGTCTGTGAGTGTGAACAGACTACCATGTGTCCAGGTGGGACATTACAAAGAGGTCTCTGTGACTGAGGAGTGAGGCTCCAGGCAGGAGCTGAAACATTGAAGATTTGTATTGCCTGTGACTGTGAGGTTTATGATGTAATAAACCTGATGATTTTTGGATAAGAAAAGTGCGTCCTGATTACCTCTGAAGCAGCCGAGTGAGTGAAACCTTACAATTGGTGGATGGAATGCTGGCAGCGACCCAAGGAGCACATGTTGCAGGACTGGGAATCAAGAACCAGAGGAGGAATGGACGGTCTGTGAAAACCGTGAGTGTGACCAGTGGTCACGAATAAACTGTGCATTTATGTTTAAAAGGTGCCTCTGATATGAGGTATCTGAAGAAGCTGTTAAGCAGTGGTGACAGACAGGAGTCTGTGTTATGTTGACCGGGGTCATTGAAAATGGAGAAAAAGCATGCTGAGAGGATACCTCAGAGGATGTGTCCGGAAACCTGCGTGGCCAACAGGTAACAGACAGGAGTCTGTGGTGTACTGACGGGTCAGTGAGAGATTGTTTTGTCCTTGTGGGATGCCCTATGAAGAGGAGGTGTCCGGAAACCTGAGTGATCAACAGGTAACAGACAGGAGTCTGTGTTGTACTGACGGGTCAGTGAGAAACTGTTTTTTCCTATGTGGGATGCCTCTATGAGAGAGGAGGTGTCCGGAAAATCTCTCTGGCCGAGAGTGTAACAGACAGGAGTCTGTGTTGTACTGACGGGTCAGTGAAAGACTGTTTTTTTTTCCTTTGTGGGATGCCTCTGGGAGAGGAGGTATCCGGAAAATCTCTCTGGCTGAGAGTGTGACAGACAGGAGTCTGTGTTGTGCTGACGGGTCAGTGAGAAACTGTATTTGCTCTGTTGGATGCCTCTGAGAGGAGGTGTCCGGAAATCTCTCTGGCTGAGAGTGTGACAGACAGGAGTCTGTGTTGTGCTGACGGGTCAGTGAGAAACTGTTTTTTTTTTCTGGAACACATGTGAGGTGTTTGCTGTGGCTCGGAGGAGTCATGAAGGTGACAAGCGGCTGGCTGTGACTCGTGGGGTCACGAAGGTGACAAGCGGCAAGACAGCGAAGCGTTCAGAGACTTGTGGTAGCAGGAGCTACAGTGACTGTTGCAGCAAGAAGTTCTGCAGCAGCTGGAGCTGCAGTAACAGCCACAGCAGCTTAGGAGTAGCATCTGGAGGTGCTGGTTGTTGGTGGCTGCAACGGAAGCGGTGGCAGTACCAGCAGGAGCTGGTGTGGTAAAAAGGACAATGTGAGCCGAGGCACACAAACTCTTAAAGGGCCAGTACACGCCCTAAGTAAAAGACACTGTCTAAGGGTACTGTGTGGACTGGGGCCTGTAAGAGCCGTGGTGTGTACCCCAGTGATGGGTGGTGTCCCTAAAAGGGGAGGAGTCCCAAAAGGGGGGTGGCAACCCAAAACAGGGATGGTTACCCAAAAGGGGGTGGAGTCACAAAAGGGGGCGGTAACCCAAATTGGGATGGTGGCCCGAAAGGGGGCGGGGTCTCAAAAGGGGGTGGTAGCCCAAATCAGTAAAGTTGCCCAAAAGGGGGTGGAGTCCCAAAAGGGGGCGGTAACCCAAATTGAGATGGTGTCCCAAAAGGGGGCGGAGTCCCAAAAGGGGGCGGTAACCCAAATTGGGATGGTGGCCCAAAAGGGGGCGGAGTCTCAAAATGGGGAAGTTGATAAAGTGTGGTGTTGTTCAGAGGAGGGAGCCTCACAACAGCAGGCGGCTGTAGTGGTTCTTTGTCGTGTGATGTGTGAAAAGAAGGTAACACCTAATATCGATAGTCTAGAGTTCCAGGTGACCAGAAGAAAGTGTGGGTCTGACCAACTCGGGGACTTGGACGTGACAAGACGTGTGACCGTGAGAAACGGTATAGCTCCAGGAAAGGGGCAGAGACCTGTCTAAGTGGGGACATGCTGTTCCAGGATGACAGGGGAGGGGGAGTGACTCCTATGCAGACTGTAACTCGACCGCAAGGGAAAGTGAGTGCAGTAAGCTGGAGCTCTCTGAAGTTACCGAGAGTCGTGAGACAGTGGAAACTGCGGATGCAGGAACGGGCAGAACTCTGGAGAGGCAGAGTGTGTGTAGGCAAGAGTGCCCAGCTGAAAATGTAATTAAAGAGGTGATGGTGCGACATGTGCTGGCTAAAAGAGAGACAGTCGAGCGAGAAAGGGTCCTGAGACGAATGATTGAGCACAGAGTGGAGGAGCTGGAGAGGGAAGTCTCTAGGCTCAGAGATCATCTGTCAGCATGTAAGAGTATGAACAAGGCTCTATGGAGAGAGACGGAGGTGCTCAGAGAGGCCCAAGAGAAACATCAGCAGGAGTGTCGCTGCTTGGCAGAAGAGCGAGATGAAGTTCTCCGAGAGCTCAAGATGGAGGAGGAGACTGGTGCCCAGCTCCAGAAATCTATGGAAGAAGAAATCCAGCAAGGGAAGTGCCATGCAGATGGGCACACAAGGGAGAGCGATGTCTTGGAAAACTGTACTAATGCTCAGGACGAGGAGGTCCAACAGTCTGTCCAAGAAGGTGACGGGTCGGGTTTCAAGTGTGTAATAGAGATACCCGAAGACCTGCGAGAAGTGTGTGCCAGTGAGGAGGTGCATGAGGCCTTTAGAAAGGCGGTAGAAGCATGTAGTGTGAACTGGGTGCCAGAGATGAAACAGTTAGTCATACTGTCGACTAAAGGTACTGCCACACTAAACAATCCCGCTAGCGATCACTATAACGACGCATACTAATGCGATCGCTAGCGGATTGTTTCTATATCGCTAATGCGCCACATTAGCGATATAGTTAACGACGCTATCGCGTTAGCGATCTTCTTAACGACTTTAGCGGTACAAAATACGCTAAATCGCTAAGAAAGGTGCCACACAGCGATCAGATACTTACCCAGCGGACGCCGACGAGAAATAGGGTCCGAACGATTCAGCGACGAGCGAGATCACAGCAGGAAGCTCTCGCTGGAAGCTGCCGCACTGAAAACATCGCTAACAGGATCGCTAAATAGTGACGTTTTTTAGCGATCCGTTAGCGATATTGTTTAGTGTGGCATACCCCTAAGGAAGTCACACTGAAGCGAGTGGCTGTCCTGAGAGACATGCATCTACAATGCCTCCGAACGAAACAGATGATCATTGGAGGAATAAAGAAGCCGCTCGACGTTGGAGCAAGCAAGAAGGCTCAAATCAGCTTGGATTGGTGGAAGACATCATCAAGTGCCAGAGGTCTGGTGAAGAAAGTCATCGGACTTGGGAAAGTGATGCAGGAGATGGTGAATAAGTCCGGTGTGACGAGAGTCAGGATTCCGGCTGATGACGAGTCCAGGTCAGTCCTCGTTGTCGGATCAGAGAGAGCTTGGGAATATCCGGATGCTCCTGGAGTATCGTGTGTCATACTTAAGAGAAGTAGAGCAGCTACGATGGAGAGGAGCATCAACAGAGAGACTGTCATGGTGCATCGCCACGAGGATCGTCGCGATTGCACATTCTGACTTCTCGCAGCTGAGTTGCTGTTACTTTGTGTTTGGTAATGAGAGAGTTAATTTACCTAGCTCTTTGCTAAGACTAGGTCCAGCCTCGCCGGCTGCTTTTGATTATGTTCTAATTAGCTTCCTTTATATCCTGCCAGTCTGGGTGTTAGATGCGTGAAGCATTCATGTAGTCTAGCAGATGGATCGGTTCTGAGAATACTTAAGCTAAGAGCTCCTTAGTGTTTTACTCTACAGCTTATAGTTTATCTCTGAGACCTTAGGTGTTCCTACTGTGTGTGAGTGTTGTATGTAAGACTTATTTACTTTATTCTTGTCTTTCTGTATGTCTTTCTGTTCATTAACCGTTACCTGTTCATTCCCTATGGTGTTAATCAGGTCCTTCTTAGGACTAGATTACAGTTGGCAGGGATTGATAGGAGACAGGGTTTACGCTGGTGGCCTGGACCTCTGTACCTTTAACAGTACCTCCAGGTAGAGGATTAGTCAGGCCCCGTTTAGGGTCAGCATAGACCCGGTCACCCTCTAGCCGGAGACAGTGTATAACGGATTCCGTATTGACCACTGGACATGTCAGTAATTCTATGTATCATATATCTATGCGCATGTTATATAGATGTTGCCCTTGATATAGATTACTGACATCACATATATAATATCTGCTATACAGCGTGACAGAGCTGCAGAAATGAAAGAAGATGGCGCACCTTCAATCCGTTGTTGAGAGGCGAAGAGCGCTGATGGAAGAGGTAGAAATAGTGATGCCTCAGTTAGCTCAGTGATGAGTGACCTAAGCAGGAGAACTGTGGTGGACGAGCTGAAAAGGACTCAGACCAGACAGGACGTATGGGTGCAGGGAATTGCGACGCCGTACTGACCGCTGGGGAGGTGGGTGGTCTGACAGAGGGCCCGACTTAGCCAGACGGTTTGACTGGCAGAGACGACCGAGAAGGATCTCTGGTCGGGTAACAAGTGTTCAACCCCACAAGTTTGAACAGAGGGGGGAGGTATGTGGTGTAGTGACCCCTGATGCAGCTAGGGGGCACTGTGTATGCTCCTCGAGATATGCATGGAAGCATGGTTTGTGTTGTGGTAAAGGACCTGTGATGAGATCATGACCAGGTGACCTAACCATGTGATCCTGACCTCATCTGTGGGTGGGGTTACACCTATGTGCATGGAAGCATAGTGTGTGTTGTGGTAAAGGACCTGTGATGAGGTCATGACCAGGTGACCTAACCATGTGATCCTGACCTCATCTGTGGGTGGGATTACAACTATGTAACGAAGTGTGCTTGGCACCTGTGGAGAGTGTGAGGGAGTCTGCCAGTGTGGACAGACTTCCATGTTTCCAGGCGGGACATTACAGAAAGGACTCTGTGTCTAGAGAGTGTGTGGGAGTTTGTGAGTGTGAACAGACTACCATGTGTCCAGGTGGGACATTACAAAGAGGTCTCTGTGACTGAGGAGTGAGACTCCAGGCAGGAGCTGAAACATTGAAGATTTGTATTGCCTGTGACTGTGAGGTTTATGATGTAATAAACCTGATGATTTTTGGATAAGAAAAGTGCGTCCTGATTACCTCTGAAGCAGCCGAGTGAGTGAAACCTTACACTGTACATAGGAATGTGGCTGTACATGGTACTGTAGCTGTACATAGAGTGCTGAAAGTTAGCTGCAGATGTGACTGTACATGGTACTGTAGCTGTACATAGGAATGTGCTGTACATGGTACTGTAGCTGTACATAGGAATGTGGCTGTACATGGTACTGTAGCTGTACATAGGAATGTGGCTGTAAATGGTACTGTAGCTGTACATAGAATGTGACTGTACATGGTACTGAAGCTGTACATAGGAATGTGATGTACGTGGTTACTGTAGCTGTACATAGGAATGTGGCTGTACATAGAACTGTAGCTGTACATAGGAATGTGGCTATACATGGTACTGTAGCTGTACATAGCAATGTGATGTACATAGTACTGTAGCTGTACATAGGAATGTTGCTGTACATTGTACTGTAGCTGTAGATAGGAATGTTGTACATTGTACTGTATCTATACATTGGAATGTTGCTGTACATAGGAATGTGAGTGTATATGGTAATAAAGCTGTACATAGGAATTGATGTATATAGTACTGTAGCTGTAAATAGAAATGTGGCTGTACATGGTACTGTAGCTGTACATAGGAATGTGGCTGTGCATGATGCTGTAGATGGGAATGTTGCTATACATTGTACTGTAGCTTTAAATAGGAACGTAAGTGTATATGGTAATAAAGTTTTACATAGGAATGTGAGTGTACATACTGTAGTACTGTAGCTGTACATAGGAATATGGTTGTAACTATACAGAAGAATGTTGCTATACATAGGAATGTGGCTGCACATGATACTGTAGCTGTACATGAAAAATGGATGTACATGGTTCTGTAACTAAGTCTCATTAATTTTAAAAAAGACTGAGTTGCAATACTAAGCAAAGCTATCCATACGGAAAAGCTACATTGCCTGTGAATGTGTTAATAATGAAAGTTATTCAGTGTTTGTCCTTGCATTGTGGCCCTTTCAGTTTGCTGATTTCTGAGGATCTCAGTTTTTGGGCATGTATGATTAAGTTCTGAAAAAAACAAAAAACACTTTAATTGTATTACTTTCTTGATAAGTGACAACAATTGAGGAAGCCATTACACCCCCTACAGCTCCATAAGTAAAATGCACATATGCTTGGTGATACTTTGTTGCCATATTGCTTCATAACTAGCAAGAGGTTGCCTGTGACTTTAGCGTTGATAGCCTACCCTTAGTATAGGTCATTAGGTCATTAATCTCTGATCGGCAAAGGTCCGATACCTAGCACTCCTACACTGTTTAAAGAAGCCCTTCTCCCATCAAAGTTTTTATCCTCAATATATTGCAGTCATTATATTAAACAGCACTGAGTACTTACAATTGCTCATTTTACACTTCTACCCAGCTAATTCTTCTCTTTTCCAATATGTTCATGACTTCACTTGATTAAAAAATGACTAGCTGAGTCCTTCTAAGTTTTATGTAGAAACAGGAGGTAATTTTTCCCTGTATGAGTCATAAGTCACTGCAAAAGTCCTTGACAGGGGAAGTAGATGAGCAGCTGAGTCAGGAGCTGAAGAAAGTAACGATAAATGCAGGGAAAAGGGACTTTCTGTTTTTAAGTAGAGAATGCAGAGCAAAGAGAATAATTAAATGGGTAGAAAGGCAAAATGAGCAATTGTAAGTACATGTTGCAATCATCATATGATATAGGACTATATTAAGAGGATAAAAACTTTGATGGGTGGAGGAGGGCTTCTTTAACATATACTCTTGTGTCTCTCGAAGAGAAGCACTAGCTTGGCCCTTTCCAGTGCTAATGTCCTCTCCCCCCTAGTTAAAAACTAACTCTGCCTTACAACAGCCTGCTGTCCTCTTTGCTGCAACATAGTCTCCTAGTATTTTCAGTCACAACTGACAGGGGATGAGTTATAGCCTGCTGTTAGCATTTCATTAGAACTCTAAAGCCCCAATACACCTTAGATAGTTGGTGACCGAAAAATAGTTTGGCCATTCACTTGGCCCAGCAGCTATCTGCACTTGCTCTGCCAAGCGCTCCTGTTTTTTCTCCAAGAGAGATGCTGCCAGACTTCTTTACAGGTGACTTATCTCTAGAGAACAAAAGTATCAGCATTCCAAAATCAGACATGCCCAATCCTGATCTTCACCATCAATCATCTATAGAAGGCCCCCATACACATTAGACTGTCAACCAAAGCTGTCAATATTGTGAGGCTCGGCCGACGCTAGTCTAATGTGTTTTAAGCCTTTAGTATGCTCCTCTAAGTATATTCCTGGTCTTTAGAATTTGTCCGTGTCTCAGATCTACTTTTCTCTTCACGCTCTGACTCATTTCCTGCAACTTATTTCTCCATATTTCATTATCCGGGACCTTACTACTGCTGATCCATCCAGTGCTGACAATTAATATCACAATATTAGCCATTGTACATTAGTTTACAAGCAAACATGGAAAAGGTTAAGATGATACATACAGACACATAGAGAGAGATGAAAGAAAAAGACAGAAGTGTATGACAATGGCTGTGCTCATGGCTATAGCAGGCACATGTTTAATTGGTAATCTAATATTCTCTTTTAAGTTATATTTTATATGTTGTGACTAGTGATGGCGAGCACTAAAATGCTCGGGTGCTCGTTGCTCGGGTCGAGCAAATTGGAATACTCGGGTACATGGACAGAGCAATGAGCCCAATGTAAGTCTATGGGAGACCCGAGCATTTTTACCGCGATCCCCCCGGGGGTCCTTTCAAGTCTAAATGCGTCTGAAAATGATGGAAACACTGCTCAAATGACACAGGACATCATGGGGATTGCCCCTGGAAGCATTCCTGACTCCTAGTTCACAGCTTTAAACAATGTTGTCAGAGTTTCATGCCATTTTTACTTGTAAAGAGCAGGTAGATCTGTGGTTGACACCGCTTACCCCACAGCCAGGCATGGTTGTGTGTGACAATGGCTGGAACCTGATGGCTGCTCTGTGGCGAGGCGAGCTCAGACAAGTGCCATGCCTGGCAAATGAGCTTAACCTCATTGGTCAACGTTTTCTGAAAAGCGACACGGAGCTGCCAGATCTGCTAGAAAAAGTACAATGCTCTGCGTACCCATTTAGAAAGTCAGCTACAGCTTCATCCGCCCTTGCCATGCTTCAGCAGCACTAGCAGCTTCTGGCTCACCGACTGGTGTGTGATGTCACCAGACGTTGGAACTGTACAGTGCAGATATTGTAAAGGATTTGTGAGCAGAAGAGGGCATTTGGTGACTAGTCTACCAGCATCAACAAGGTTGTCGGTATTCAGTTTTAACTTTACACATAAGATTCAGGAGTGGACATGGATGTCAGACATATGTACCATCCTCCAAAAGTTTGAAGAATCCAACAAGATGGTGAGCGTAAATGACGCCATCATTAACGTCTCCATCCTGCTTCTCTGTGTTCTAATCTGAATTATATTATATAAGCGCAAACACATTTACAGTTTAACCTTTTGAAAAACAACAGTTCTAAGTAACAACGATAACAATAATACAATAATTAAACCAAAATCGAACGACCCTGTTCATCATAGCTTACAATCTACACTAAATAACAACAATAACAATAATACAATAATTATACAGAAATAAAACTACCCTGCTCGTGACACCTTACAATCTACACTAAGTAACAACGATAACAATAATTGAACCCAAAAAAAACATCCTGCTCCTGACAACTTAAAATCTACAATGAGGTGGGGGAGATAAAAACTACAGGGGTGTATTTACAATTATATTACAGAGGTTAGTCGAAAGTCGAGGAGGCCTGAGGACAAGTAGGAGGAGGAGAGCATGGTCAGTCGTCCTCTTGGTGAGGACACAGTAGTATATTGACTGTTAGCAGTTTTGCACACTTGGCTGAGTTTATGTTCCACTGCCTTTCCCGTCACCCTCACGTTCTCAAAATTTTGGGTGACGGGCAATACTGATTGGTGACACTTCTAGACCCACGCTACCAGGAGAACTTTCTATCTCTTATTCCAGAGCAGACAGGTGTACTTAAATGTTGGAGGACCAGAGGGCCCTTCTTGCGGAATTATTAAAAAAAAAATCCCATATGAAAACGCTGGCAGCAGAGGTCACAGTTTGTTGGCCAAGAAAGGAAGTGCAGGTGAGAGAGACACAACTCCAATCCAGCAGAGACATGGAACACTGGCAAAGTTCGGGGAGAGTTTTCTCAGACTCTCCCATCGCCCTGGTCCTGAGGCACGGTGGACTCTCACAAGAAGTGAAAAGTTTGTGAAAATGCTGAGGGAGTAACTTGCTGACCGTACCAACGTCATGTCTGTGCCTTGTAATTATTGGTTATCCACGCTGAACACGTGGCATGACCTGGCTCTCTGCACTGCGCACGTGTGCTGTACTCACGGTCAAGGAGCTCAGGGCGCCTCGCTCTCTCTGGCGGTCACTGGTCACATAGCACCTCGCTAAATGGCAGTGCCGCTTTTAGTGGCGGGAGCCAATGGGAACAGTCTTTTGCAGCCCACTGCTCTAAGGACGGAGCATGCTGCTCAGCCTCCTATGCGCTGCTTGTCCACACCACAAATCTTTGAATTCTTGCCCGCTTTCTCTTAAGCTGGTCCCATGCCTCTAGGTCATTGGGTCTGTCTGCTGCATTTCGCCACCACGTCGGCGCTTCTGGTGCATAGTGCAATGCACTCCCTTGCTGCTCAAACGGTCACAGCTGGGGACTCACTCCTGCTTTGCTTTTTTTTCCCTCAGCTTCCGGCCTGGTTCCCTGTCTAAACACAACCCCTCTTTCGGTGTAATGGGGCCTGTGCGTTACCCTATTCCTTCCGCCGGGAAACAGGGGACGCAGCCTTGACAGTTCCAGACATGGTGCAGCACATGTACTTGCAGCCTAGGCATCCTGACTCCATACATATCTGGCAAATCAGTTCTTTAATGCAAGCAGCATAGAAAATAATTTCCCCACTGATAGCTTGTGTAAGTTTAGAATTATGTTACCTCATTTGTGTGATTAATTATTCATACTTATTTGGTTCACAATATATTCATCTTTTTCTTCAACACTTTGGAATATAATGTTGTAAGAGTTAAAGCAACTTGTTGAAGTGTGTTTTACCTCAAATGTGAAACTACTTGTCAATTGTCATCTTTACTATTTCTCCATTCCGTGTGAGGCTCATTGATGTTATTGAGTTTCTTTGTCAAGAAAACAACAGCTACACCAATACTACGTGCTTTTTCTATTAATTCATCATGCTGCTGAAGTAGAGTTGAGATTAGGGACCTACATAACATCTGGGGACTGTAGTCAACATGTCACTATGCCAACACCCACTGGGGTATAGCTACCAAGTTGACATAGTTTGTGCACAGCTGAACAGAGCTGTCAGAAAAAAAAATCCTTCAATAACATGTTTGATGGATTGTCTAGTGGAAACACCCATATAGTATTATTATTATTATTTAGTTATTTATATAGTGCCATTAATTCCATGGTGCTGTACATGACAAGGGGTTACATACATAGTATTAGATATCGTTTACCTCCAAAAATATTAAAATGACAGACTGTTACAGAGGGGAGAGGACCTTGTCCTTGCCGACTTTCATTCTGCGGGAGAATGAGAAAGAGACAGAAGGTGGTGGGTGCGGCACCTCGGGTGGTGGGGAGGTGGCAGCTTGTGTGGTGGTGTAGAAGTCTCCGACCACCACGCTCTCCAATTGACATCTCTGGAAATACATCCGAAATGTCAAAAGCTATAGATTCAGTTGTAGAAAATGCATGGGCTCCTTTAAAACGTCAGCGTCCAACCAGTTCAGTATTAGTAGGTGAGGGCTTGTCAGAATACTGCCCAGGAACACCAGGCTTCAGTAGTTGCGAGTCCTGTCCCCGTGATCTTCAACGTTATCTTGCTATGGCTCTTCCAGGCATGATTTCATCTAGAAGATTTAGCCTTTGTAATACAGAGACAGAGTGCAATACAGAGTACAACACCGCCTAAGCGTTCACCCTCTGCTACTCATACTTTCTATCTGCGCAGTGACTGCCTCTAGGCTGAAGATGATGATGGTGGTAGTAGTTGAAGCATTTAACTTGAAGTTGAAGTTGAAGTTGAAGCTGCCATAACAACTTGAAACATAAATCTTTTTACCGACATACAGTTAGGTCCATATATATTTGGACAGAGACAACATTTATTTAATTTTGGTTCTAGACATTACCACAATGAATTGTAAACAATTCAGATGCAGTTGAAGTTCAGACTTTAAGCTTTCATTTGAGGGTATCCACATTAAAATTGGATGAAGGGTTTAGGAGTTTCAGCTCCTTAACATGTGCCACCTTGTTTTTAAAGGGACCAAAAGTAATTGGACAATTGACTCCAAGGCTTTCATGGACAGGTGTGGGTAATCCCTTCGTTATGTCATTCTCAATTAAGTAGATAAAAGGGCTGGAGTTGATTTGAGGTGTGGTGTTTGCATTTGGAACGTTTTGCTGTGAAGGAAACATGCGGTCAAAGGAGCTCTCCATGCAGGTGAAACAAGCCATCCTTAAGCTGCAAAAACAGAAAAAACCCATCCGAGAAATTGCTACAACATTAGGAGTGGCAAAATCTACAGTCTGGTACATCCTGAGAAAGAAAGAAAGCACTGGTGAACTCATCAATGCAAAAAGACCTGGGCGCCCATGGAAGACAACTGCGGCACGGAGAGCAGAGCTGAGTTTGTGGCAGTGGTGTGGCGGTGGCGGAGGTGCGGCGGTGGCAGAGATGCGGTGGTGGCAGAGGCGCGATGGGCAGCGTGCACCTGAGCAGGGTCCCTTCCTCAGGTGGTGAGGTGACGCCGCAGCACGAAGAGCAGACAAGACAGCAGAGCCGGGTTTGTCGGTGGTGGCGGCCATCTTCCTGAGGTGGCGCGTGCGCAGAGTACTCTGCTTCCTGGGGCTGCAGGAAAATGGCCGCCGCGATCTCTATCTGCGCATGCGCGGCCTACCGCGGCCATTTTCCTGAAGCCACAGGAAGCAGAGTACTGTATCTGCGCACCCGCCGCCTCAGGAAGATGGCCGCCACCACCGACAAACCCGGCTCTGCTGTCCTGTCTGCTCTCGGTGCCGCAACGTCACCTCACCACCTGAGGAAGGAACCCTGCTCAGGTGCACGCCGCCCACCGCGCCTCTGCAACGCCGCATCTCTGCCACCGCCACACCGCTGCCGCAACCCCCCGGTAAGCTGCGGTCGGGCTATAAGACGAACCCCCCATTTTCCTCACAATTTTTTTGGGGAAAAAGTGCGTCTTATAGCCCGAAAAATACGGTTTACGGAGATTTAAATTTTCCCCTTCAACGTATACAGCTGGTCTCTTCTGATACAGTACCATTTTTCTGCCTTTTGTATTACGGTCAAATCCATACTGAGAGAGCGTCTGTGTGTGACTCTGGAAATATATACGGAAATGTAAATTTTTCCCCTTCACCGTATACAGCTGTACGCTTCTGATACAGTACCGTTTTTCTGCTTTTTGTATTTTGGTCAAATCCATACTGAGAGAGCGTCTGTGTGTGACTCCGGAAGTATATAGTGAGATTTCAATTTTCCCCTACACTGTATACAGCTGTCTGCTTCTGATACAGTACCATATATTGCTTTTTGTATTCTAGTCAAATCCATACTGAGTGAGCGTCTGTGTGTGACTCCGGAAATAAATACGGAGATTTAAATTTTTTCCTACACCGTATACAGCTGTCCGCTTCTGATACAGTATCGTTTTTCTGCTGTTTTTATTACAGTCAAATCCATACTGACAGAGCGTCTGTGTGTGACTCCGGAAATATATACGGAGATTTCAATTTTCCCCTACACCGTATAGAGCTGTATGCTTCTGATACATTACCATATACCTGCTTTTTGTATTCTAGTCAAATCCATACTGAGTGAGCGTCTGTGTGTGACTCTGGAAATAAATACGGAGATTTAATTTTTTTCCTACACCGTATACAGCTGTCCGCTTCTGATACAGTACCGTTTTTCTGCTTTTTGTATCCTGGCCAAATCCATACTGAGAGAGCGTCGTGTGTGACTCCGGAAATATATACGGAGATTTCAATTTTCCCCTACACCGTATACAGCTGTACGCTTCTGATACAGTACCATATATCTGCTGGGGGGTTCAACTGGTACTGATGGTGGTGGTGGTGCATCTGCTGGTAGTGCCAAAAGCACAATAGCACCTAAGGCAGGAGGTGTTGAGCCTTCGTCATCGTCTGGCTCCAGAAGGCCTGGAAGGCTCACATTTCTGGGAGTAGGTAAACCGCTTTTAAAGCCGGAGCATCAGGAACAGGTTTTGGCTTACATTGCTGAAACAGCCTCCAGCTCTATTGCCTCCTCTTCTGAAGTTTCAAAAACTGCAAGCACTGAGTCATCCTTTAGAAAAGCGTTCAGTGCCAGCGAAACGTACGTCGGGGCGACATCACTTGGGGTGCATCTCCTCCTGTTACTTGCTATTATCCTACTGGTGAGCACATTTGACTTGGTATTTGCAGCAAGTGTTTCTGCCCATGATGTGTTTATCTTTTGCTTCTGTGCCCCAGTTGATATTGGCTATGAGACCTCTATTTAAAAACCCATTCCCTACGTAGGGTTCATTTTGTAATTTGCCACCAGAGTGTTAAGGGGTTGTCTTTTGAGGTACATTAGCCCGTGTCTACCTTTACATATATATACAGGGACATTGTTTCCTGTTCAGGAGTGTTTTTCATCCCATTGTCTCTACTGCACCTATGTCTTTGTGCTTCTATTTACATTTATATGTGTTACTTATGTGAATTTATGCAATAAAACTAAAGTGTTTTTTATATTTTCACCAATGACTCTATGTCCTCCTTATTCTCATATCTTATATTGGGTGGTGTTTGTTTATAGGACCAACATATTTTCTGTGTGGTCCCTAATTTTCTTGCCGTTTTCATGCAGCTGGATGTGTTTTATACAAAAGTGAAAGATGCAGCAGGCCACACTTCAGATTACTCCCTGGGGCTCTTTTCACATACCATGCCTAACTTATCAAGTCAAATCCTGAATTCCCCAGTCCAAGATGTATCTGACATGGAGTGCACTGATGCACACCCACTGCTATATGATTCTGCAGGTACATTCACCCAGAGCACTGGATTGCCCTCACAGTCTACTGAGCTAGATTCTGACCCTGATGAAACTCAGGTGCCCCTTCCTGCAAACTAAAACCACCTTACACGGTGACACAGAGGAAGGTGCAGATGAAATTGAAGAGGAGGTGATGGATGACCCAGTTGTTGACCCAGATTGGCAACTATTGGGGGAAGAGGGTGCCACTGGCAATAGCTCAGGAGAAGGAGGAGGATCCGCAGCAGGCATCGACATCGCAGCTGCGGTTATCTGGCAGGCCCGTAGCAGTCAAAAAACGTGTTAAAATAAACAAAAAGAGTTGCAGGACAGCTTGGCCAGATGGTCAAGTTAGCACAGCGTGCAAGCCCTGAAAAATTTATCCCATAGTAGGAAGAGTGCAGTGTGGCACTTTTTTGACCAAAATCCTATTGATGAGGCAAAGGTTATCTGTAAGAAGTGCGGAAGGACCTTTAGCCGAGGGAAAAAATCTCCGAAATTGAATACAGTTGCATGCTTAGACATTTAAACACCATGCCCTTGCAAGCGTGGCCGGACTACAAAACCTCAGGTAGCACACGTGCACCTGCTCCGACTGAAGGTAACCAGCAATGCTACATCGCTTCCCCCACTGGAAGCCCACCGGTTAGCACACCACCAGCAAGAAATGTTGAGGTGTCGTCGCAAGGCCAAAGCAGTCAGGGAATCACAATGTTTTTCCAATGAAAGACTGAATCTAGGCCATCACCACTCCCACCACCACCATCACCAACCCCCTCTCAGTCCGCCATGTCCACCGCTAGTTCCCCTATATGCAGCTCTCAAGTCCAGCTCACACTAGCAGACACTCAGAGTAGGACAAGAAAGTACTCATTCTCTCATCCGCGTACACTGGCTTTGAACGCCTACATTGCCAAACTGATCTCATTAGAGATGATGCCCTTCCGTTTGGTTGAAAGCGCAGCGTTCCGAGAGCTCATGACCTACACTGTTCCACGCTCTGACCTACCCAGTCGGCACTTCTTTTCTAGAAAAGCCATCCCTGCCCTCCACCTGCATGTGAAAGACCGCATTGTCCATGCACTCAAACAATCAGTGAGTGGAAAGGTGCACCTCACAACAGATGCATGGGCCAGTAGGCATGGCCAGGGCTGTTACGTGTCCATCACTGGACACTGGGTTAATGTGGTGGATGCAGGGTCCACAGGGGACAGCGGTGGTGGGACAGTGCTGCCTAGGCCACGGTATAGGCAACAGTGACTGTAGGCGTTCGACCCTCTCCTCCTCCAGAATCGAAAGCTCGTCGACAGAGCGCAGCTCAAAACCCCCTCCATCCGCAGCTGCCTTTTCCCCGAGGGTCCCACTAGGAAAACAGCTAGGGGTTAGCATCAGCGGTTTTTTTTAAAAAGGGTTTTTTTTGGGGCGACAACAGAACACGGGGTACTCCATTTTTTGCGCGAGAAATGAGTCATGGTGGGCGTCTACTCTTGAGCCAGGAAGGGGTAGTCAGTGATAACGGCTTAATTTTTGGTGGCCTCCCCCTGGCAAAACTCGACCATCCCTTGCCGGCTCACACTTTGAATTGGTGGTGCAGTGTTAAATAATTACCGGGGATTACCAGCCCTGCCCAAAGGTGCAAAAGATGTGCCGAATGCCCCCTCGCCGAACTCCAGCGTTGGAGGGCCGCGTCCACCTCCCAAGCACTCCAAAACAAGACGTTGCAACAAGGGGACCCCCCCATCACAGGTTTTTAGGGGCTGTGTGAACAGAGGCAGGCGTAATGCTTTGGGGGGAAAAAGGGGGCCGGGGCTTTTTGAGGGCAGACATCGAGTTGTCGGTTTGCAGTGGAAAAAGCGAAAGACCCTGTAAAGTCCCCGTTTTTGGGGAAAATGCCCCGGGAAAAGCGAGACGGCCATCAAAAGCTGAGCATCCCACTTAGCGTTTGCTCTTAAAAACTTTGACGCACAAAAGGACGGGCGTCCAGGGGGGGAGGAGGGAGGGGAGGGGGGGAGGGGGAACCCTTGATGACATCACATGTCTCTGGGGGAACTGTTCTGGACGGGTGGGGAAGAAGAGGGGAGGAGGGGGATTTTTTTTGGGGGAGGTTCTGGGGGGGCAAGGAATTTTAGTTGCCAAGGTCGGTAGGGGGTTGGGGCGTGAGTGGAGGGGGGGTTTTGGAAAAAAAGTGCCCTCCACCCCCCCGGGGCAGTGCATATTGCCCCCTGGAATTTTGGCCCCCAATGTGTGATTATGTTTTGGGGGATCCAAAAAGGGGGCCCCCGCTTCCAAAAAATTAAAGGATGACGACAGGTTGGCCACCCCCTCGATCCAGTTTAAAAAGGCAAATTACAGAACATCACCACGAAAATAGACTAAAATTGGCCCCCAAACAAGCAACTCTGGTACCGTTGTTAAAGCATTCCCACACCCCCAGCGTGAGGTTTTCCCCCACGACCCTACGGCCAAATGGAAGGGGTTTTTCGTGGCACACGCCGAAGGGTTTTGGAGACAGGGGTTTCATGACCGTTTTGGGGGATGATTTTCGATAACGCTACAGACTGGTAATTTTTGATCGATCAACAGAGGGGAGACAGCATTGAAAACTGGGGTTCAAAATTACCTCTCCCCCCTATCTTGTTCTCCTCACAGTTGTTTCCCCCCTTTAAATATGCCTGTAAAGGGACACCTCCTGAATTGGCCAATATGCTTACAGGAGCTGCTTGCCCTGCTGGTGTGTCTATGAAAGTCTTCGTGCGCGGGGTCAACCCGATGGGAAAAAAAAAAAACCCGGGGCGACCCAAAATGTAGTGATCCAAAATAAACCCCTCCCCTTTTTAAAGGGGTTTTTTACCACCTTCCCCTGAAACAAAAGGGGTTCCCGAAAAGACTCGATTTGCCCCTCTTCCTCCACTTTCCAGTTCCCATTTGCAGCTTGAACGTCCAGCCCCCACCTACCTTGCCAGTTTTTCCACACGCCTAAATTGGCTGTACCCCCCCTCCCCCGGGGCCCGGGGTCACACCGGCGCACCCGGGAATGCCGGGGCCCGAGCAGGTGGGGGGCCCCCCCCCTCAGAGACACCGGGGTACTTGGGGGCCCCCTTGCCGGGGGCCCAAAAAATGTCCCCCCTGCTTGCCAGGGCCCCGCATTCAAAAATTGCCTCTCCCCCCTCCCCCCCCTGGAGTTTCCCGTTTCCGACGGCATTGGTCAGAGAGCTTAAAAACGTCAGTCTGTGCACCCTCGCCTAATAGTACAGTGCGAAGCTGGAAGTGGGGGCGCTGAGGAGTCCAAGTGAGCATGCCCCCCGAGGAGAGGGGTTTTTTTTTTTTTAAAGTTGGAGCAAAAAAGGGGGGATTATACAGGAGAATAATATGGGGGCCATAAAAAACTTGAGCATCATGATTGGGCCCATTAAACTGGACATTATAATGGGCCCATCATACACGGAGCATTAAAATGGGGCCATCATACATGGAGCATCATAAACTGGGGGCCCTTATACACTGGAGCAACATAGCGGCCATTATATTGGAGCATAATAGGCCCCCCATAACTGGAGCATCATCCTGGGGGGCCCATTAACCTGGAGCATCAATGGGGCCCATTATATAGGAGCTTATTTTTGGGCCCTCATACCCCGGGATCTCCATGGGGGGCCCTTATCTGAGCCACATGGGGCCCATTATTAAGGGGGATTATAAGGCCCATCATACACTGGAGCTCATCCATGGGGCTTCATATGGGGGTCATATGGGGGGCATTTTTTAGGGGGAAACAAGGGTCAAATTTTTTATGGAGCTCAAAGGGCCCTTATATAGGAGCATTTTTATGGGCTCATATACACTGGAGCATTTATATGGGGGGGCCCCATTACTAGAGCATCATATGGGGTTCATTATTTATGGGGAACATATAGGCCCTTTTATTGGGCACAATTTTGGGCACATAGGGGGGCCATTTGATGGAGCATTGTATGGGGCCCCTTCTGTATGGGCAATTATGGGGCCCTCATATACTGATGGAGCTTTTTTTGCACCATTAAACTGTATGGAGCAAAATTTGGGGCCAAATTTACTCTATGGGGCCGCCTTTCTGATGGCCAATATATGGGGACCATCAAAACTGGAGCATTATGTGGAGCTCACATTCTGT
Organism: Oophaga sylvatica; assembly: GCA_033576555.1. Classification (NCBI taxonomy): domain Eukaryota; kingdom Metazoa; phylum Chordata; class Amphibia; order Anura; family Dendrobatidae; genus Oophaga; species Oophaga sylvatica. The sequence continues at coordinate 449,529,146 of JARQOD010000003.1, read as the reverse complement.
ATGGGAAATATGGGGGCCAAAATGTATGGGCAATATATGTGGGCCTTTACTGTATAACATAAGGGCCCATATTCGTATGGGCACCTTAAAGGACCATTATTTTTATGGAGCAATATATGGGGCCATTTTTTTGTATAGAGCAATAAGGGGGGTCATTATTTTTTATGGCAATTATATTAAACATAAAAATGTATGGAGGACATATGCCCTTTTTTTTGAGTATTATAAATTTCAAAATATCACCCCCCTTTGTAAGAAGTGAAGTATTTGGCTTGGACAAACCTTATTTTTGGGCCTATCGGAGATCAGAATTGTGGTAGTTTTAAAAAAGGGGCCCCTGACATCTTTCCCCCGGGGCCCACAAAGCGGGGCCCCCTCCTGCCCGCCCCCCCCAACTTTACCCAAATAACCTCAGTTTTAAAAGGGTAAAATTTTAAAAATAAATTAATTTTAAAAGTTTAAAGTAATAAAAAAAGATGTTTTTGGATTGAATGGGCCGTAGGTTGTTTTTGTCCTCCACCCCCCGCCTACTTTTTTCCCCTTGATTTTTATTGGGTCATTCGATTTTCCCCGTGGGCCTTCGACTTTTTCCGATATCGGGATTTCGTTCACTCGCTTTGGGAAATCGGGGGGGCCCCAAAATGACTCACCCCCGGAGGAAAAGGGGGGCATCTTACTGCCGTTTATAAATACAGTACACCCAGGCAAAAAAAAAACTCCCCAAAATCCCCCCAAATTTAGCAACGATTTTTGCCACGGGGTACCATACAAAAAATGTGTCCTGTTTTTTTTATTTTTGAGCTAACAGTGCGTATTCAATTTTACACCGGGAAAAAAAAAGGAAAAGGCCTACATGGCCAAACTTTGGGGCCGCACAGAACACCTGGCACGGATCCATAGAAAATGTGTGTTTTTTTTTTTTTTTTGGGGGTTAAAAAAAAATGCTATATTTAAATCCGTGACCCCCAGTACCCCCATAGCGAAAAAAAGAACACTGCCGAAACGGCCCAAATTTTAGCACACACATTTAGGCGCCCCGAGATACCATACACAAATTGGGGGCCCCGTATTTTTTTTTTTTTTTTTTGGAAATATACTGTATATAAGTACAGTGACCCCCGGAAAAAAAAAAACTCCCCTAAAATGGCCAAACTTTGAGCACGCACAGATATCATGGCCGGCGATCCCCCCCCGACAAATGTGTCCCCCTTTTTTTTTTTTTGGGGGTAATAGTGCTGTATATCATACAGTGACCCCAGGACAAAAAAAAAAAACCCTTAAATGGCCAAACTTTGAGCATGCACAAATCAGTGGCCGGCACTCCCCATGAAAAAAGTGTTTTTTTTTCTTTTTTGGGGGGGGGGGGGAAATACTGCTAATAAAGTACTGACCCCCAGAAAAAAAAAGGTAACTGGGAAATTTAAACATGCATAGATATGAGCTGGACGGAGATACCACACCAAAAAATGGTTCTGATTCCCCAAATTACATCTGGGGCTAGCTATAACGGCCCAAAACTACAGCAGCAGCCCAACACAGGAAAAGGGTTACCCCTTGATGTAGCAAGATCTATAACACCAAAAATGCCCCCAGGCCTTTTATGATGTGTAAAAACGACGTACACTAAAACCCGCCTATAAACTGAAAACCCCTAAAATCTGGAATTAGTCCTTAGAAGGACTGTTGGTTTTTTTGGATTTGATAGTTTAGGTGGTAGCCCCCCTAACTAAGAAAAACCCCCAAATTTTGCCTACACAGCAGCTCTCCCCACATCTCAGTTGGAGGAAACGCCGAGCGGGGGCGCCCGGTCTCTTTTAAAACCCCATGAGCTATGCGCCCCCAACATGCACGACCACAACAAAATGGGCGGCATTTCATTGTGCAGACAACCCCCGTGATTGGGGCTGTAAAGTCCGCCAAAAAACGGGGGAGACCCTTCCCGCCCCTAATCCTGGAAATGCTCTGTGTCACCCCGTACCGTGATACTGGGGGGGTAACGAGTGGGCGAGACGTTCACTCTCCTATTGTAAAATGTTTTTTAAAAATTTCTATACCCGCCCTGTCCCCCAAGGGCCAATCATTTTTCCCCCTTCGGTGCTTCTGTGCCCCCCCTTTTTTGTTTTGCCCCAAATTTTTATTCCCCTTTACCCCTTGCTCCTAAAGATATACCCCAAGTCATATCGAGGGTCAGCCTGTTATTAAAAGGTTATTTAAAAATTAAAACAAAAAAAA
>JARQOD010000003.1:449367411-449526814 GCA_033576555.1 Oophaga sylvatica | reverse complement strand
GCAGTACCTTAAGTCGCTTGGCAGATTCCAGATAAACCAGATTCTTATGGTCCGTAAGGACCACCACCTGATGTTTGGCTCCCTCCAGCCAATGTCTCCACTCTTCAAAAGCCCACTTCATGGCCAATAACTCCCGATTACCCACGTCATAATTACGTTCAGTAGGAGAAAATTTTCGAGAGAAAAAGGCACAAGGGTTACTTTTAGAGGTCTCTGGATCTCTTTGGGACAAAACGGCACCTGCCCCAATTTCAGAGGCATCAACCTCCACCTGAAATGGCAGAGAAACATCAGGCTGCCGTAGAACAGGAGCAGAAGTGAATCTCTGCTTAAGTTCCTGAAATGCAGAGACTGCCTCAGGAGGCCAATTCACCACATCAGAACCTTTTTTGGTCAAATCAGTTAATGGTTTAACAATAACCGAGAAATTACCAATAAATTTACGATAAAAATTGGCAAAACCCAAAAATCTTTGAAGAGCCTTTAATGAAGTAGGTTGGACCCAATCACAGATGGCCTGAACCTTGACCGGGTCCATTTCAATAACAGATGGGGACAAAATGAATCCCAAAAATGAGATCCTCTGTACGCCAAAAAGACACTTTGATCCCTTCACATACAGAGCATTCTCTCTCAAAATCTGGAATACAGTTCGAACATGTTTCACATGAGAGTCCCAGTCATTAGAAAAAATCAAGATATCATCCAAATAAACAATCAGAAATTTATCCACAAAATCCCTGAAAATGTCATTCATGAAGGACTGGAAGACAGAAGGAGCATTAGTGAGCCCAAAGGGCATCACAAGGTACTCAAAATGCCCCTCAGGGGTATTAAATGCCTCTTCCATTCATCCCCGTGCTTAATGCGAATAAGGTTATATGCCCCCCTGAGGTCAAGCTTGGTAAACCAAGTAGCGTTTTTCACCCTGGAAAACAGGTCAGAAATCAAGGGTAACGGATATTGATATTTCACAGTAATATTGTTCAAAAGACGATAATCAATACACGGCCTTAATGAACCATCCTTTTGGCCACAAAGAAAAAACCGGCACCTAAGGGTGAAGAGGATGGTCTGATATGACCCTTCTCCAATGACTCCTTGATATAAGACCGCATAGCGTCATGTTCAGGTACAGACAAGTTAAAAGGCGACCTTTAGGGAATTTACTACCAGGCACTAATTCAATAGCGCAGTCATAGCTTCTATGGGGAGGCAAGGATGCAGATTTACTTTCGCTAAACATATCAGAAAAATCAATCAAAAAGTCAGGAACATCCTGAGCCTGGGGGGAGGCAGAAAAAACAGGAGTGTTGGTATTAACACATTGGCAGCCCCAACTGGTTACAGACACAGATTTCCCAATCCAAAACAGGATTATGAGACTGTAACCAAGGGAAACCCAGTACGATAATGTCATGCAGATTATACAGAACCAAAAATTTGCAGCTCTCCTGATGATCAGGTTCAACCCTCATTATCACCTGAGTAGAGAACTGAGGTTTATTCTCAGCTAAAGGGGTAGAATCGATCCCCAGTAGGGGAATAGACTTCCGTAGGGGTATCAAGGGAAACCCACAACGTTTAGCAAAATCAAAATCCATCAGGTTAATAGCTGCTCCCGAATCAACGAAAGCCTGAGCAGAAAATGTGGACAGGGAGCAAATCAGGGTAACAGTCAACAAAAATTTAGTCTGAACACTACCCAAGACAACTGAGAGTGCAAAACGTCTTCCCCGCTTAGGGCAACTGAAATAGCATGAGAGTCTTCACCACAGTAGAAACATAACCCATTGCGCTTTCGAAACTCATGACGCTGTGCCCCAGAAACCACTCTATCACACTGCATGGATTCAGAAGCAGGTTCACAAGGCAACACTATTCCACGCATACTTCTCCGCTCATGCAAACGTCTGTCAATTTGAATCGCTAATGACATAGAATCATTGAGACCAGAGGGGACAGGGAATCCCACCATAACATCCTTTACATTATCTGACAGACCCTTCCGAAAAAGGGCTGCCAAAGCGTCGTCATTCCATTTGGTCAGGACTGCCCAGCTACGGAATCTCTGACAGTATAACTCAGTGTCATCAAGCCCCTGATTTAATGCCTACGAGGCTTTTTCAGCTTGATCAGAGACATTAGGCTCATCGTACAATAACCCCAAGACCTGAAAAAATGCATCAACATCACTCAAAACAGGATCCCAGGTGTCAGGGAAAAAGCCCAATCCTGAGGATCGCCGCGCAGGAGAGAGATGACAATTTGAACCTGCTGCGCTGCGTTCCCTGAGGACTTAGATTTTAAGGCAAAAAACAATTTACAATTATTTTTGAAATTCAGAAACTTGGCTCGATCCCCCAAAAACAAATCTGGCATGGGAATCCTAGGTTCCACAACAGGCAACCTAGCAAGATAGGTAGCAATACTCCGAACCTCAGTGGCAAGCTGATCCACACGGCCAGACAGCTGTGCAAACTCCATTGAGAGAAAAAAAAAAATCCTCCCAGCACCAGAGATACAGAGGGAAAAAAAAAAATGCAACAAACAGAAAAATATCTCTGACAACTCTGACAACCTTTTTTTTCTTTCACAATATTTTTCCCTTCTGTGAGTATCATACAATTTTCAATTTTTAGGCCGGTGATACTGTTATGTTTCGGTAGCTGAGGAGTGCAGGTAAAAAAGGCAATACACCAGAGCAGTTGGAATCTATGAGATTGCAGTACCCTGACTAACCACAACAACTAGAGGCAGCCGTGGAGCGTTCCTACGTTGGTCCTAGACGCCTCGTCACAGCCTGAGAAACTAACTACACCTAAAGATAGAAAGAGGAAAGCTATCTGCCCCGGAGCAGATCCCCAAAGAACATAGAAAGCCCCCAAACATGTAATGGCGGTTAGACAAGAAGAAATACTGACACAGACAGAAAATAGTATGAGCAAACGTTGGGGCCCAAACTACCTAAATAGAAAAGGATAGGAAGGGCACTTACTGCAATCCCAAAAAACCCTGAAAAGCACCAACTCTACTAATTTCAAAAACACCTGAGATCACACGACCTCTACCACCTAAATTAGTTCTCTGGTGTAACAAAATCAAAACAGCAGCCACTGAAAAAACTGGAAAAAGCAAATGTACAAACATCAGTGGCTGAACTAAACTGAGAGGGCATAAGCCCCCGGAGGGGACCCTGAAGGCCCCCACAGAAGTGCAGGACAAAATGCAAAAATCAAGCACAAAAACAAAAAGAAGAAAATGTCTTATCTGTTAGCAGGAAATACAGACACGACACAGCAGGCTACAAAGGAAACAGGAATCAAGGATTGAGACCAGAACAATTGATCACCGGCAACCCTGATGGGAAGGCGACTTCCTTATATAAGACCAGTCAGTAACACCTGATTCCCAATCCTCACAATCTTCACTGGACAGTCCAGTACCGCTTGTAACCACCAGAGGGAGCCTCTGTCAGAACTCATTTCAAGTCCATTCACAACAGAATCCCCAAAGAAATAGGAAGCCCCAAACATGTAATGGTAGTTAGACCAGAAGAAAACACGGACACAGACAGAAAATAGAATGAGCAAACGCTGGGGCCCAATCTGTCTAGATAGAAAAGTATAGGAAAGAATTCTGACTGCAACCCAAAAAAACCCTGACAAAAATACCAACACTTCTGATTAACAAAAAACCTGAGATCACACGATCTCTACCACCTAAATCAGATCTCTGGTGTAACTCACAACAACTCAGCAAATAAAAAATGACAAAGGAACAAAGCAAAAGTGCAAACACATAATGAGCACAATTGCAGCGCCAGACCCCAAAAGGGGACCAGGCTGTAATCCACTGCAAGCAGCAAACCAGCAGTGAAAATCCAACCGAGGAAAAAAAACAACCAAACACTTATCTGAACGAGAGCAGGAAAGCAAGCTGTGCTCCAAGCAAGACCAGGAGGAACAATTGATTACCGGCAAGGCTGATGGAAACTCAGGTCACTTATATCATACCATTCAGAGCCAGCTGAAGGCCATTCAGTAATTAGTTCATTACCCTCAGCAACCACCGGAGGAGCCCCAGCTCAGAAGTCGCCTCCAAAGTATTCACAACAATACCCCCCCGAGGAGGGGTCACCGAACCCTAACCTGCTCAACCAGGCGATCAGGATGAGCTCGATGATAGGCACGGATAAGTCTCCCAGCATGGATGTCCGAAGCAAACACCCAAGAATTATCATCCTGACCATAACCTCTCCACTTAACCAAATACTGGAGTTTCCGTCTAGCAAAACGAGAATCCAATATTTTCTCAACCACATACTTCAAATTGCCCTTATCCAAAACAGGGTCAGGAGGCGCAGCCATAGGAACCACTGGCTCGACAAACCTCTTCAATAAGGACTTGTGGAACACGTTATGGATCTTAGATGTCCATGGAAGAAGCAAAAGGAAGGAAACCGGATTAATAATTTCCATGATCTTATAAGGTCCAATGAACCTTGGCTTAAATTTTGGAGATGCAACCTTCATAGGAATATTCCTTGAGGACAACCAAACCAAGTCCTCCACTTTAAAACGAGGACCATCAGTCCTATGCCGGTTGGCAAACCGCTGGGCCTTCTCTTGAGAGAAAGACAACCTCTCCACTACCTGGTCCCAAATCTGCTGCATACGCTGCACAATAGAGTCAACCCCCGGACAGACAGAAGCCTCCGCCCGTCCTGAAGGAAATCGAGGGTGAAACCCAGAATTGCAGAAAAATGGAGACATCAAGGTGGCAGCGCTAGCCCTATTATTAAGAGCAAACTCAGCCAAATGCAAAAAAGAGACCCAGACATCTTGATCAGCAGACACAAAACATCTCAAATAAGTCTCCAAGGTCTGGTTTGTTCTCTCGGTTTGTCCATTGGTCTGAGGGTGAAATGCAGAGGAGAAAGACAACTGAACACCAAGTTTAGAACAAAATGTCCTCCAAAATCTGGAAACAAACTGGACTCCTCTGTCAGACACATTGTTCTCCGGAATGCCATGTAACCACGTGCTGAAAGAACAAAGGCACCAATTCGGAGGAGGAAGGCAACTTAGGTAATGGCACAAGATGTATCATCTAGGAAAACCTATCACAAATTACCCAGATAACGTCATTCTCTATTCTCTGAGAGACAGGGAGGTCGGAAATAAAATCCATAGAAATATGGGTCCATGGCCTCTTAGGTACAGGTAATGGCATTAACAAACCACTAGAACGAGAGCAAGGCTTGGAACGAGAGCAAGTCCCACAGGACTGCACAAAGTCCCTGACGTCACGAGACAAAGTAGGCCACCAAAAGGATCGACTCACCAAGTCTCTGGTACCAAAAATCCCGGGATGACCAGCCAACGCGGAACAATGAATCTCAGACATCACACTCTTCTTCCACTGGTCTGGGACAAACAATTTCCCAACAGGGCAGCGCTCAGGTTTATCCTCCTGACACCCCTCCAGAGCCAGTCTCAAACTGGGCAAGATGGCGGAAAGAACTACACCCTCTTTCAAATAACAGCAGGATCAGATAACTCAGAGGGCATCCGCCTTAACATTCTTAGAGCCCGGAAGAAAAGAAACTACAAAATTAAAACGTGTGAAAAACAAGGCCCACCTGGCCTGTCTAGGATTAAGTGCTTGGCTGATTCGAGATAAACCAAGTTCTTATGGTCCGTAAGGACCACCACCTGATGTTTGACTCCTTCCAGCCAATGTCTCCGCTCTTCAAAGGCCCACTTCATGGTCAATAACTCCCGATTACCCACGTCATAATTACGTTCAGTTGGAGAAAATTTTCGAGAGAAAAAGGCACAAGTGTTACTCTTAGAGGTCTCTGGATCCCTTTGGGAAAAAACGGCACCTGCCCCACTCTCAGAGGCATCAACCTCCACCTGAAACGGCAGAGAAACATCAGGCTGCCGTAGAACAGGATCAGAAATGAATCTCTGCTTAAGTTCCTGAAACGCAGAAACTGCCTCAGGGGGCCAATTCACCACATCGGAACCCTTTTTTAGTCAAATCAGTCAATGGTTTAACAATAACAGAGAAATTAACAATAAATTTACGATAAAAATTGGCAAAACCCCAAAATATCTGAAGAGCCTTCAATGAAGTAGGTTGAACCCAATCACAGATGGCCTGAACCTTGACCGGGTCCATTTCAATAACAGAGACAAAATGAATCCCAGAAATGAGACCTTCTGTATGCCAAAAAGACAGTTTGATCCCTTCACATACAGTGCATTCTCTCTCAAACTCTGGAACACAGTCCGAACATGTTTCACATGAGAGTCCCAGTCGTTGGAAAAAATCAAGATATCATCCAAATAAACAATCAGAAATTTATCCACAAAATCCCTGAAAATATCATTCATGAAGGATTGGAAGATGGAAGGGGCATTAGTAAGCCCAAAAGGCATCACTAGGTACTCAAAATGCCCCTCTGGGGTATTAAACGCCGTCTTCCATTCATCCCCGTGCTTAATGAGAATAAGGTTATACGCCCCCTGAGGTCAAGCTTCGTAAACCAACTAGCACTTTTCACTCTGGAAAACAGGTCAGAAATCAAGGGTAACGGATATTGATATTTAACAGTGATCTTATTCAGGAGGCGATAATCAATACATGGCCTCAATGAACCATTCTTTTTGGCCACAAAGAAAAAACCGGCGCCCAAGGGTGAAGAGGATGGTCTGATATGACCCTTCTGAAAAAGACTCCTTGATATAAGATCGCATAGCATCTTGTTCAGGTACAGATAAATTAAAAAGGCGACCTTTAGGAAATTTATCACCAGGCACTAACTCAATAGCGCAAACATAGCTCCTGTGAGGAGGTAAGGATGCAGACTTACTTTCACTAAACACATCAGAAAAATCAGTCAAAAAGTCAGGGACATCCTGAGACTGGGGAGAGGCAGAAAAAACAGGAGTGTCAGTATTAACACATTGGCAGCCCCAACTGGTCACAGACACAGATTTCCAATCCAAAACAGGATTATGAGTCTGTAACCAAGGGAAACCCAGTACAATAATGTCATGCAGATTATGCAACACCAGAAATTTGCAACTCTCCTGATGATCTGGTTCAACCCTCATTATCACCTGAGTAGAAAACTGGGGTTTATTCTCCGCCAAAGGGGTAGAATCAATGCCCAGTAGGGGAATAGACTTCCGCAGGGGTATCATGGGAAACCCACAACGTTTGGCAAAGTCAAAATCCATCAGGTTAATAGCTGCTCCTGAATCAACAAAATCCTGAGCCGAAAATGTGGACAGGGAGCAAATCAGGGTAACAGTCAACAGAAATTTAGTCTGAACACTACCCAAGACAACTGAGCGCGCAAAACGTCATCCCCGCTTAGGACAGACGGAAATAGCATGGGAAGCGTCACCACAGTAGAAACATAACCCATTGCGCTTACGAAACTCATGACGCTGAGCCCCAGAAGTCACTCCATCACACTGCATGGGCTCAGGATCTCGCTCAAAAGGCAACACTATCTCGCGCATACCTCTGCGCTCACGCAAACGTCTGTCAATTTGAATGGCCAAAGACATAGAATCATTGAGACCAGAGTGAACAGGGAATCCCACCATAATGTCCTTTACATTTTCTGACAAAGCCTTCCGAAAAAGGGCTGCCAAAGCATCATCATTCCATTTGGTCAGGACTGTCCATTTTCAAAATTTCTGACAGTACAGCTCAGTGTCTTCACGACCCTGATTTAATGCCAACAAGGTCTTTTCAGCTTGATCAGTGACATTAGGTTCATCGTACAATAACCCCAGAGCCTGAAAAAATACATCAACATCATTCAAAACAGGATCCCCAGGTGTCAGGGAAAAAGCTTAATCCTGAGGGTCGCCGCGCAGCAAAGAGATGACAATTTGAACCTGCTGTGCTGCGTTCCCTGAGGACTTAGGCTTCAAGGCAAAAAACAACTTACAGTTATTTTTGAAATTCAGAAATTTAGACCGATCCCCCAAAAATAAATCTGGTATGGGGATCCTAGGTGCCACAACCGGCAACCTAGCAAGACAGGTAGCAATACTCCGAACCTCAGAGGCAAGCTGCTCCACACGGCCAGACAACTGTGCAAACTCCATTGAGGAAAAAAAAATCCCCTCAGCACCCAGAGAAAAAAAGGGAAAAAATGCAACAAACAGAAAAAAATTTTTTCTGACAACTCCCTTTTTTATTTTTCCTTTTTTACTATTTTTCCCTTCTGTTGAGTACCATATAATTTTCAGTTCGACCGGTAATAATGTTATATTTTGGTAGCTGAGGAGAAATAGCAAAAATAGCCAAAGTAGCAATACACCAGAGAGGCTGGACACTATTGGGTTGCAGGACCCTAAACTAACCGCAACAATAGAAGTAGCCGTGGAGCGTACCTACGGTGATCCCAGATGCCTCATCACAGCCGGAGAGATAGCTACACCTAAAGGCAGAAAGATGAAAGCTAACTGCCCCGTAGCAGAACCCCCAAAGAAATAGGTTGCCCCCAAACATGTAATGGCGGTTAGACAAGAAGGAAATACGAACACAGACAGAAAATAGAATGAGCAAATGCTGGGGCCCAATTCTGTCTAGATAGAAAAGTATAGGAAAGAATTCTGACTGCAACCCAAAAAAACCCTGACAAACATACCAACACTTCTGATTAACAAAAAACCTGAGATCACACGATCTCTACCACCTAAATCAGATCTCTTGTGTAACACACGCAATTCAGCAAATAAAAAGTGACACAGGAACAGAGCAAAAGTGCAAACACAAACTGAGCACAAATGCAGCGCCAGGCCCCAAAAGGGGTCCAGGCTGAAGTCTACTGCAAAGCAGCAAACCAGCAAGGAAAATCCAACCAGAGGAAAAAAAACAGCAAATCACTTATCTGAATGAAAGCAGGAATGCAAGCTGAACTCAAGCAAGACCTGGAAGAACAACTGATTACCGGCAAGGCTGATGGGAGTTCAGGTCACTTATATCAGACCATTCAGACCCAGCTGAAAGCCATTCAGCAAATGGTTCATTACCCTCAGCAACCACCGAGGGAGCCCCAGCTCCGAAGTCACCTCCAACGTGTTCACAACAGGTTGCATGCACAATACTCTGCTGTCTGTAGTGGGCCTTAAAGTTACTTTTGGAGGGTTTCTTTCACCGTTATTCTGGAGTTTATAAAGTAACCAAACCTTTTTAATATAATGATTAATCAGTCTGTGCAACCTTAGGAATTTTTGTAATATACTTCATTACTTATTTTTGTCTTGTTCTGTTCCAAACACTATGTTCCATTACTATTTCAATCCTCAGCTCCTTTGCAAGCTCCTTTGAACTGCTGCTCATCAAGCAACCTGTGAATAGGACTTTCCCTCTGTGAGCCTCTCTGCTCTCAACACCCATTTTGAGAGAAATATAGATTGCTTTAATGCTGTTTATAGATCTTGCTGAGAGGCAGTTCAAAGAAGCTTCTACAGGAGCTTGAGCTGGAAAATATGAACAGCGCTGTGTCATACTGTTGGGCCGAGAAGGAGACAAAATAAGGTAATGAAGTATATTATTACAAAACTTCCTAACTTTGCAGTTATTAATCAAATATAAATATATACAGTGGGGCAAATAAGTATTTGATCCCTTGCTGATTTTGCAAGTTTGCCCACTGACAAAGACATGAACAGTCTATAATTTTAAGGGTAGGTTAATTTTCATTGTGTTTTCTCTTTTTAAATCATAATGGCAACCCAAAATATCCAAGTGACCCTGATCAAAAGTTCACATACCCTGGTGATTTTGGCCTGATAACATGCACAGAAGTTGACACAAATTGGTTTGATTGGCTACTAAAGGTAACTTCCTCACCTGTGACCTGTTTGCTTGTAATCAGTGTTTGTGCATAAAAGTTTAGTGAGTTTCTGGGATCCAAACAGACTCGTGCATCTTTCATCCAGCCACTGACCTTTCTGGGTTGTGAGCCATGGGGAAAGCAAAAGAATTGTCAACGGATCTATGGGAAAAGGTAGTTGAGCTGTATAAAACCGGAAAGGGATACAAAAAGATATCCAAGGAATAGATAATGCCAGTCAACAGTGTTCAAACTGTGATTATGATTTACAAATGGAAAATCAGGGGCTCTGTAAAATCAAATCCACGGTCAGGTAGACCAACAAAAATTTCGGCCACAACTGTCAGGAAAATTGTTCAGGATGCAAAGAAAAACCCACAAATAATATCAGCAGAAATATTGACTCTCTGAAAACTAGCGGTGTAGCTGCTTCAAGATGCACAATAAGGAGGCACTTTAAAAAAATGGGCTGCATAGGTTGAGTCGCCAGAAAAAAGCCATTATTGCACAAATGCCACCAAGCATCTCGCCTACAATATGCAAAACAGCACAGAGACAAGCCTCAAAACTTCTGGAACAAGGTAATTTGGAGATATGAGACCAAATTTGAACCTTTTGGCCACAATCACAAAGTTAAATTTGGAGACAGGTCAACAAGATTTGTGATGAAAGGAATACCATTCCTACTGTAAAGCACAGAGGTGGATCGCTGATGTTTTGGGGATGTGTGAGCTACAAAGGCACAGGAAACTTGGTTAAAGTTGAAGGAAAGATGAATGCAGCACGTTATCAGCAAATACTGGAGGAAAATTTGCAATCATCAGCCCAGAAGCTGCACATGAGGCGTACTTGGATGTTCCAACATGACAACAATCCAAAACTCAAGGCGAAGTCGACCTGTCATTGCCTACAGCAGAACAAAGAGAAGGTTCTGGAGTGGCCATCTCAATCTCCTGACCTCAATATCATTGAGCCACTCTGGGAAGATCTCAAGCGCGCAGTTCATACTAGACAACTCAGGAATTTACAGGAACTGGTGGTTTCTTGCCAAGAAGAGTGGGCAGCTTTACCATATGAGAAACTAAAGAACCTCATCCACAACTACACAAAATACTTCAACCTGTCATTGATGTTAGAGGGGGCATTGCACGCTATTAAGAAATGGGGTATGTGAAATTTTGATCAGGTTCATTTGGATGTTTTGGGTTGTCATTATGATTTAAAAAGAGAAAACACAGTAGTTTGACAATAAATGACTTTACCCAACCAGTAACCATGAGTGGGAAAAAGGTTTGGTGTTATTCATAGTCTCTGAAAAAAGGCCAAGAAAGCAAATATTCTGCCGGGGTATGTAAACTTTTGAGCACAACTCTATCTGTCTATCTATCTATCTATCTATCTATCTATCTATCTATCTATCTATCTGTCTATCATCTATCTATTTATCTATTATCTATTTATTATCTATTATCTATCAATCTATTATCTATATTTCTATCTATCTATTATCTATCTGTCTATTATCTATATCTATCTATCTATCTATCTATCTATCTATCTATCTATCTATCTATCTATCTATCTATCTATCTATCTATCTATCTTTTACATGTAAGTGAAAGGCTGGATTCACACATTTAGTTTTTTCTATTAGTCAAAGCCAGTTATTGATCCAAACGGAAGTAAAAATACAAAGGAAGGAAACATTTTAGATCTCTCTCTGCAACGAAAATCACAAGTATGTCTAAAACCTGATGGAGCTTGGTCTTAACAACATGATTAATTCTCATTAGCTGTTCACATTCATACCAATATTGCTTCACAGAAAACATAGAGGTGTTCTATCGCTTAATATTTTTTTCTTTTAATTTGTTTATGGGGCTGAATTATTTTCATTCATATCTCTATTGATTCATGCAGAGAATTATTGCATAATATTTCATATTTTTCAATATTTAGAACTGCTTAGTTATGCCATGATTGTATTACGCACCATACTAATTGGTTAATGAATAGTATTACTTATTAGCGATTTTATCATATATATACAATATATATATATATATATATATATATATATATGGTTAATATATATATTAATGTGCTATGTACTTATGTGTAAATATATATATATATATATATATTATATATATATATAATGGTACATAAGTACATAGAACATTAATGTAACTCGTAAATGTAATTACTCACATTTAAATTCCAGAACTTCTTCCTCTGCTGCTACGAAGGTTTAAAAAACACACAGAGTAGGGCTCAGGGTTCCTATACTTGGGAGGGATAAGAAGTAAGCTGGAGTCTGGGAAACTTGTTTATCACTGCTTCTTTTATAAGGACAATAATAGACTCAAGAGAGCCGTACAACAATGCATTTGCACAAAGTATATATCATAGTTCAATGCCAGGAGGTCCTCAGCACTTGCCATTTTCAAGAGTCTGACGCAAAAAGTCCTTACAATGGATTTGCAAGAGGTTGCACTCATTGTCTTCTCTTTGGACAAACATGTTTAGAAATGATACATCTGCTTATCTGTTAATGAACTGTCTACTTGGGTTTATATACTATGCATACTGATTTATACACAAAAAGCATTTGGTGTGGGGTGGTCTAATATACGGTAGCCAGACCCAATTTTCTAGACTAATAATAATAACTAATTTGGTGGTGGAACTTCTTCCTTTCTTCCTTTTTGAGTCTCTTAACCTTCTTGCTCTTACTGAAACCTGGATCCAGCAGTCAGACTCCACCGCTGCTGCTGCTCTTTCATATGATGGAGTTCATTTCCCTCATACCCCAAGATCGGACATCAGACGAGGTGGAGTCGTTTTATTGCTCCTATCACCCAAATGTACCTTTCAGGTTATCCCCCAAGTACCCTCACTTATCATCCCTTCTTTTGAGGTCCATGCTGTCAAACTCTACATCCCCTTCTCTATGCAAGTGGCGGTTGTGTATCTTCTCCGGGCCCATCCTGTCAGTTCCTGGATCACTTTGCCACCTGGCTTCCACATCTTGTCTCCTGTGACATCCCCACCCTCATCATAGGAGACTTTAACATCCCCATTACTTTTCCCCTCTCCTCATCTGCCACTCACCTTTTATCTCTGACCTCCTCCTTCAGACTTTCGCAGCTTACTAACTCTCCTATGCATGAAGACGGAAACTCCCTCGACCTGATCTTCTTCCGGCTCTGCTCAGTGTATGATTTTACTTACTTCCCTCTCCCGCTCTCTGACCATAACCTTCTTTCATTCTCAGAACACCCCACTTTCCCCACTTATAGAAATATATGGGCCATTAACACCCACAAATTTATGAAGAATTTGCAGTCAACATTGGCCCCAATCTCCTTCCGCTCATATCCTGACTCTGCACTGAAACATTATAATGAAACACTGCAAAGTGCCCTGAATAAATATGCACCTCCTATACGCAGAACAACTCAGCACAGACAGCGAAAACTCTGGAACACGCTGCAAACACGCTGCAAACGCTGGGGCCCAGTTCTGTCTAGGTAGAAAAGTATAGGAAAGAATTCTGACTGCAACCCAAAAAAACCCTGACAAAAATACCAACACTTCTGATTAACAAAAAACCTGAGATCACACGATCTCTACCACCCAAATCAGATCTCTGGTGTAACACACAGCAATTCAGCAAATAAAAAGTGACACAGGAACAGAGCAAAAGTGCAAACACAAAATGAGCACAAATGCAGTGCCAGGCCCCAAAAGGGGACCAGGCTGAAGTCTACTGCAAGGCAGCAAACCAGCAAGGAAAATCCAACCAGAGTAAAAAAAAACAGCAAATCACTTATCTGAATGAAAGCAGGAATGCAAGCTGAGCTCCAAGCAAGACCTGGAAGTACAATTGATTACCGGCAAGGCTGATGGGAGTTCAGGTCACTTATATCAGACCATTCAGACCCAGCTGAAAGCCATTCAGCAATTGGTTCATTACCCTCAGCAACCACCGGAGGGAGCCCCAGCTCCGAAGTCGCCACAACGTGTTCACAACAGTCATTGTAACACTCTAGAGTAGTGGATTTATCTAAATAGATTAGATCAGACCCTTTGTGCCTCCTACTAAATTGAGTGGTAACAGTATTTACATAAAGATCATACAGGCTCAACCAACCATATGGAAGATTACAAAATATTTTCAAATTATTTATAAAAAAAATACAGAAAAGCATTTACAATGTGCTGTTCATACAAAAATACACAAAGCTACAATTAGATGAGTCATAGTTTCTCTTTACTGTGCATTATCCCTTCACAAGTGTCTGAAAGCCTTTCTTCATCAACCCAGTCTGTGAATAATGACTATAAGATGAATAGGATACATAGGATCATTCACGTTTACATGAACACCTGGATGTGCCTCGAGGACAAAGTGCAACTCAAAGTGCCACATTTATTTTAGAATCCACATTTAGACCACATGTTCTGAATATATTGAACATCTGTATCCATTTGAAGATCCTTTGTTTTGAGAAATCGTTCTCAATCTTTCCTTCTCAGGGGCGGACGTGCCTCGGGGATGGAGAAACATGCCAATATTAAAGACAAAGTGCAACTCTAGGAATCACTTTATTTTATAATTCACATTCAGACCATGTGGTTTGAGTGTATTCATTTTCTGTAGGCATTTCTTTTGACCAATCGTTCTCTATCTTCCTCACTCCTCAGGGGTGGATCCCAATGGATTATTCCAAGTCTCTACAAAATGATTTGACATCGGAAAATCAAGATTTTTCTTTCTTATGGTATATTGGTGATGATAGACACAGGTCTTAAAGTCTCATGTCATCTCATTAATAGATATACCCCAAATCACAAGGGCAAGAGAATAAGGAAAGAATGAAATTTGAATTATAGGTAAAAAATTATTCACTCTAATGAATTGTCCTATAGTAGGAGGTGAGAAAGTGTCACCTTTAATCGGATGACTGCAATTAATGTAGCCTAAGCATGAATAAAATACTATTTAAAATTAAAAAAGTCTTTCATCCGCAGGGTGTCCGACCACTAAGACTGCACTGATCGGCGAAACAGAGAATTGTTTTTCAATTACAAAATGGAGAGACAGGTCGGATGCTCCATTTGTTCTCTCCATTTGCTGCTGGAAAAAGTCAAGCCCATAATTCGACAGCCCCTTAGAGAAGGATTGGAGGGTAGGTTGCTTCATTCTAGCAGGTATAAAAGTTTCCCTCTCTGGTAATCGGTGCTGGTCCCTACTAGAGATAAGTGAATTTGTTCGGGTTACCTCTTACTCAGCAAGCTATAGCGCTTACTGAATAAGGCTACTTTCACACATCAGTTTTTTTGTGTCAGGCATAATCCGTCGAATACCTGAAGGGACGGATCCGGCGCTGAAATGAAAAAACTGATGCAATGGATCTGTTTTTTTGCTGGATCCGACCTGAACTTTTGAACCCGGAAAAAGAATTTTTGCAGCCGGAAAATGCAGGTTCGCATGTCCGGAGACAGTGGAAAATGTAGTAGTAGTAGTAGTAGTAGTAGTAGTAGTAGTACTTGGTTTCCAGAATCCGGATCAGTCTTTTCACAGATTGCACAAAAGACTGGTCCGGT
This sequence comes from Oophaga sylvatica, assembly GCA_033576555.1. Taxonomy (NCBI): domain Eukaryota; kingdom Metazoa; phylum Chordata; class Amphibia; order Anura; family Dendrobatidae; genus Oophaga; species Oophaga sylvatica. Next base: position 449,511,327 of record JARQOD010000003.1, on the reverse strand, counting down.
TCCATAGACTTCTATTAGTTCCGGCCGCCTGATGCGCCAATTCAGGCACTATCAGGCGGGTCCGGAAAAAAAAAACGTTGCAGTGACGGTTTTGTCCGGCCGCCGGAATGTACATGTAAACGGATGCAACGCAATGACATCAGGCGCGATCCGGCGCTAATGAAAGTCAATGCAAAAAAAACGCATTCGGTACCGGATCCGTTTTTTTAAAAACACGCCGGATCGCGCCTGACGTCAAAAAACTGATGTGTGAAAGCAGTCTAAGCTGCAGAGGGAATCCGGCTTCCTGGATCGCGCTGGCTGATCAGCTGATTGGCGCCGTGGCTGCATGTGTCGCGGCTGTGTCACAGTCACAGCACATGTAATAAAAGCCCAACAAACAGGCTCTATATATATTATATATATATATATATATATATATACACTACCGGTCAAAAGTTTAGGGTCACTTAGAAATTTCCTTATTTTTGAAAGAAAAGCAGTTTTTTTCCAATGAAGCTAACATTAAATGATTCAGAAATACACTCTATACAGTGTTAATGTGGTAAATGACTATTCTAGCGGCAAACGTCTAGTTTGTAATGCAATATCTTCATAGGTGTATAGAGGCCCATTTCCAACAACCATCACTCCAGTGTACTTATGGTACTTTGTGTTCGCTAACTGTGTAAGAAGGCTAATAGATGGTTAAAATACCCTTTAAAACCCTTGTGCAAGTATGTTAACACAGCTGAAAACCGTTTGGTTGATTAGAGAAGCTATAAACCTGACCTTCCTTTGAGCTTGTTGAGAATCTGGAGCATTACATTTGTTGGTTCCATTAAACTCTCAAAATGGCCAAAAAAAAAGAACTTTCTTGTGAAACTCGACAGTCTATTCTTGTTCTTAGAAATGAAGGCTATTCCATGCGAAAATTACCAAGAAACTGAAGAATTCATACAATGGTGTGTAGTACTCCCTTTAGAGGAGTGCACAATAAAGCTCTAACCAGAGAAGAAAGACAAGTGGGAGGCCCCGCTGCACAACTGAGCAACAAGACAAGTACATTAGAGTCTTTAGTTTGAAAAATTGACGCCTCACAGGTCCTCAACTGGCAGCTTCATTAAACAGTACACATTAAACGCCAGTGTCAACATCTACAGTGAAGAGGTGATTGGGGATGCTGGCCTTCAGGGCAGATTAGCAAAACAAAACCATATTTAAGACTGGCTTAAATGAAAGGAAAAGATTAATATGGGCAAAAGAACACAGACATTGGACAGAGGAATATTGGCTTTTGTTTTCGGCTAGCGGCGCTGCGGGTCGGGATACTTCTGCTGCGAGCGGCCGCTCAGGTCCCGGCTGCTGGGAGCGGAAGTATCCGCACAGGCAGCGCCGCTGACCTCCATGCGGCTAGCGTGTGAAGGGAGAAACGGTCGAGAAGCCGGGAGATGAGCGACTGCTCGCAGCAGAAGTATCGGGAGCCGCATCGCTGCTCTCCGGTCCTGCCTTCACATCCTAGCTGCATGGATGTCACGGCGCTGCCTGTGCGGATACTTCCGCTCCCAGCAGCCGGGACCTGAGCGGCCGCTCGCAGCAGAAGTATCCTGACCCGCAGCGCCGCTAGCCGGTTCTCCCTTCACACGCTAGCCGCTGATCTCCCAGTGGCCGCATGGTGTTCCTAAGGGCCGGACATTTGTGTTTTAAATCGCTGATTGTTCGCGGGCGCTGGCTGCGACCAATCACCGATTTTGTCGCCAAATTTAAACCCCGCTGTGCTGAATGGTCGCGGACCAATCACCGATTTAGGCGCCACATTTAAATAGCGCCTGCGACCAATCAACGATCTTGCAGACACATTCAATCACCGCTGTGCTGATTTGTCGCGGACGCTATTTAAATGTGGCGCCCAAATCGGTGATGGGTCGCGAGCAACGTAAGCGACCAATCAACACAGCACTGTTTAACGTTTGCGGCAAGATCACGTGACGTCATAACAAAATTCATTCAGTGCCCTGGAGAGATACATAGTAATGTTAATTTAAAGTAGTGCACAACCCATTTTAACACTGCTTCACTGCTTAGGCGCGCACGATCGGCCGCATACATATTCTAGAATACCCGATGCATTAGAATCGGGCCACCATCTAGTTTTTTATAAAGCTCATGATATGAAAAAAAAATACATTGTGAAAATAAAAAAAATACACAAAAAGATGGTTTAAACAATTGGTAATTTTCTGACGACAACTTACCTCTGAGTATGTTTGGCTACTTGTCTTAAGAGAGCCAGTAGCAGAATGGGTCAATCTGCCTTTAAAGAGGTTGTCCCCTTAGGGTACAAGTCTGCAGTCACTCTGTGTGACTCTAGACTTGTGAATCCTCAAAGCGCGCACTGAACACTGTGAGGATTCTAATAGGATTGTGAGTATTGCAGTTTGCAGTAACATATATTGATCGCAGACATTTACCTCGTGGCCGGACAACACCTTTAATGTTCCAGGGCCTTCTGTATAAAAACAATGGAGGATTATGAACCCTTGGAGCATCTAGCATCAGACCTTGTTTTCAAATTATTCTAGCAATGAGGTTACTTTTTCTCTAAAAGTTGACACAATTGGTATCTTATACAAGTTTGATCTCTATGTGCGTGTCTTCAATACCATAACACGTTCCATTCCTATGGTTACAATGTACACGGTCATGATAACCCATATCTTGTAGATAAAAGACATTATTGAAAGGCAGTTATCTAACTCCTTTTCATTACTCACACAATTCGCTTTGCTCTTAAAAATTGGTGTATGGAAGACAGTCTATTTAATGTGCTTAGGATGATGACTCTCAAAGTGCAAAAAATTATTTCCATCTCTTGGTTTAATGTACAACGAGGTTTTCAACCCTGTTTCTGTCACAGTCACCAATACATCCAGAAACTGAATGTCTTTATAGGGCTAATGAAAGGGAGTTTTATATTGTTCTCTATCTCGTGAGGAGCGAGCATACTCAGTAATGCTCGGTACTCGCCCGAGCATCGCTGCACTCGCGGTGCATGGTGAGCGCTGAGCATTTCCGGGATTGCTCGGTGGGAGTTCTGGTCCACGCCCTGCATGTTTGGCGCTCTTTGGAGCACCAATCAACATGCAGGGATTGTGTGCCACACACTGTAATGCCGCAGCCATGTTGGTTGTGGCATTACAGTGATTGGCTGGCCGCACAGCGTCCTATATCAGACCTGGTGCCGCAATGCTCGTCACATTCAGCTCCGGAATCAGCTAGTGTAGGGAGAGTGCTGCTGAGATAGGGTCAGATTTGGGACTTTCAAAGATAGTGTGGGTATACCATAATTGAATTCACAAATCCAGCTAAATCAACAGTCCTTCTAAGGACTAATTACGGGGTATATAGATTGCGATGATAGGTAGGGAAGGAGTGTATGTGGGTATGTACATATCAGTGCAAGGCATGCAGGCACTGTATGTGGCTATATAAATATGACTGCTAGCCAGACAGGCATTGTATGTGGCATAATTCATTGCATACATCAAGAGGGTCTGCTACCTATTACATATATTGACCGTATATACATAGCCCCAGGTATCAGTGCCCAGGAATAATTTTTGGTGCATCTCAATCCTGATTATTTAATTCAAAATCAATCCAGATCACTCTTTTTTTCACCATTTGCTTGTTGGGACTGCAGAATACAGCCAGATCCTTTTCATAGTACAACTTGAAAATCTAGGCATTTTAAACGGGTTTGCCTGTCCCAGCAATTACATCTGAGTATGCAGAAAATTTAGCCATTTTTGTGGTACTGTAAATTTTTTTGGAGTGTCTTATACAATTTCTTGATACCATTTTGCTGCCCAAAAAATATCTAGCTGGCAAAAAAAATATTTAGCTACAGGGCAGATATTTTACACTGGGTTTTGTCCGCAACACGCATATCATTACGCTCAAATTTGTGCCATTTCAGGCCTTCATAGAATTGCTTTTGTTGTGTCTTAGCTAGAGTTGAGCGATACTTTCCGATACCAATAAGTATCGGATCGGAATTGGTATCGCTGATACCCAAAAAGTATCGGCGATACCGATACCGATACCGGAAATCCAATGTAAGTCTATGGGAACAAAATATCGGAATTAAAAAAAACCCATTCTTGCCTTGTTGGTTAATTGTACATGAAGGAAAACAACAAAGAGTAATGTAGAATGTATTGGGGGAGGTTGAGGAGACATTAAAGGCATAGATGTTTAACCCAATCAAATGGAATAGCATTAATATTTTTTTTTTTAAAGATGTTCGGATTGACAAAGAAATTGACAATGTTGTTAACCATTTTTCTATTTTGGCAAATATGTATGTTTCACAACTTCCATGCTCTTCACCTTTTTAACTTTTGCCACACTTTCTCCTTCATAATCTTCAGCAGCATCATCTTTTTCATCCAATTATTCTTCATCTTCACCTTCTTTATCTTCTTCTTAAACTTCTTGCTATTCATCTTTTTGTTAACATTACTCATATTGTTCTTATTAAACTATTATTCTTCTTCATATTCTACTTCTTCATCTTCTTCCTCTTCATCTTCTTCATCATATTCTTATTTGTGACAGAGATTCCTGTACTTGTAATCTGTAAAAGTATGAATTTTTCTTCCTTCCGTTCTTGCTGTCACAAAAGATTTAAATTACAACAGTATTTGTCCGTGTTCAGTTTAGCCTGCAGCAGCAGGCATTTTCCAGGGGCACCACGAGGAGGAACGGACTCACCCCCATACACTGCTTAGTCTTCTTCTGCTTATAATTTAGAGCATATATTTAGATCTTCATTTTGGTCTTATACTTCATGTCCTTCTGCTTTTTGATCTTCTGCTTATTGTTCTTCTGTCTCTTGTTCTGTATCTTGTAGTTTGTCTTAACCTTCTTTGTCCTGTTGGTGATCTTCTTCTGGGTAATCTTTTATTTTTTCTTTGTGATGGTGTTCAGGCTGGTTGGCTTGATGCTCGTCGTCCTTGTGGTCGTCATCTTCTTCGGGGTGGTCATCAGGGTCGTCGTCTTCATTGTTGGAGATCCAGAGTGATTACCCAAAAAAACATTTAAAAAATCTTCAATTTGTAAATGTAGCTGAAGGTACAAGAAGGCTGACTAACTTCCGCAACCAGCTGAAGTTACTGGAACCCGGACGGGTATCAGATGGTACAAGAGACAATGGAAGTAACGAGGACCAGCTGACTGTGCTGGAACCCGGAGGGGCAGCAGAAGGAAAAGAGCCAATGGCACAACCGAGGACCAGCTGACGTTACTGGGACACGGTTACTAAGCAGGAGGTACCTGTGCTCCAAAGCACTACCAAGGACCAGCAGACGTTGCTGGAACTCGGATACCGAGATGGAGGCACCTAGGCCAAAGGCACTGCGGAGAACCAGTTGACGGTACTGGAACCCGGACGGGTAGCAGAAGGTACAAGAGCCAATGCAAGTAACGAGGACCAGCTGACTGTGCTGGAACCCGGAGGGGCAGCAGAAGGAAAAGAGCCAATGGCACAACCGAGGACCAGCTGACGTTACTGGGACACTGGTTACTAAGCAGGAGGTACCTGTTCTCCAAAGCACTACCAAGGACCAGCAGACGTTGCTGGAACTCGGATACCGAGATGGAGGCACCTAGGCCAAAGGCACTGTGGAGAACCAGCTGACGGTACTGGAACCCGGACGGGTACCATAAGGCACCCATGAAAATGTAAGTTGACAGGCCGCAAGCGTCCGCAGTTACCGAATCACACAGTCCTACAGTGGGTGCTTGTCCTATTGTCACAACGGAAACAGCCTTTATTTACATATCCCACAGCACACATAGGAATGACCTATACTGCAGGCACTATAGAGTCGGCCAACCAGAATGCAACACGACAGGACAACTTATTGGAGGCTAATTGACGTTGACACTGCCAGGAAACAGCTGTCGTGCTGTAACCAGGCTGGCAGGAGTCATTACCCATGCCAATTACTTCCGAGCAACAAGTGGCGGTGTTGGAGCCAAGGGATGAGAAGAGAACAGGGTGGAGGCAGCAGGACTTTTTGCCGTACACACAGCAGGGGAACAGCTGACATTACTGAACCCCAGTAACACAGGAGCAAGTGTTGACTGTGCTAACAGCACTTCTAGGCAACAACTGGCGGTGTTGGAGCCCAGGAATGAGAGGAGGACAGGGTGGAGGCAGCAGGACTTTTTGACGTACACACAGCAGGGGAACAGCTGACATTACTGAACCCCAGTAACACAGGAGCAAGTGTTGACTGTGCTAACAGCACTTCCAGGCAACAACTGGCGGTGTTGGAGCCCAGGGATGAGAAGAGAACAGGGTGGAGGCAGCAGGACTTTTTGACGTACACACAGCAGGGGAACAGCTGACATTACTGAACCCCCGTAACACAGGATGCAAGTGTTGACTGTGCTAACAGCACTTCAGGCAACAACTGGCGGTGTTGGAGCCCAGGGATGAGAGGAGGACAGGGTGGAGGCAGCAGGACTTTTTGACGTACACACAGCAGGGGAACAGCTGACATTACTGAACCCAGTAACACAGGAGCAAGTGTTGACTGTGCTAACAGCACTCCAGGCAACAACTGGCGTGTTGGAGCCCAGGGATGAGAGAGAACAGGGTGGAGGCAGCAGGACTTTTGACGTACACACAGCAGGGGAACAGCTGACATTACTGAACCCCAGTAACACAGGAGCAAGTGTTGACTGTGCTAACAGCACTTCCGAGCAACAACTGGCGGTGTTGGAGCCCAGGGATGAGAGGAGGACAGGGTGGAGGCAGCAGGACTTTTTGACGTACACACAGCAGGGGAACAGCTGACATTACTGAACCCCAGTAACACAGGAGCAAGTGTTGACTGTGCTAACAGCACTTCCAGGCAACAACTGGCGTGTTGGAGCCCAGGGATGAGAGGAGAACAGGGTGGAGGCAGCAGGACTTTTTGACGTACACACAGCAGGGGAACAGCTGACATTACTGAACCCCAGTAACACAGGAGCAAGTGTTGACTGTGCTAACAGCACTTCAGCAACAACTGGCGGTGTTGGAGCCCAGGGATGAGAGGAGGACAGGGTGGAGGCAGCAGGACTTTTTGACGTACACACAGCAGGGGAACAGCTGACATTACTGAACCCCAGTAACACAGGAGCAAGTGTTGACTGTGCTAACAGCACTTCCAGGCAACAACTGGCGGTGTTGGAGCCAGGGATGAGAAGAGAACAGGGTGGAGGCAGCAGGACTTTTGACGTACACACAGCAGGGGAACAGCTGACATTACTGAACCCCAGTAACACAGGATCAAGTGTTGACTGTGCTAACAGCACTTCAGGCAACAACTGGCGGTGTTGGAGCCCAGGGATGAGAGGAGGACAGGGTGGAGGCAGCAGGACTTTTTGACGTACACACAGCAGGGGAACAGCTGACATTACTGAACCCCAGTAACACAGGAGCAAGTGTTGACTGTGCTAACAGCACTTCCAGGCAACAACTGGCGTTGTTGGAGCCCAGGGATGAGAAGAGAACAGGGTGGAGGCAGCAGGACTTTTTGACGTACACACAGCAGGGGAACAGCTGACATTACTGAACCCCAGTAACACAGGAGCAAGTGTTGACTGTGCTAACAGCACTTCTAGGCAACAACTGGCGGTGTTGGAGCCCAGGGATGAGAGGAGGACAGGGTGGAGGCAGCAGGACTTTTTGACGTACACACAGCAGGGGAACAGCTGACATTACTGAACCCCAGTAACACAGGAGCAAGTGTTGACTGTGCTAACAGCACTTCCAGGCAACAACTGGCGGTGTTGGAGCCAGGGATGAGAGAGAACAGGGTGGAGGCAGCAGGACTTTTTGACGTACACACAGCAGGGGAACAGCTGACATTACTGAACCCCAGTAACACAGGACAAGTGTTGACTGTGCTAACAGCACTTCCAGGCAACAACTGGCGGTGTTGGAGGCCCAGGATGAGAGGAGGAAAAGGGTGGAGGCAGCAGGACTTTTTGACGTACACACAGCAGGGGAACAGCTGACATTACTGAACCCCAGTAACACAGGAGCAAGTGTTGACTGTGCTAACAGCACTTCAGCAACAACTGGCGGTTGTTGGAGCCCAGGGATGAGAGGAGGACAGGGTGGAGGCAGCAGGACTTTTTGATGTACACACAGCAGGGGAACAGCTGACATTACTGAACCCCAGTAACACAGGACAAGTGTTGACTGTGCTAACAGCACTTCAGGCAACAACTGGCGGTGTTGGAGCCCAGGGATGAGAGGAGGACAGGGTGGAGGCAGCAGGACTTTTTGACGTACACACAGCAGGGGAACAGCTGACATTACTGAACCCCAGTAACACAGGAGCAAGTGTTGACTGTGCTAACAGCACTTCCAGGCAACAACTGGCGGTGTTGGAGCCCAGGGATGAGAAGAGAACAGGGTGGAGGCAGCAGGACTTTTTGAGTACACACAGCAGGGGAACAGCTGACATTACTGAACCCCAGTAACACAGGAGCAAGTGTTGACTGTGCTAACAGCACTTCTAGGCAACAATGGCGGTGTTGGACCCAGGGATGAGAGGGGACAGGGTGGAGGCAGCAGGACTTTTGACGTACACACAGCAGGGGAACAGCTGACATTACTGAACCCAGTAACACAGGAGCAAGTGTTGACTGTGCTAACAGCATTCCAGGCAACAACTGGCGGTGTTGGAGCCCCCCCCCCCCCCCCCCCCCCCCCCCCCCCCCCCCCCCCCCCCCCCCCGACGTACACAGCAGGGGAACAGCTGACATTACTGAACCCCAGTAACACAGGAGCAAGTGTTGACTGTGCTAACAGCACTTCCGAGCAACAACTGGCGGTGTTGGAGCCCAGGGATGAGAGGAGGACAGGGTGGAGGCAGCAGGACTTTTTGACGTACACACAGCAGGGGAACAGCTGACATTACTGAACCCCAGTAACACAGGAGCAAGTGTTGACTGTGCTAACAGCACTTCCAGGCAACAACTGGCGGTGTTGGAGCCCAAGGATGAGAAGAGAACAGGGTGGAGGCAGCAGGACTTTTTGACGTACACACAGCAGGGGAACAGCTGACATTACTGAACCCCAGTAACACAGGATCAAGTGTTGACTGTGCTAACAGCACTTCCGAGCAACAACTGGCGGTGTTGGAGCCCAGGGATGAGAGGAGGACAGGGTGGAGGCAGCAGGACTTTTTGACGTACACACAGCAGGGGAACAGCTGACATTATGAACCCAGTAACACAGGAGCAAGTGTTGACTGTGCTAACAGCACTTCCAGGCAACAACTGGCGTGTTGGAGCCCAGGGATGAGAAGAGAACAGGGTGGAGGCAGCAGGACTTTTTGACGTACACACAGCAGGGGAACAGCTGACATTATGAACCCCAGTAACACAGGAGCAAGTGTTGACTGTGCTAACAGCACTTCCAGCAAAAACTGGCGGTGTTGGAGCCCAGGGATGAGAGGAGGAACAGGGTGGAGGCAGCAGGACTTTTTGACGTACACACAGCAGGGGAACAGCTGACATTACTGAACCCCAGTAACACAGGAGTCAAGTGTTGACTGTGCTAACATCAGCAACATGCGTTTGGACAGGGATAAGAGGAGGACAGGGTGGAGGCAGCAGGACTTTTTGACGTACACACAGCAGGGGAACAGCTGACATTACTGAACCCCAGTAACACAGGAGCAAGTGTTGACTGTGCTAACAGCACTTCCAGGCAACAACTGGCGGTGTTGGAGCCCAGGGATGAGAAGAGAACAGGGTGGAGGCAGCAGGACTTTTGACGTACACACAGCAGGGGAACAGCTGACATTACTGAACCCCAGTAACACAGGAGCAAGTGTTGACTGTGCTAACAGCACTTCCGAGCAACAACTGGCGTTGTTGGAGCCCAGGGATGAGAAGAGAACAGGGTGGAGGCAGCAGGACTTTTTGACGTACACACAGCAGGGGAACAGCTGACATTACTGAACCCCAGTAACACAGGAGCAAGTGTTGACTGTGCTAACAGCACTTCCAGGCAACAACTGGCGGTGTTGGAGCCCAAGGATGAGAAGAGAACAGGGTGGAGGCAGCAGGACTTTTTGACGTACACACAGCAGGGGAACAGCTGACATTACTGAACCCCAGTAACACAGGAGCAAGTGTTGACTGTGCTAACAGCACTTCCAGGCAACAACTGGCGGTGTTGGAGCCAGGGATGAGAAGAGAACTGGGTGGAGGCAGCAGGACTTTTTGACGTACACACAGCAGGGGAACAGCTGACATTACTGAACCCCAGTAACACAGGATCAAGTGTTGACTGTGCTAACAGCACTTCCGAGCAACAACTGGCGGTGTTGGAGCCCAGGGTCAAGGAGGATGTTTAAATACTAGATCAAGTATTTTCCTTGTTACATGTCAATTTTAAATGTCTAGACTTCAAACAAGAGAAAGATAACCTTTACTACCATAAGTTGATGATTTCATTTAAAAAAATATCTAGATAAATAAAGAATTGACAAAACATAAACACATACATTAACATGTTGAACAGCAATGCAAACCACAAAATAAATTAGTTAAGGAAATCTGCTATACGGTTGTACATAAAGCATACAAGTACATATCTGAATCCATTAATGATGGATAAGTAACAGTATGTACACCATTTTTATTGTAATAGACAATGAATGTCTGACTTCAAAACATCATCAGCATTACAAGTTATCTGTGTCATTAATAAAATGTTACATTTGCTGAATAATGTCACTAAACAGTTTATATAAAAATTATACAATTTCCTTCATGTAATACTCATAATATGTGCCAATAATCATTTTTATTAACAAACATAACCTTTAAAAAGTGCATAGTGCATAGTGAAAATTGCTATTTATGCCTGACTGTGGACTTGCAAGCATGACAACGGATAGATAAGGTATATATAGATGAGACTGCATAGCCACAGATGGTGAATGGCGATGTAATACTGTACCTCAATAAAGTGTGCGTCACTACTACATAATTTTTTTTATTATAGCTTTATAAACAGGGTACGTGCATGTATGCTTGTGCCTTTGTTTGGACGCACAGATTGCCTTCCTGCTGTGACGCGTTGGGTAGTGAACAGTTGTGTGCAGTGTTCACTGTAGTCTGAGGTTTTCAGTTTTGGAGTACAGATCACGCTCCAGTTAGTTCTTCAACCACTGCTGGTTGTAGTCTGCTGAGCGTGTGTCACTGCACATCCTTGAAATTTTTCTCTAATTGGTGCTGCTCCATTCTATTTCAAATAACTAAAATCTATTAGTGTGACGCGCTTCCATCCGTATGCAATACCATTGGTTGCAAACACTATAGAAGTACACAAAGGGGCCTTTCCACCTAGTGAACTGTTGTGTGCAGTGTTCACTGCAGTCTCTGAGGAATAACCACACTTAGGCCTTATAACTTTTCAGACTTTCTTTATCAATCTACCAAGATGAAGAAGGCAGGGAGTAAGGCACGTGGTCGTGGCCGTGGAGTTTCAGCAGGGAGAGGACGTGGGGATTCTGTGGCTGCTGCCGCCAACAGTGACACAGCATCCACCAGTTTTCCCCGTGAGCGTTCCTTTATGCGCACTTTTGTAGGAGGTCGGCGTACCCCCCTGCTGCGGGAAGAACAAATTGAAGCCGTTGTTGGTTGGATGTCAGCCAATGCATCGACTTCAATTGCTTCCACCTCCTCTCAGGACCACAGCACTGTTGAGCAACCATCTGTCTCTTCACCGCCTGCCAAATTGCCCAGGCAGTCAGAGAGTTCTGTACAGGAACAAGCTGAGTGTCTGCTTCTGTTCTCCGAATCTGTTGCTTGCAAACAGGGGCCCAGCCAAGCAGCATTCTGGAATGTGAAGAAGAGGGAGTATGCAGTGAGCGCAACAGCTGTGTCTCTCTGAATCTGAAGAGGCGGGTGAGACAGTGCCGATGGTCAGCACACCACAGAACGCATCTGATGATGATGAGACTCAGGTACCAGTTTCTGTTGAGCATGGTGCTGGCCAGACCACCCAACAGCAGCAGGTGTTGGAAGAGGGTAGTGGAGATGATGAGGTCCAAGACCCAACAAGGCGTGAGGAACAGGAAGGTGGTGGGAGCAGCTCAGAGGAATAATAATAATAATAATAATATTTATTTATATAGCGCCATCATATTCCGCAGCGCTTTACAGTTTAGCAGTTTCAGAACACAAGTCATAAGTAACAACGTTAACAATACAATAATTAAAGCAAAATAAGTCGCCCCTGCTCGTGACAGCTTACAATCTACAATGAGGTGGGGGAGATACAAAGTATAGGTGTTTATATACAATGGTGCATTTACAATGATGGTCCAGCCATCTTAAGGGAGTGAGGGATGGAGATAGTGAATGGGCTAGACACACACACACACTTACACAGAATACATAGAATGACTTTGATTAGTGATTGTGATAGGCCGCTCTGAACAAATGTGTTTTGAGGGAGCGCCTGAAACCATACAAATTGTGGATAGTCCTAATTTCTTGGGGTAGAGCATTCCAGAGGATTGGCGCAGCGTGGGAGAAGTCTTGTAGTGGGGAGTGGGAGGTACGGATTAGTGCAGAGGTTAGTCGAAAGTCGTTTGCAGAGCGCAGCAGTCGGTTAGGCCGATAGATAGAAATGAGGGAGGAGATGTAGGGGGGTGCTGCACTGTGGAGAGCTTTGTGGGTGACAACCAGTACTTTGAATTGTATCCTATAATGAATGGGCAGCCAGTGTAAGGACTGGCGAAGAGCGGACGCGTCCGAGTACCGATTAGCCAGATGGATTACCCTGGCTGCTGCATTAAGGATGGACTGGAAAAGGGATAGTCGAGTAATGGGGAGGCCAAGTAATAGAGCGTTGCAGTAGTCCGGTGGGAGTGGATCAATGCTACAGTGATGGTTTTTGTTGTTTCCATGGTGAGAAAAGGGCGGATTCTAGAGATGTTCTTTAGGTGTAGGCGGCAAGAGCGGGCAAGAGATTGCATATGGGAGGTGAAGGAGAGATTGGTGTCAAACATAACACTCAGACAGCGAGCCTGCTGCTGGGGTGGTTATTATGGAGAGGGATATGTCAAATTTAGGGAGGTTAGTAGACGGCGGGAGCAGAAGAAGTTCAGTTTTGGAGAGGTTGAGTTTCAGATAGAGAGCGGACATGATGTTGGAGACTGCGGACAGACAGTCGGTGGCGTTCTGTAGTACAGCGGGGTGAGGTCGGGGGATGACGTGTATAGTTGTGTGTCATCAGCATAAAGATGGTACTGAAAGCAAAATCTGCTGATGGTCTTTCCAATTGTGGCTGTGTAGAGAGAGAAGAGAAGGGGGCCAAGGACTGAGCCCTGGGGTACACCGACAGTGAGAGGAAGAGAAGATGACGTGGACTCGGAGCCAGAGAACAAAACACTGAAGGAGCAGTCAGAAAGATAGGAGAACCAGGAGAGAACAGTGTCCTTAATACCTAGTGAGTGGAGCCTAGACAGTAGGAGACGGTGGTCAACTGTGTCGAAAGCTGCAGAAAGGTAGAGAAGAATGAGCAAAGAGTGGTCACCGTTACGTTTTGCTGTAAGAAGGTCATTGCTCACTTTGATGAGAGCAGTTTCGGTCGAATGTAGGGTGCAGAAGCCGGACTGTGATGGGTCTAGGAGGGAGTGATTGGAGAGGTAACGGGTGAGGCGGGAGAAGACTAGGCGCTCCAAAAGTTTAGAGATGAAGGGGAGATTGGAGACCGGTCTGTAGTTGTTTGTGCAGGAAGGGTCTAGAGCGGGTTTCTTTAGTAGTGGAGTAATGATGGAGTGTTTGAAGGCAGATGGGAAAATGCCAGAGGAGAGTGAGAGATTAAAGATTTTATTTAGGTGAGTTGTGACAACTGGAGAGAGAGACTGGCGGAGATGTGAGGGAATGGGGTCGGTAGTGCATGTAGTCGGACGAGAGGAAGAGAGGAGTCTGGACTCTGGAGACTTCTTCTTCTGTGATGGGATCAAATGTGGAAAGTTAGCCAGGGGAACAGCAGGGTGGGATGGGAGTCACAGCCCTTGGTGGTTGAGAGCAGATTTCCTGACGGATAGTATCTATTTTTTATATAAAATGGGAGGCCAGGTCGTCAGCACAAATGTCTGTGATAGAGGCTTGTGCTTTTGGCCTGAGGAGGGAGTGAAAAGTGTCAAAAAGTTTCTTGGGGTTGTTGGCTAGTGAGTAGTGTTGAGCATTCCGATACCGCAAGTATCGGGTATCGGCCGATATTCGCGTTATCGGAATTCCGATACTTAATTCCGATACTTTTTCAATATCGTATACCGGAATCGGAAGTTCCCATAATTCTTTGAGAGGCAATGTGATGTTAGTCAGCCAATGATGAATCTTATGAAGTGTGGGCACATCCTGTAATGCTGCGGTCATCTTAACTAATGGCATGGCTGTGATTGGCTGCTGAAATGATGTCAGAATGCACTATAAAAGGCGCCGCAGCCATTTTAGCGTCACTGTGCTGTGAACTCTGTTAGGGACAGAACGCTACTCTGCTCACTCTGAGGGACAGTTAGATATTGCGATTTTGTGTACTACTGTGCTTGAGGCAGGCTAGTTTACCAACCGCTGTGTAAAGCTTCATTTTGCCAGTGTTGTTTTAAAGCTCTGTGCAAGGTGTGTGTGTGACAGTGCAGGTGACGCTGCAGTTTGCTCTGCATCCACCGCTGTTTTTAGGCATCTGCACGTGTCACTGACTCTTTTTTTTTTTATTTTATTTTGTGGAATTGGTGCAGCTCCATTATATTAGAAAAAAAGCAAATCTATTAGTGTGACGTGCTTCCATCCGTATACAATACATTGGTTGCAAACACTATAGAAGTACAGAAAGGAGCCTTTCACAGCTACTGAACAGTTGTCTGCAGGGTTTACTGTAGTCTGTGAGCTTTTAATTTTGTGAGTGCAGATTACGCTCCAGTTAGTTCTTCAACCACTGCCGGTTGTAGTCTGCTGAGCGTGTGTCACTGCCTCATCCTTCACATTTTTCTCTAATTGGTGCTGCTCCATTTTAGTGGAAAAAAATCTAATCTATTAGTGTGACGCGCTTCCATCCGTATACAATACATTGGTTGCAAACACTATAGAAGTACACAAAGGGGCCTTTAACAGCTACTGAACAGTTGTGTTTCAGTGTTCAGTGTAGTCTGTGAGCTTTTCATTTTGTGAGTGCAGATTACGCTCCAGTTTGTTCTTCAACCACTGCCGGTTGTAGTCTGCTGAGCGTGTGTCACTGCCTCATCCTTCACATTTTTCTCTAATTGGTGCTGCTCCATTTTAGTGGAAAAAAATCTAATCTATTAGTGTGACGCGCTTCCATCCGTATACAATACATTGGTTGCAAACACTATAGAAGTACACAAAGGGGCCTTTAACAGCTACTGAACAGTTGTGTTTCAGTGTTCACTGTAGTCTGTGAGCTTTTCATTTTGTGAGTGCAGATTACGCTCCAGTTTGTTCTTCAACCACTGCCGGTTGTAGTCTGCTGAGCGTGTGTCACTGCCTCATCCTTCACATTTTTCTCTAATTGGTGCTGCTCCATTTTAGTGGAAAAAAATCTAATCTATTAGTGTGACGCGCTTCCATCCGTATACAATACATTGGTTGCAAACACTATAGAAGTACACAAAGGGGCCTTTAACAGCTACTGAACAGTTGTGTTTCAGTGTTCACTGTAGTCTGTGAGCTTTTCATTTTGTGAGTGCAGATTACGCTCCAGTTTGTTCTTCAACCACTGCCGGTTGTAGTCTGCTGAGCGTGTGTCACTGCCTCATCCTTCACATTTTTCTCTAATTGGTGCTGCTCCATTTTAGTGGAAAAAATCTAATCTATTAGTGTGACGCGCTTCCATCCGTATACAATACATTGGTTGCAAACACTATAGAAGTACACAAAGGGGCCTTTCACAGATACTGAACAGTTGTCTGCAGGGTTCACTGTAGTCTGTGAGGAATAACCACACTTAGGCCTTATAACTTTTCTGACTTTCTTTATCAATCTACCAAGATGAAGAAGTCAGTGAGTAAGGCACGTGGTCGTGGTCGAGGCCGTGATTTGCAGCAGGAGAGGACGTGGGGATTCTGTGGCTGCTGCCGCACCCAGTGACACAGCATCCACCAGTTTTCCCCGTGAGCGTTCCTTTATGCGCACTTTTGTAGGAGCTCAGCGTACCCCCCTGCTGCGTGAAGAACAAATTGAAGCCGTTGTTGGTTGGATGGCAGCCAATGCATCGACTTCAATAGCTTCCACCTCCTCTCAGGACCACAGCACTGTTGAACAACCATCAGTCTCTTCACCGCCTGCCAAATTGCCCAGGCAGTCAGAGAGCTCTGTACAGGAGCCAGCTGAGTCTCTGCTTCTGTTCTCAGAATCTGTTGGCTTGCAAACAGGGGCCCAGCCAAGCAGCATTCTGGAATGTGAAGAAGAGGCAGTATGCAGTGATGCGCAACAGCTGTGTCTCTCTGAATCTGAAGAGGCGGGTGAGCCAGTGCCGATGGTCAGCACACCGCAGAACGCATCTGATGATGATGAGACTCAGTTGCCAGTTTCTGTTGAGCATGGTGCTGGCCAGACCACCCAACAACAGCAGGTGTTGGAAGAGGGTAGTGGTGGAGATGATGAGGTCCAAGACCCAACATGGCGTGAGGAACAGGAAGGTGGTGGGAGCAGCTCTGAGGAAGAGATTGCCCCAACGGTCCAAACAGTAGGGAGAGGTAGGCTGCAGACTCGCTTGCCTGTAGCCTCCAGTTTGGCACCCGTTCGGAGCAGTTCTCTTCCAACAGCCAAACCGGGCGCTCCCAGGACTTGCTCTGCGTGGTCCTTTTTTGATACAGTTGCAGATGATATTTGCTATGTCAAATGCAAGCTGTGTAATCAAAAAATTAAAAGAGGTAAAAGTGTCAGTAACCTTAATACAACAAATATGTGGAAACATGTGCGGTCAAAGCACTTTGTTGAGTTACAAAGACACACTGGAGATGTAGGCCAACCTACAGCAGCACCTACATCTTCAGCTCGTGTTGGAGCCTCTTCCTCCAGTTCACACACAGCTGGTTCGGCTTCCTCACAGGATCGCCATGGAAGAACCTCTGTCACTGTTGTCCAGAGACACAGTGTTATTCCACCCACAGCTGCAAGTTCCCTGTCATCCTCACACACCCAGGCCACAAAACAGCCATCGGTAGCACAGGCATGGGAGAAAAGACGGCCATACTCGGCAAACCATCCACGAGCACAGGCTCTGAATGCTGGCATTGCAAAACTCCTGTCCCTTGAAATGCTGTCATTCAGGCTGGTGGAGACTGACAGTTTCCGTGAATTAATGGCATTGGCAGTCCCACAATACAATGTGCCCAGCCGATTTTATTTCAGCAGGCAAGCCGTCCCTGGTCTGCAAAAGCATGTTGAGGCAAAAATTAAACATGCGCTACTAAACGCCGTCAGTAGCAAGGTCCACCTGACCACCGATGCGTGGACCAGTACCCATGGCCAGGGACGATACCTTTCACTCACTGCCCATTGGGTGAATGTTGTGGAGCCGGGTACACATCTTGCGAGTGGCGCTGTACGTGTTCTGCCAACTCCAAGGATTGCCGGAATAAAGTCTGTCCACATTGACTCCTCCTCCTACTCCAGTTCCTCAGAATCATCGCTGCAGGAGCCGTCACGGTCTACCTCCACATGGACCCGTGGACGCTTACCTGATGCGACCGATATGAGCACAGCCGTGGCCAAACGGCAACAGGCCGTTCTGAAATTAATTCCCATGGGGAATCGAAGCCACACAGCGCAGGAGGTCTGGAATGCCATCAAGCAGGAGAGCGACGTGTGGTTTTTGCCAGCGAATCTCCAGCCAGGCTTGGTAGTGTGTGACAATGGCCGAAATCTGGTGGCAGCTCTGGGCCTTGGCAAACTCACTCACATACCATGTCTGGCACATGTGCTCAACTTGGTCGTGCAGAGTTTTTTGAGGGACTATCCGGATCTTGATGCACTGCTGCACAAGGTCCGCCTAGAGTGCGCTCACTTGCGACGTTCCAGCATGGCCAGATCGCGCATTGCAGCTCTGCAATGCAGATTGCGCCTTCCTGAACATCGCATCATATGTGACGTATCCACCAGGTGGAATTCAACGTTACATATGTTGGAGCGGTTGTGTGAGCAGCAGCCAGCAGTTATGGAGTATCAGCTGCATCAGGCGCAATCAACACGCAATTTGCGCCGTCCACACTTCACCATTAATGAGTGGGCCACTATGAAGGACATGTGCCACGTTTTGCGTGCGTTTGATGAGTCAACGCGGATGGCGAGTGCAGATGATGCACTAGTCAGCCTGACTGTCCCCCTTATCTGCCTGCTTCAAAAAACACTGCAAGCAATAAGGGATGAGGTTTTGGAAGAGGTGGAGGATGAGGAGTCACAAATTCCATCACCTTCTGGAAAGTCAGCGCAACGTGGTTCCTCACAAAGGGCTGGGCAGGGCTCACTTTGTGAGGAGGATGAGGAGGAGGAGTCAATGGAGGAGGAAGACATCGCTCCAGAGGGAGGTACACAACGCTCTAGTCAGTATGTAGAGCGAGGGTGAGGTGATGCAGAGCAGGCAGAGATAACGCCTCTTGCAGAGGACAGCGTTTCTTTGCCAGTTGGGAGTCTGCAGCACATGGTTGATTTCATGCTGCAGTGCCTAAGAAACGACCGCCGCATCGCCCACATTCTCACGACGTCTGATTATTGGGTGTACACCCTCCTAGACCCTCGCTACCGGGACAACGTCAAAAGCCTCATCACACCGTTGAACCGGGAGCGTAAAATGCGGGAGTACCAAGACACACTGGTGCAATCCCTAATGTTCTACCTTACTGCCGAGAGCACTGCTGCTGCTACTGCTTTACAAAGCAGCTCTGTGCGTCGAGGCAGTGTAGAGAGCTCTGCAACAAGAGGGAGCACACGCAGTGCCTCTGCACAGGGAAAGACCAGTATGTTAAAAATGTGGCAAAGTTTTGTGGCAGCGCCACAAATGTCTACACCATCCGAGAGGGCTCCAGTCAGCGGGAGGCAACGTATCCGTCAGATGGTGACAGACTACTTGGCTTTGCCTCTCAGTGTACTCCCAGATGGCTCTTCCCCATTCAAGTTTTGGGTCTCTAAGCTGGATACATGGCCAGAGCTTAGCCAGTATGCATTGGAGGTGCTGGCTTGCCCTGCTGCCAGTGTATTATCGGAGCGCGTCTTTAGTGCTGCAGGTGGTGTACTAACAGACCGTCGCATGCGACTATCCTCCGATAATGTAGACCGGCTTACTTTTCTGAAAATGAACAAGGCATGGATCTCGCCAGAATTTGTCTGTCCGTTTTCAGATTAAATAACTGGTTCGCAACGTTATCCATGTCTCCTGTTATGTTCATCTTTCTACCACCTGAACTCTACTCCCTGGGCTCCAACACTGCCAGTTGCTGCTCAGAAGTGTCGTGTCCACAGAACAAAACACAAGCTCTACTGTTAGTGGGGTTCAGTAACGCCAGCTGTTCCCCTGCTGTGTGAACGGCAAGAAGTCTCCTGTTCGCGACACATGGACAGAAAAACACATGACCAACATGCTCCAAATAGGGAAGAGCCGTCACCCTGCTTGTTATGCTGAAAACATGAAATTGTGAAGTTTTGCAGGCCTAGAATGATAAATTTTTGTGACAAATATGGACAAATAATAATTTGTCATCACAGCGCATATCTGCACATGTCTATTACAAATGGTAACAAAAATAAAACATAGTCTACTCTTCACATTTTGAAATTAATGCATAAAAGTACATTTCAGACTTATGAATTAATGCTTTTTAAGGAACTTTATCTGTACCTGTAAGATAATGCAGTCAATGGATGTACGAATCATTAAATCCTCATCATCATCATCACGAGTTTTATTTATGACAGACATTATAAAATACACATACTGATGCCAACTGTAACTTCAAACACCATATATGAAATGGCCAGCATGTAAACATGGTAATAATGTCCAATAATAAATTATTACATCTAGAAAGTGCATCATGCATACTGACAATAGGTAGTTATACCTGCAAGTGCTGTTGAAACAACCACAAGAGATATAAATTAATACTGGTATATAGGTATCACAGTGCATAGTTACTCATGGACAATGTTGATGTATTACTGTATCTCAATTAAGTCAGCGTCAACCATTAGGCTTGTTAGTCTTGTACATTGTTAAAGAGGGAACGTAATTTTTTTGTTTGTCATAGGTGGAGTATTACACATTAAATTATTACTGCTGTATTTTTTTTTGCGTCCCTATTGCGCAATAACGCAGCCTAACCTCACATTTGATAGTCAGCTAATTGCCACACGCTACCCTACCCTACGCGTGACAGTAGGAAGGTAGTGTTGACGGATAAAGCTTTGCGCAACCAGACATTCTTTTACCCTCTTCAACACTCTACAAGCAAAAAATGCATGATTTCAGCCGCAGACTTTATTGACGTACAGTATAACATCGGCATTACCCATCAGAGGCTGTCCACTGTCTGATACAGACATAGAATATACCTTTGCTATCCGTAGCCTTTGTTTCACCTACACTTGCAGGCACACACTTAAATTGTGACAAACAATGCCTAATGTTTTTTTAAATGGTTATTTTTTATTGTACATTATTGTGTCATCAATCACATTGATGAGTCCATGCTGGACATGTCATACATGCTATAGAAAGTTACGATTTTATGAACTTAAATAATTGAAATGTCTGTGACTGTCACATAAAATTTGCGATGATGATGATGAGTGACTATTACAAAATCCATTGTCTTCACTATGTTATGGTTTAACATAGCGTTCCTTAAGCATTATTCATAAAAAAAAAATGGACTTTTATTCTTAAATTTACAACACTATATTTTGTTACCAATTTTTTGGGTGTTGTGTTGTTCCATTTATTTTTGGCATGTGCATATATGCGTTTATATTTGTATTTTCTTTATTTTTCCTTCTTGAAATTAGAAAACATGTGTATCTTTGTACCGTGTTAGCCAGTAGATAGAAAAATATTTAGACTTCAGAGTCAGCAGTGGTTGATACCTTTTAATGGATAACTGAAAAGATGGAAACAAATTGCAAGCTTTCAAGGCTACTCACGTCTCTTCATCAGGGAAAGACTAACTAAAAAAATTAAGCATCACATATTTCTATACACAACAGGACACAGGAATAGTGCAATAGGTAAGACAAGTAAGTGACGTGTATCAGAACTGTCATTATCTCACAGGGATGAACATAAATATTGGAACAGTTCCTAGATAAGGATAGAAAGTTTGATTGCCCTCTCATTGGCGTATTTTTTGGGTTTTCATGACCCTGGAAGGGCATAGACGCAGATTCCTTAATTGATATAGAATGACATAAATCCATGTGATCTATTCATTCCATCACTAACAGTGTCAAAGGTCATGATGAGCTTATATTCTGAAACCTTTGTACGTTTCTCATATTTGAAGTTATATTTTAATACCAGTAATTCCATATCCATGATGCTATGACCGGGCATACAAAAGTCTTTTGCCACAGGTAAATTCATTAATTTATCTGTGATTGTGTGGCGCTGATAATTCATCCTTGTTCTCCTTTTTGTTGCCGGTCTCCCCTCACTTGTCCCTCCCTCACTTGTCTTAGCTATTCCTGTGTCCTGTTGTGTGTAGAAATATGTGATTCTTCATTTTTGGCTTTACTCTTAGCCTGATGAAGACACCTGAGTAGTCTCGAAAGCTTTGAATTTGTTACCATATTTTCAGTTAGCCATTAAACGTTATCAACCACAGAGGACTGTCAAGTATAAATATTTTTCTATTCTTGTAATTGAAATTTATCATTTTATTGTTGTAGTAAAAGTTCATTTATTCTTGTTTGAAGTACATACATTTGCAATGGCCACGTAACAAGGCAATAACTCAATATTTTGTGCCTACACCCTCCTTGACCCTGGGCTTCAACAGCGCCAGTTGCTGCTCAGAAGTGTTAGATGCACAGATGAAAACAATCGCTGATGTGTTTGTGGGTTCAGTAACGCCTGCTGTTCCCCTGCTGTGTGTCTGGCAAAAATTACTGCTGCTAACTACAACTTCAACTTCAAACGTCTCATACTAGGCCTCTGCCTACACCCTCCTTGACCCTGGGCTTCAACAGCGCCAGTTGCTGCTCAGAAGTGTTAGATGCACAGATGAAAATAATCGCAGATGTGTTTGTGGGGTTCAGTAACGCCTGCTGTTCCCCTGCTGTGTGTCCAGCAAAAATTACTGCTAGCTACCTAATCATGGTGAAAAAAACATGACATCTCAAAGTGTCTAGTGCTACACATAGATATGAGGCTACACCATGATTTCTAAGCTGTAAACATTTGAAACGTCAACTTTCAAACCATAAAATGATTTGTCTTTGTCACAAATCTGTAACAAAATAATTGTGACATATTATTACAGATATGCACATGTCGAAAACAAATGCAAACACAAAAGCCTACTTACGCTATAGGATACTGATGGTCAACCTTGTCACTCCATAGCTTAGACAAATCCAACTCACATCATGATGACTCAAATACTGCAATGTTGGAAGTGCATAAAGTGCATAATGTGGGTTGAACTTTGACAACTGCTGCAGTGCGAAGGTTATACTTCAGTGTTCTTGCCTTTGAAATAAAAGCATACAAGTAAATATAATATCCAATGTTGATTAAGGGACGTGATGTACACCTGTAATATTGTGCAAACAATGCATGTAGGAATAGTCCTCTTCAACATTACTTATATTTGTGTCATTTTAAAAAATACATATTTGATTAGAAAGTTAACAGCCCATATCATAAAGGTCCTTCATGTAAACATGATAATCGCTAACAAAAATCATGCATTACCTTGGTAAAGTCAATAGTGCATAGTCACAATAGCAAAATATATACCTGTAAGTGGTGCTGAAAGAACGACAACTGATAGAATAGGTGAATGATATCTATTTATCAGACTGAATAGCGACACCTGTACAATGTCGATATAATACTGTACCTTAACAAAACAGCTGTGTCACACCTCACACGCATTTTTCTTGTAGCTTGTTATGTAATAGGGCACATGCGTGTATGTTTCATCATAGGTGCATGTTTACTGAGTAAAGCAGTCATGACAACGCCTTTGTGTTGTCGGTACGCTTGCGATGATGAACGATGCGCACCGTGAATGTTAGTCTGCGTCATAAGACGCACAGACGCTCCAATACCCAACGCGTCACAGCAGGAAGCCAGTCTGTGCGTCCAAACAAAGGCGCAAGCATACATGCACGTACCCTTTTATAAAGCTATATAAAAAAAAGGATGTAGTAGTAACGCACACTTTATTGAGGTACAGTATTACATCGCCATTCACCATCTGTGGCTATGCAGTCTCATCTATATATACCTTATCTATCCGTTGTCATGCTTGCAAGTCCACAGTCAGGCATAAATAGCTGTTTTCACTATGCACTTTTTAAAGGTTTTTTTTGTTAATATAAATGATTGGCACATATTATCAGTATTACATGATGGAAATTTTAGATATTTTTAAAAACTGTGATATTATTCAGCAAATGAAAATGGTGTACATACTGTTACTTATCCATCATTAATGGATTCTGATATGTACTTGTATGCTTTTATTTAAAACCGTATAGCAGATTATTTAACCGATTTTTATTGTGGTTTGCATTGCTTTTCAACATGTTAATGTATGCGTTTATGTTTGTCAATTATTAATTTACATATATTTTTTAAAGTAAAATCATCATCTTATGGTACTAAAGGTTATATTTCTCTTGTTTAGAGTATAGACATTTTTAATTGACACGTAACAAGGAAAATACTTGATCTAGTATTTAAACATCCTCCTTGACCCTGGGCTCCAACACCGCCAGTTGTTGCTTGGAAGTGCTGTTAGCACAGTCTACACTTGCTCCTGTGTTACTGGGGTTCAGTAATGTCAGCTGTTCCCCTGCTGTGTGAACGGCAAAAAGTCCTGCTGCCTCCACCCTGTTCTCTTCTCATCCCTGGGTTACAACACCGCCAGTTGTTTCTCGGAAGTGCTGTTAGCACAGTCTACACTTGCTCCTGTGTTACTGGGGTTCAGTAATGTCAGCTGTTCCCCTGCTGTGTGAACGGCAAAAAGTCCTGCTGCCTCCACCCTGTTCTCTTCTCATCCCTGGATTACAACACCGCCAGTTGTTTCTCGGAAGTGCTGTTAGCACAGTCTACACTTGCTCCTGTGTTACTGGGGTTCAGTAATGTCAGCTGTTCCCCTGCTGTGTGAACGGCAAAAAGTCCTGCTGCCTCCACCCTGTTCTCTTCTCATCCCTGGGTTACAACACCGCCAGTTGTTTCTCGGAAGTGCTGTTAGCACAGTCTACACTTGCTCCTGTGTTACTGGGGTTCAGTAATGTCAGCTGTTCCCCTGCTGTGTGAACGGCAAAAAGTCCTGCTGCCTCCACCCTGTTCTCTTCTCATCCCTGGGCTACAACACCGCCAGTTGTTTCTCGGAAGTGCTGTTAGCACAGTTAACACTTGCTCCCGTGTTACTGGGGTTCAGTAATGTCAGCTGTTCCCCTGCTGTGTGAACGGCAAAAAGTCCTGCTGCCTCCACCCTGTTCTCTTCTCATCCCTGGGTTACAACACCGCCAGTTGTTTCTCGGAAGTGCTGTTAGCACAGTCTACACTTGCTCCTGTGTTACTGGGGTTCAGTAATGTCAGCTGTTCCCCTGCTGTGTGAACGGCAAAAAGTCCTGCTGCCTCCACCCTGTTCTCTTCTCATCCCTGGGTTACAACACCGCCAGTTGTTTCTCGGAAGTGCTGTTAGCACAGTCTACACTTGCTCCTGTGTTACTGGGGTTCAGTAATGTCAGCTGTTCCCCTGCTGTGTGAACGGCAAAAAGTCCTGCTGCCTCCACCCTGTTCTCTTCTCATCCCTGGGTTACAACACCGCCAGTTGTTTCTCGGAAGTGCTGTTAGCACAGTCTACACTTGCTCCTGTGTTACTGGGGTTCAGTAATGTCAGCTGTTCCCCTGCTGTGTGAACGGCAAAAAGTCCTGCTGCCTCCACCCTGTTCTCTTCTCATCCCTGGGTTACAACACCGCCAGTTGTTTCTCGGAAGTGCTGTTAGCACAGTCTACACTTGCTCCTGTGTTACTGGGGTTCAGTAATGTCAGCTGTTCCCCTGCTGTGTGAACGGCAAAAAGTCCTGCTGCCTCCACCTGTTCTCTTCTCATCCCTGGGTTACAACACCGCCAGTTGTTTCTCGGAAGTGCTGTTAGCACAGTCTACACTTGCTCCTGTGTTACTGGGGTTCAGTAATGTCAGCTATTCCCCTGCTGTGTGAACGGCAAACAGTCCTGCTGCCTCCACCCTGTTCTCTTCTCATCCCTGGGTTACAACACCGCCAGTTGTTTCTCGGAAGTGCTGTTAGCACAGTCTACACTTGCTCCTGTGTTACTGGGGTTCAGTAATGTCAGCTGTTCCCCTGCTGTGTGAACGGCAAAAAGTCCTGCTGCCTCCACCCTGTTCTCTTCTCATCCCTGGGCTACAACACCGCCAGTTGTTTCTCAGAAGTGCTGTTAGCACAGTTAACACTTGCTCCCGTGTTACTGGGGTTCAGTAATGTCAGCTGTTCCCCTGCTGTGTGAACGGCAAAAAGTCCTGCTGCCTCCACCCTGTTCTCTTCTCATCCCTGGGTTACAACACCGCCAGTTGTTTCTCGGAAGTGCTGTTAGCACAGTCTACACTTGCTCCTGTGTTACTGGTGTTCAGTAATGTCAGCTGTTCCCCTGCTGTGTGAACGGCAAAAAGTCCTGCTGCCTCCACCCTGTTCTCTTCTCATCCCTGGGCTACAACACCGCCAGTTGTTTCTCGGAAATGCTGTTAGCACAGTTAACACTTGCTCCCGTGTTACTGGGGTTCAGTAATGTCAGCTGTTCCCCTGCTGTGTGAACGGCAAAAAGTCCTGCTGCCTCCACCATGTTCTCTTCTCATCCCTGGGCTACAACACCGCCAGTTGTTTCTCGGAAGTGCTGTTAGCACAGTCTACACTTGCTCCCGTGTTACTGGGGTTCAGTAATGTCAGCTGTTCCCCTGCTGTGTGAACGGCAAACAGTCCTGCTGCCTCCACCATGTTTTCTTCTCATCCCTGGGCTACAACACCGCCAGTTGTTTCTCGGAAGTGCTGTTAGCACAGTCTACACTTGCTCCTGTGTTACTGGGGTTCAGTAATGTCAGCTGTTCCCCTGCTGTGTGAACGGTAAAAAGTCCTGCTGCCTCCACCCTGTTCTCTTCTCATCCCTGGGTTACAACACCGCCAGTTGTTTCTCGGAAGTGCTGTTAGCACAGTCTACACTTGCTCCTGTGTTACTGGGGTTCAGTAATGTCAGCTGTTCCCCTGCTGTGTGAACGGCAAACAGTCCTGCTGCCTCCACCATGTTCTCTTCTCATCCCTGGGCTACAACACCGCCAGTTGTTTCTCGGAAGTGCTGTTAGCACAGTCTACACTTGCTCCTGTGTTACTGGGGTTCAGTAATGTCAGCTGTTCCCCTGCTGTGTGAACGGCAAAAAGTCCTGCTGCCTCCACCCTGTTCTCTTCTCATCCCTGGGTTACAACACCGCCAGTTGTTTCTCGGAAGTGCTGTTAGCACAGTCTACACTTGCTCCTGTGTTACTGGGGTTCAGTAATGTCAGCTGTTCCCCTGCTGTGTGAACGGCAAACAGTCCTGCTGCCTCCACCATGTTCTCTTCTCATCCCTGGGCGACAACACCGCCAGTTGTTTCTCGGAAGTGCTGTTAGCACAGTCTACACTTGCTCCGTGTTACTGGGGTTCAGTAATGTCAGCTGTTCCCCTGCTGTGTGAACGGCAAAAAGTCCTGCTGCCTCAACTTTATTTTCCCTGGTACCTTGTTTCCCATCCGGGTTCCAGTACCGTCAGTGGTTCTCCGCAGTGCCTTTGGCCTAGTGCCTCCATGTCGTATCCGAGTTCCAGCAACGTCTGCTGGTCCTTGTAGTGCTTTGGAGCACAGGTAACTCCTGCTAGTAACCGTGTCCCAGTAACGTCAGCTGGTCCTCGTGTGCCATTGGCTCTTTTCCTTCTGCTGACCCTCCGGTTCCAGCACAGTCAGCTGTCCTCGTTACTTTCATTGGGCTCTCTGTACCTTCTGCTACCCCATCCGGGTTCCAGTACCGTCAGCTGGTTCTCCGCAGTGCCTTTGGCCTAGGTGCCTCCATGTCGGTATCCGAGTTCCAGCAACGTCTGCTGGTCCTTGGTAGTGCTTTGGAGCACAGGTACCTCCTGCTTAGTAACCGTGTCCCAGTAACGTCAGCTGGTCCTCGGTTGTGCCATTGGCTCTTTTCCTTCTGCTGACCCTCCGGGTTCCAGCACAGTCAGCTGGTCCTCGTTACTTTCATTGGCTCTTGTACCTTCTGCTACCCATCCGGGTTCCAGTACCGTCAGCTGGTTCTCCGCAGTGCCTTTGGCCTAGGTGCCTCCATGTCGGTATCCGAGTTCCAGCAACGTCTGCTGGTCCTTGGTAGTGCTTTGGAGCACAGGTACCTCCTGCTTAGTAACCGTGTCCCAGTAACGTCAGCTGGTCCTCGGTTGTGCCATTGGCTCTTTTCCTTCTGCTGACCCTCCGGGTTCCAGCACAGTCAGCTGGTCCTCGTTACTTTCATTGGCTCTTGTACCTTCTGCTACCCATCCGGGTTCCAGTACCGTCAGCTGGTTCTCCGCAGTGCCTTTGGCCTAGGTGCCTCCATGTCGGTATCCGAGTTCCAGCAACGTCTGCTGGTCCTTGGTAGTGCTTTGGAGCACAGGTACCTCCTGCTTAGTAACCGTGTCCCAGTAACGTCAGCTGGTCCTCGGTTGTGCCATTGGCTCTTTTCCTTCTGCTGACCCTCCGGGTTCCAGCACAGTCAGCTGGTCCTCGTTACTTTCATTGGCTCTTGTACCTTCTGCTACCCATCCGGGTTCCAGTACCGTCAGCTGGTTCTCCGCAGTGCCTTTGGCCTAGGTGCCTCCATGTCGGTATCCGAGTTCCAGCAACGTCTGCTGGTCCTTGGTAGTGCTTTGGAGCACAGGTACCTCCTGCTTAGTAACCGTGTCCCAGTAACGTCAGCTGGTCCTCGGTTGTGCCATTGGCTCTTTTCCTTCTGCTGACCCTCCGGGTTCCAGCACAGTCAGCTGGTCCTCGTTACTTTCATTGGCTCTTGTACCTTCTGCTACCCATCCGGGTTCCAGTACCGTCAGCTGGTTCTCCGCAGTGCCTTTGGCCTAGGTGCCTCCATGTCGGTATCCGAGTTCCAGCAACGTCTGCTGGTCCTTGGTAGTGCTTTGGAGCACAGGTACCTCCTGCTTAGTAACCGTGTCCCAGTAACGTCAGCTGGTCCTCGGTTGTGCCATTGGCTCTTTTCCTTCTGCTGACCCTCCGGGTTCCAGCACAGTCAGCTGGTCCTCGTTACTTTCATTGGCTCTTGTACCTTCTGCTACCCATCCGGGTTCCAGTACCGTCAGCTGGTTCTCCGCAGTGCCTTTGGCCTAGGTGCCTCCATGTCGGTATCCGAGTTCCAGCAACGTCTGCTGGTCCTTGGTAGTGCTTTGGAGCACAGGTACCTCCTGCTTAGTAACCGTGTCCCAGTAACGTCAGCTGGTCCTCGGTTGTGGCCATTGGCTCTTTTCCTTCTGCTGACCCTCCGGGTTCCAGCACAGTCAGCTGGTCCTCGTTACTTTCATTGGCTCTTGTACCTTCTGCTACCCATCCGGGTTCCAGTACCGTCAGCTGGTTCTCCGCAGTGCCTTTGGCCTAGGTGCCTCCATGTCGGTATCCGAGTTCCAGCAACGTCTGCTGGTCCTTGGTAGTGCTTTGGAGCACAGGTACCTCCTGCTTAGTAACCGTGTCCCAGTAACGTCAGCTGGTCCTCGGTTGTGCCATTGGCTCTTTTCCTTCTGCTGACCCTCCGGGTTCCAGCACAGTCAGCTGGTCCTCGTTACTTTCATTGGCTCTTGTACCTTCTGCTACCCATCCGGGTTCCAGTACCGTCAGCTGGTTCTCCGCAGTGCCTTTGGCCTAGGTGCCTCCATGTCGGTATCCGAGTTCCAGCAACGTCTGCTGGTCCTTGGTAGTGCTTTGGAGCACAGGTACCTCCTGCTTAGTAACCGTGTCCCAGTAACGTCAGCTGGTCCTCGGTTGTGCCATTGGCTCTTTTCCTTCTGCTGACCCTCCGGGTTCCAGCACAGTCAGCTGGTCCTCGTTACTTTCATTGGCTCTTGTACCTTCTGCTACCCATCCGGGTTCCAGTACCGTCAGCTGGTTCTCCGCAGTGCCTTTGGCCTAGGTGCCTCCATGTCGGTATCCGAGTTCCAGCAACGTCTGCTGGTCCTTGGTAGTGCTTTGGAGCACAGGTACCTCCTGCTTAGTAACCGTGTCCCAGTAACGTCAGCTGGTCCTCGGTTGTGCCATTGGCTCTTTTCCTTCTGCTGACCCTCCGGGTTCCAGCACAGTCAGCTGGTCCTCGTTACTTCCATTGGCTTTTGTACCATCACCAACAGGACAAAGAAGGTTAAGACAAACTACAAGATACAGAACAAGAGACAGAAGAACAATAAGCAGAAGATCAAAAAGCAGAAGAACATTAAGTATAAGACCAAAATGAAGAGCAAAATATATGCTCTAAATTCTAAGCAGAAGAAGACTAAGCAGTGTATGGGGGTGAGTCCGTTCCTCCTCGTGGTGCCCCTGGAAAATGCCTGATGCTGCTGCAGGCTAAACTGAACGCGGACAAATACTGTTGTAATTAAAATCTTTCGTGACAGCAAGAACGGAAGGATGAAAATTCAGAGTTTTACAGATTACAAGTACAGGAATGTCTGTCACAAATAAGAATATGATGAAAAGGATGAATAGGAAGAAGATGAAGAAGTAGAATATGAAGAATAATAACTGTTTAATAAGAACAATATAAGTAATGTTAACAAAAAGATGAATAGCAAGAAATTTTAGAAGATTAAGAAGGTGAAGATGAAGAATAATTTGATGAGAAAGATGATGCTGCTGAAGATTATGAAGGAGAAAGTGTGTGAAAAGTTAAAAAGGTGAAGAGCATGGAAGTTGTGAAACAGACATATTTGACAAAATAGAAAAAAGGTTAACAACATTGTCAATTTCTTCGTCAATCCAAACGTATTTCAAAAAAAGAAATATTAATGCTATTCCATTGCATTGTGTTAAACATCTATGCCTTTAATGTCTCCTCAACCTCCCCAATAAATTCTACATTACTCTTTGTTGTTTTCCTTCATGTACAATTAACCAACAAGGCAAGAATGGTTTTTTTTTAATTCCGATATTTTGTTCCCATAGACTTACATTGTATTTCCGGTATCGGTATCGGGTATCGCCGATATTTTTTGTGTATCGGCGATACCATTCCGATTCCGATACTTTTGGATATCGGAAAGTATCGCTCAACTCTACTAGTGAGGAGATCAGGGTGGTGAAGTAGGTCTGTTTGGCGAGGTGAAGGGCAGCATTATAAGTTCTTAACATGAATTTAAAGTGGATGAAGTCTTGTGGTGTGCGGGTTTTTCTCCAAAGGCGTTCAGCACTCCTAGAGCATCGCTGAAGAAGTTGAGTTTGCAATGTGAGCCAGGGCTGTTTTACTGTGTTTTTGGAAGTTCTGAGGGTGAGCAGCGCTACTTGGTCAAGGGTGCTTCTAAGAGTGTCATTGTAGTGATGAACAGCCAGATCAGGACAGGAAAAAGAGGAGATTGGGGACAGTGATGAGTGTAGGGAATCTGAAAGTGTCTGAGGGTTAATGGCTTGTAGATTTCTGAATGTGTGGTAGGTAGGAGTGCGCTGGGGTGGTGGATTTTTTGTGAGCGTGAAGGAGAGAATGTTGTGGTCAGACAGTGGAAGCGGTGAGTTATTTAGGTGGGAGATTGAACAGAGGCGGACAAAGACCAGGTCAAGGGTGTTACCATCCTTGTGTGTCTCAGAGGTTGAAAGCTGTGAGAGGCCTAGAGAAGTGGTTAGTGATAGAAGGAAGATAGAGGAAGACATTGCCCCAACGGTACAAACAGGAGGGAGAGTTAGGCTGCAGACTCGGTTGCCTGTAGCCTCCAGTTTGGCACCTGTTCGGAGCAGTTGTCTTCCAAAAGTCAAAACGTGCGCTCCCAGGACTTGCACTGCGTGGTCCTTTTTTGACACACTTGCAGATGATATTTGCTATGTCAAATGCAAGCTGTGTAATCAAAAAGTAAAAAGAGGTAAAAGTGTCAGTAACCTCAATACCACTAATATGTGGAAACATGTGCGGACAAAGAACGTAGTTGAGTTACAAAGACACGCTGGAGATGTAGGCCAACCTACAGCAGCACCTACATCTTCAGGTCGTGTTGAATCCTCTTCATCGAGCTCACACACAGCTGGTTCGGCTTCCTCACAGGATCGCCATGGAAGAACCTCGGTCACTGTTGTCCAGAGACAAAGTGTTATTCCACCCACAGCAGCAAGTTCCCTGTCATCCTCACACTCCCAGGCCACAAAACAGCCATCGGTAGCACAGGCATGGGATAAAAGACGGCCATACTCGGCAAACCATCCACGAGCACAGGCTCTGAATGCTGGCATTGCAAAACTCCTGTCCCTTGAAATGCTGTCATTCAGGCTGGTGGAGACTGACAGTTTACGTAACTTAATATCATTGGCAGTCCCACAATACAATGTGCCAAGCCGATTTTATTTCAGCAGGCAAGCCGTCCCTGGTCTGCAAAAGCATGTTGAGGGAAAAATTAAACATGCGCTACTAAACGCCGTCAGTAGCAAGGTCCACCTGACCACCGGTGCGTGGACCAGTACCCATGGCCAGGGAAGATACCTTTCCCTCACTGCCCATTGGGTCAATGTTGTGGAGCCGGGTACTGATCTTGCGAGTGGCGCTGTACGTGTTCTGCCAACTCCAAGGATTGCAGGAATCAAGTCTGTACACATTGACTCCTCCTCCTACTCCAGTTCCTCAGAATCATCGCTGCAGGAGCCGTCACGGTCTAACTCCACATGGACCCGTGAACGCTTACCTGTTGCGACCAATATGAGCACAGCCGTGGCCAAACGTCAACAGGCCGTCATGACATTAATTTCCATGGGGACACAGCGCAGGAGCTCTGGAATGCCATCAAGCAGGAGAGCGACGTGTGGTTTTTGCCAGCGAATCTCCAGCCAGGCTTGGTAGTGTGTGACAATGGCCGAAATCTGGTGGCAGCTCTGGGCCTTGGCGACCTCACTCACATACCATGTCTGGCACATGTGCTCAACTTGGTCGTGCAGTTTTTTGAGGGACTATCCGGATCTTGATGCACTGCTGCACAAGGTCCGCCTATAGTGTGCTCACTTGCGACGTTCCAGCATGGCCAGATCGCTGATTGCAGCTCTGCAACGTAGATTTCGCCTTCCTGAACATCGCATCATATGTGACGTACCCACCAGGTGGAATTCCACTTTACATATGTTTGAGCGGTTGTGTGAGCAGCAGCCAACAGTAATGGAGTATCAGCTGCATCAGGCGCAATCAACTCGCAATTTGCGCCGTTCACACTTCACCACTACTGAGTGGGCCTCTATAATAATAATAATAATAATCTTTATTTATATAGCGCCAACATATTCCGCAGCGCTTTACAGTTTAACAGTTTCAGAACACAAGTCATAAGTAACAACGTTAACAATACAATAATTAAAGCAATATAAGCCGCCCCTGCTCGTGAGAGCTTACAATCTACAATGAGGTGGGGGGAGATACAAAGTACAGGTGTTTATATACAATGGTGTATTTACAATGATGGTCCAGCCATTTTGAGGGAGTGATGGATGGATGGAGATAGTGAATGGGTTACACACACAGACTTACACATAGAATGACTTTGATTAGTGAATGTGATAGGCCGCTCTGAACAAATGTGTTATGAGGGAGCGCCTGAAACCATGCTAATTGCGGATAGTCCTAATTTCTTGGGGTAGAGCATTCCAGAGGATTGGCGCAGCATGGGAGAAGTCTTGGAGTCGGGAGTGGGAGGTACGGATTAGTGCAGAGGTTAGTCGAAGGTCGTTTGCAGAGCGCAGCAGTCGGTTAGGCCGATAGATATAAATGAGGGAGGAGATGTAGGGGGTGCTGCACTGTGGAGAGTTTTGTGGGTGACAACCAGTACTTTGAATTGGATACTATAATGAATGGGCAGCCAGTGTAAGGACTGGCGAAGGACTCTATGAAGGACATCTGCCACGTTTTGCGGGCATTTGATGAGTCAACGTGGATGGCGAGTGCAGATGATGCACTAGTCAGCCTGACTGTCCCCCTTATCTGCCTGCTTCAAAAAACACTGCAAGCTCTAAGGGATGAGGTTTTGGAAGAGGTGGAGGATGAGGAGTCACAAATTCCATCACCTTCTGGACAGTCAGCGCAACGTGGTTCCTCACAAAGGGCTGGGCAGGGCTCACTTTGTGAGGAGGATGAGGAGGAGTCAATGGAGTAGGAAGACATCGCTCCAGAGGGAGGTACACAACGCTCTAGTCAGTATGTATAGCGAGGGTGGGGTGATGCAGAGCAGGCAGAGATGACGCCTCTTGCAGGGGACAGCGTTTCTTGGCCAGTTGGGAGTCTGCAGCACATGGTTGATTTCATGCTGCAGTGCCTGAGAAACGACCGCCGCATCGCCCACATTCTCACGTCTGATTATTGGGTGTCCACCCTCCTAGACCCTCGCTACCGGGACAACTTACAAAGCCTCACCACACCGTTGAACCGGGAGCGTAAAATGCGGGAGTACCAAGACACACTGGTGCAATCCATAATGTTCTCCATTCCAGCCGAGAGCACTGCTGCTGCTACTGCTTTACAAAGCAGCTGTGTGCGTCGAGGCAGTGGAGACAGCTCTGCAACAAGAGGGAGCACAAGCAGCGCCTCTGCACAGGGCAAGATGTTTTCATTTGGTAGCTGAGGAGAGCAGGCAAAAAAGGCAATACACCAGAGAGGTTGGAATCTATGGGATTGCAGTACCCTGACTAACCACCACAACTAAAGGCAGCCGTGGAGCGTACCTACGTTGGTCCTAGACGCCTCGTCACAGCCTGAGAAGCTAACTACACCTAAAGATAGAAAGAGGAAAGCTATCTGCCCCGGAGCAGATCCCCAAAGAACATAGAAAGCCCCCAAACATGTAATGGCGGTTAGACAAGAAGAAATACTGACACAGACAGAAAATAGTATGAGAAAACGTTGGGGCCCAAACTTCCTAAATAGAAAAGGATAGGAAGGGCACTTACTGCAATCCCAAAAAACCCTGAAAAGTACCAACTCTACTAATTACAAAAACACCTGAGATCACACGACCTCTACCACCTAAATTAGTTCTCTGGTGTAACAAAAACTAAACAGCAGCCACTGAAAAAACTGGAAAAGGCAAATGAACAAACAACAGTGGCTGAACTAAACTGAGAGAAGCACAAGCCCCCCAAGGGGACCCGGCAGACCCCCACAGAAGTGCAGGACAAAATGCAAAAAACAAGCACAAAAAAATAAAAGAAGAAAATGTCTTATCTGTTAGCAAAAGATGCAGGCACGAAACAGCAAGCTACAAAGTGTACAGGAATCAAAGATGAGACCAGAACAATTGATCACCGGCAACCCTGATGGGAGGGAACCTCCCTTATATAAGACCAGTCAGTAACACCTGATCTCCAATCTTCACAATCTTCATTGGATAGTTCAGTACTGTTTGTAACCACCAGAGGGAGATTCTGCTCAGAATTCATTTCTAGCACATTCACAACAGCAAGACCAGTATGTTCCAAATGTGGCGAAGTTTTGTGGCAGCGCCACCAATGTCTACACCATCCGAGACGGCTCCAGTCAGCAGGAGGTAACGTTTCCGTAAGATGGTGACAGACTACATGTCTTGCCCTCTCAGTGTACTCCCAGATGGCTCTTCCCCATTCAAGTTTTGGGTCTCTAAGCTGGATACATGGCCAGAGCTTAGCCAGTATGCATTGGAGGTGCTGGCTTGCCCTGCTGCCAGTGTATTATCGGAGCGCTTCTTTAGTGCTGCAGGTGGTGTACTAACAGACCGTCGCATGCGACTATCCTCCGATAATGTAGACCAGCTTTGGATCTCGCATGAATTTGCCTGTCCGGTTTCAGATTAAATAACTGGTTGGCAACGTTATCCATGTCTCCTGTTATGTTCATCTTTCTACCACCTGAACTCTACTCCCTGGGCTCCAACACTGCCAGTTGCTGCTCAGAAGTGTCGTGTCCACAGACCAATACACAAGCTATAGTGTTAGTGGGGTTCAGTAACGCCTGCTGTTCCCCTGCTGTGTGTCTGGCAAAAATTAATGCTGCTAACTCCAAATTAAACTTCTAACATCTCATACTAGGCCTCTGCCTACACCCTCCTTGACCCTGGGCTTAAACACCGCCAGTTGCTGCTCAGAAGTGTTGGATGCACAGATCAAAACAATCGCTGATGTGTTTGTGGGGTTCAGTAACGCCTGCTGTTCCCTGCTGTGTGTCCGGCAAAAATTACTGCTAGCTAGCTACACATGTTGAAAAAAACATGACATGTTAAAGTGGCTACTGCTACACATAGATAAGAGGCTACACCCTTATTTCTAAGCTGTAAACAAGTGAAATGTCACCTTTAAAACCGTAAAATTATTAGTCTTTGTCACAAATCTGTAACAAAATAATTGTGACATATTACTGCAGATATCCACATGTCGAACACAAATGCTAACACAAAAGCCTACTTATGCTATAGGGTACTGATGGTGAACCTTGTCACTCCATAACTTTGACAAATCCAACTCACATCATGCCTCAAATGCTGCAATGTTGGAAGTGCATAATGTGGGTTGAACTTTGACAACAGCTGCAGTGCGAAGGTTAGCCTTCAGTCTTCTTGGCTTTTAAATAAAAGCATACAAGTAAATATAATAATCCATTGTTGATTAAGGGACGTGATGTACACCTGTAATATTGTGCAAACAATGGATGTAGGACTAGTCCTCTTCAACATTACTTATATTTGTGTCATTTGAAAAAATACATATTTAATTAAAAATTTAACAACCCATATCATAAAGGTCCATCATGTAAACATGAGAATCGGTAACAAAAATCATGCATTACCTTGTTAAAGTCAATAGTGCATATAGTCACAATAGCAAAATATATACCTGCAAGTGGTGCTGAAACAACGACAACTGATAGAAAAGGTGAATGATATCTAGTTATCAGACTGAATAGCGACACCTGTACAATGTCGATATAATACTGTACCTTAACAAAAAGGC
Source organism: Oophaga sylvatica (assembly GCA_033576555.1). Classification (NCBI taxonomy): domain Eukaryota; kingdom Metazoa; phylum Chordata; class Amphibia; order Anura; family Dendrobatidae; genus Oophaga; species Oophaga sylvatica. The sequence continues at coordinate 449,474,833 of JARQOD010000003.1, read as the reverse complement.
TGTTAGCAACCAATGTATTGTATAAGGATGGAAGCGCGTCACACTAATAGATTTGAGTTATTTGAAATAGAATGGAGCAGCACCAATTAGAGAAAAATGTCAAGGATGAGGCAGTGACACACGCTCAACAGACTACAACCAGCATTGTTTGAAGAACTAACTGGAGCGTGATCTGCACTCCAAAAATGAAAACCTCAGACTACAGTGAACATTGCACACAACTGTTCACTAGCTGTGAAAGGCCCCTTTGTGTACTTCTAGACTGTTTGCAACCAATGTATTGGATACGGATGGAAGCACGTCACACTAATAGATCACTGTTAATTTCAATTGAATGGAGCAGCACCAATTAGAGAAAAATGTCAAGGATGAGGCAGTGGCACACGCTCAGCAGACTACAACCAGCAGTGGTTGAAGAACTAACTGGAGCGTGATCTGCACTCCAAAAATGAAAACCTCAGACTACAGTGAACACTGCACACAACTGTTCACTAGCTGTGAAAGGCCCCTTTGTGTACTTCTAGACTGTTTGCAACCAATGTATTGGATACGGATGGAAGCACGTCACACTAATAGATCACTGTTAATTTCAATTGAATGGAGCAGCACCAATTAGAGAAAAATGTCAAGGATGAGGCAGTGGCACACGCTCAGCAGACTACAACCAGCAGTGTTTGAAGAACTAACTGGAGCGTGATCTGCACTCCAAAAATGAAAACCTCAGACTACAGTGAACACTGCACACAACTGTTCACTAGCTGTGAAAGGCCCCTTTGTGTACTTCTAGACTGTTTGCAACCAATGTATTGATACGGATGGAAGCACGTCACACTAATAGATCACTGTTAATTTCAATTGAATGGAGCAGCACCAATTGAGAAAAATGTCAAGGATGAGGCAGTGGCACACGCTCAGCAGACTACAACCAGCATTGTTTGAAGAACTAACTGGAGCGTGATCTGCACTCCAAAAATGAAAACCTCAGACTACAGTGAACACTGCACACAACTGTTCACTAGCTGTGAAAGGCCCCTTTGTGTACTTCTAGACTGTTTGCAACCAATGTATTGGATACGGATGGAAGCACGTCACACTAATAGATCACTGTTAATTTCAATTGAATGGAGCATCACCAATTAGAGAAAAATGTCAAGGATGAGGCAGTGGCACACGCTCAGCAGACTACAACCAGCAGTGTTGAAGAACTAACTGGAGCGTGATCTGCACTCCAAAAATGAAAACCTCAGACTACAGTGAACACTGCACACAACTGTTCACTAGCTGTGAAAGGCCCCTTTGTGTACTTCTAGACTGTTTGCAACCAATGTATTGTATACGGATGGAAGCGTGTCACACTAATAGATTTGAGTTATTTGAAATAGAATGGAGCAGCACCAATTTGAGAAAAATGTCAAGGATGAGGCAGTGGCACACGCTCAGCAGACTACAACCAGCATTGTTTGAAGAACTAACTGGAACGTGATCTGCACTCCAAAAATGAAAACCTCAGACTACAGTGAACACTGCACACAACTGTTCACTAGCTGTGAAAGGCCGCTTTGTGTACTTCTATAGTGTTTGCAACCAATGTATTGGATACGGATGGAAGCACGTCACACTAATAGATCACTGTTAATTTCAATTGAATGGAGCAGCACCAATTCCACAAAATAAAAAAAAAAAGAGTCAGTGAGTGACACGTGCAGATGACTACAAACAGCGTTGGATGCAGAGCAAACTGCAGCGTCACCTGCACTCACACACACACCTTGCACAGAGCTGTGAAAACAACACTGCAAGGAAAAAGGATGATTTACAGAGCGGTTTCTCAAATAGCCTGCCTACAGAACAATTCACAAAAACGCTATCTCTAACTGTCCCTCAGAGTCAGCAGAGCAGCGTCCTGTCCCTAACTTAATTCACAGCACAGTGACGGTAAAATGGCGGCTGCGCCTTTTATAGTGCATTCTGACATCATTTCAGCATCCAATCACAGCCATGCCATTAGTTAACATGACCGCAGCATTACAGGATGTGCCCACACTTCGTAGGATTCCTCATTGGCTGTCTAAAATCACATTGTCTCTCAAAGAATTATGGGAACTTCCGATTCCGGTATACGATATATGAAAAATGTCGGAACTAAGTATCGGAATTCCGATACAGCGAATATCGGCCGATACCCGAAACTTGTGGTATCGGAATGCTCAACTCTAGTCTTAGCCTACTTATAGACACAATTTTACTGGCCAAAAACAAAAGAAATGCAAGCCAGATATTTGAAAGTGTGTTATCTCCGTCACATTCCTCATCTATCTGTGGGCTTCAAATTGTGGCATTTGAGGCCTCCATTCAACTGTTTTTGCTGTGTGTTACTCCAAGTATTAACACAATTTAGCTGTAAAAAATAAAAATACAGGCCACATATTTTAAAAGTGTGGTATCTCTGTCACACGCCTCATCTATCTGTGGGCTACAAATTGGGGTATTTCACACCTCCATTCACTTGTTTTTGCTGTGTGTTACCCTAGTTCTTGACAGTATTTTGCTGTAAAAAAATAAAAATACAGGCCACATATTTTACAGTTTATTCCCATAGTCCTCGATATAACAGGCGAGGGACACTTCATGAAATCATATTAATACCAAATCCATAGGGGAAGGTGCCACCCATAGATAAGAAGTGAAAGAGAGAAGAAATTTCATAAAATATTTTGCTTTATTAAATATACTAATCAACAAATACACAAATAAAACATATAGAAAAAAGGGTAAGGGAGACTCCAAAAGAGAAAAAGAGGGGAGAAATTGCAATGTGCCACCGTGATACACCACTAGGGCTAGCAATGATGACAAATGACAAATAAGCACAAATGACCTAAATATAGGAGCATAATGCTTTCATTGTTAAGATAAAATGTATTAACTAGCAGCAAGGACATGCCTTTCAATTAGAAAAGAATAATGATAGACGTGCCTATAAAGTATTTGTCATACACCCAGGTTTGCCAGAACAACATAAGCCACAATAGTCATGGTGGTGGGAATTAAATACACCTAAAAATGAGCCATGAATGGAACATGAGTGCCTAAATGAATCAGAGGTAAATATCCTCAACGTACCTAAATACTGAAGTGTAGAAGCTGGCAATAGGGTGATGGAGATCAGGGGCAGAGGCAGCTCCCCATCTCCATCACCCTATTGCCAGCTTCTACACTTCAGTATTTAGGTACGTTGTGGGATATTTACCTCTGATTCATTTAGGCACTACGTTCCATTCATGGCTCATTTTTAGGTGTATTTAATTCCCACCACCATGACTATTGTGGCTTATGTTGTTCTGGCAAACCTGGGTGTATGACAAATACTTTATAGGCACGTCTATCATTATTCTTTTCTAATTGAAAGGCATGTCCTTGCTGCTAGTTAATACATTTTATCTTAACAATGGAAGCATTATGCTCCTATATTTAGGTCATTTGTGCTTATTTGTCATTTGTCATCATTGCTAGCCCTAGTGGTGTATCACGGTGGCACATTGCAATTTCTCCCCTCTTTTTCTCTTTTGGAGTCTCCCTTACCCTTTTTTCTATATGTTTTATTTGTGTATTTGTTGATTAGTAAATTTAATAAAGCAAAATATTTTATGAAATTTCTTCTCTCTTTCACTTCTTATCTATGGGTGGCACCTTCCCTATGGATTTGGTATTCACATATTTTACAGTGTGGTATCTCCGTCACACGCCTCATCTATCTGTGGGCTAAAAATTGTGGCATTTCAGGCCTCCATTGAACTGTTTTTGCTGTGTTACTCCAATTATTAAAATTATTTTGCTGCAAAAAATAAAAATACAGGCCACATATTTTAAAAGTGTGGTATCTCCATCACATTACTCATCTATCTGTGGGCTACAAATTGTATCACTTCAGGTCTCCACTGAACTGTTTTTGCTGTGTGTTACTCCAATTATTAACACTATTTTGCTTTAAAAAAAAAACCATAAGCTTTTTTGCCGCGACCACCCCTTGAGGTCTTTTTGGGGTATCAAAATGTCAGAAATCTACAGGACAGTGCTCAAATGACGTGGGACATTTCTGACTCCTAGGTCACTGCTGTGAACAATGTTGTCAGAGTGCTATGCACTTTTACAGGCGCACACTAAAACATACAAGAGCAAAACCAAAATTGAGTTTCCTGGGAAATATGTTAAGGAATATCCTTTCCAGGGTAATGATTTGTATGTAATGCAAAATAAAAAACTCAAAACAAAAATGTACCTCCACCACTTGGGCTATGTTCACACGTAGTGTTTTTGTTGCGTTTTTCAACTTTAGCATTGTTTTCAACCATTACAAATGCATTCATTGGGAAGTCATTTTAACATTTAACAACCGTAGCTGGCCATGTGGTGTGTGACACATCATCAGACACATCCTGTTTCATTTATGAAGGAGGGACTCTGAAAGTCACAAAGCCTATTTTTATAGGGGCATTATGCGGCATTAATATTCTTAAAGGGCCATCAGCCAGCTGTGCTTTGTTGTTCCCATTATTAAACAGTGGGTCTCCTATATTGCTATTGCCTATGCAGTGAGTTGATGGGCTGCCAAAAATTAGGACGCACCCCAAAACCTCTTTGACAAGGCCCATTATAAGAAAGTGGGTCTCCCATAGTAATTGCTTATGCATTGAATGCAAGGCCTGCCTTGCCCCAAAGTTACACACACCCCAATAACCCTTTGAACAGCCGTCCTGGATGGCCACATAAAACCAAAGTTCCCATTATTAGAAATGCAGGGGGTCTTAAGCAATATGGAGAAGACCCTGAAGGAGCGGAGAACAGAGAGGCAAATACACTGACAATGGGACATTCTTTATATGTGAGGGGAGACCAGGGCATGCAAGGGCAGACAGTAACAGCCACAACTACAGCCCTGGCCCTCCCCCACATATACACTTCCTGATTTTGGCTGTTTGCTGTTATCCTCCTCCTTCTCCTCATCCTCATCTTTCACCACCACTATATCACCATGGTGACCGTGGTCCGTGTTGCCCCTTCCAACTTAGTGTTTTCAAGGGTGTTTATGATGCCCGTAAAAAAAATGTTTACACAGTATGTTGATGTGTACCCCCCAGGGGGAAATGTTTGTCAGACCATACACTTAGTGTATGGCGATTGCAAGTATAAGAGACACGCTCCTGTCTAAAGTGAAAATTTTTTATGAGGTCCTCCTCCACGTTTTTTTCCAAGGGGAATTGGTGTGCGTGCAAATTTGGGACAGGCCTTGCATTAAGTGCATAGCCTGCAAACAGTATGGGAGTACCAAATTCTAATAATGGGAACTTTGGTTTCATGTAGCCATTCAGGACGTTGGTTCAAAGGGTTATTGGGGTGCATGTAACTTTGGGGCAGGGCAGGGCTTGCATACAATCCATATGTAAATAGTGTGGCAATACCAAATAAATAATAATTGGAACATTGGTTTCATATGGCCATCCAGTACGTCGGTTCAAAGGGTTATTGGTGTGCGTGTAACTTTATGCCGAGGCGGGCCTTGCATTCAATGCATAAGCTAACAGTGTGGGAGTACCAAATTAATAATAATGGAAACAATGCTTTCAGGTGGCCATCCAGGACGTCTGTTCAAAGGGTTATTGGGGTGCATCCAAATTTCATTCAATGCATAGGCAATAACAGTATATAACAGTATAGGAGACCCACTGTTTAATAATGGGAACAACAAAGCATAGCCGGCTGATGTCACTTTAAGAATATTAATGCCGCCTGATGCCCCTATAAAAATAGGCTTTGTCACTTTCAGAGTCCCTCCTTCATAAATGAAACAGGATGTGTCTGATGATGTGTCACACACCACATGACCAGCTAAGGTTGTAAAATGTTTAAATGACATTTTCCAGTGAATACATTTGTATTGGTTGACAGCAACGCTAAGTGTAAACATAGCCCAAGTGGTGGAGGTACATTTTTTGGGGGTTTATTTATTTTGCCTTACATACAAATCATTGCCCTGGAAAGGATGTTCCTTAACATATTTCCCAGGAAAATCCATTTTGGTTTCCTTTTTGTATGTTTTAGTGTGCACCTGTAAAAGTGGCGTACCACTCTGACAACATTGTTCACAGCAGTGACCTAGGAGTCAGAAATGCTTTCATAGGTCTTACCCATGATGTTCCCATGTTATTTGCTCACTGTTCCCTTAGATTTCCAACATTTTGAAATCCTGAAAAGACCTCCGGGGGGTGGGTGGGTTGCAGCAAAAAAGCTCAGTTTTCGCATAGACTTACATTGGGTTCGTGCACCAGAGCACTCCAATTTGCTCGATCCGAGCAATGAACACCCGAGCATTTTAGTGCTCACTCATCACTAGTTCTATCGCATTGATAAAAGTATGTATAGAATTTGTTAAATGTTTACAGTCACTTCAGTGAAGAGCACTCATCACAGTGAGACTTGTGTTGCAGCTTTAACCAACTGTGCTGTTCTGGATTCACAGCCACACGGCTCAGTATTGCGGTATAATATCCTCCATTTTGTCTTCCATAGTGTTGCTGCTCCTGAACATGTTTTACATAGAGAAACAAGAGCAAGAATCCCTCAGTTTACTATGTATCAGAGACATCATAGCAGCTGGTCTTTACTCACTAGCTCAGAGTGAACTGAAAATCAGAGAAAGTGCATGCCAAGGGGAAAACTGGTGAAAAATACAGATACAAGTCATATGTTGGCCAAAGATGGTGTTATTCCTTGTGTACACACATGACAGTTTATTTTGAAAAGTTACCTGAAATGACAGGTGAACTTTAACATCCTCAAGGATACTGTTCCGTAAGAGCAAGACATTTTACTTCTCCTGGATGACCATGACAATATTAGCAAAGGTAGGTGCCATATTGGTCCCCATGACAATCCTGTGAGCGAAGGTGCATAAAAAAAACAAGAGAAAGTAGTTCATTTTTCATACCAATTCAACTAAATATGTTAAAAATACAACATATTCTTTGGTATATATAGCTTTGGATAACTTAATGGGGCCATCTCATGATCAAAGGAAGCTTTAAAAAGAGGTCACATCAAAGGTTGTTAAGATAACGCCATTGGGTACTTGCTTCAATTTCGATAAAAAATGTATGAATGGTCTTGTCTAGCAAAAGAACTCAATACCATCTCTAGTAAACTAGCAATATTGTTAAAACTTGACACTAACTCAAACATTATGGGGTATCTTGGTGGGTTTTATAGAGGATATATAATACCTGAGTATTAGGGCATTCTATACAGAAGATGTCATGCCTCACAACTTGGGAATCACACAGTATTGTATTGTTGCTATTATACTGCTATGCAATCAGATTTGCTTTTCAGAAGTTAGTCTTGTCTCTCTCCATGTAGCCAGCTGTGATGTAAGTAGCCCCTCACTTCTTCCTCTTCCGTTAATGTTGGTCATCCATCTTGCTCGGTTTATCCGTGTACATCTCAGAATTGTCTTTTTACCTACTGGAGTTGTTTGCGGCTGCTTCAGCTCTTGCACCTACTGCTGTAACTAATGTGCAGAATACAATAATTCAGCATGAGAATAAACCTTCTTCTGAAATCTTCATACATGCCTCTGCTCTGCAGTCGAGTCAAGCTATCTGATTAAGTTTCTTGTTGTGAGTACTAGTTCAATACAATCATATATAGAAATGTCTGAAAATCCCCATACTCAAAGCCTACTTATGGAGTCAGAATAGAGGAAATTATGCATATTTTTGTCTATTATACCACCTCCAATTCCATTATATAGAAGTGTCTTAAATAGGTTGTTCAGTTAAAACAATAAAGTGTGTATCCTACAACTGTGACACACCAATTTTCAGAATTGGAATTTTGTATCTCAAATGGGGAACATCTATTTTGCAAGATGTTGTGGTAGCTCGAACACCTGACCACTACTCTGTTCACTCTTTATGGGGCTGTTAGAAAAAAGCTGAGCATTTGGCAGCATTATAGGTAATGAATGGAGGGAATGTCAGATTGTGGAAAATTTTATCCCCGTTACAAAATGACTTGGTAAATCAGACATTCAACCACCACTTTATTCTTTTCTTGTGGGGTTATCTGAACAAGCCAAGTTAATGCTCGGCAGCTCACAGGGAATTGAGTCGGAGGTTGAATATATACCCCCGCCGTTCTATTAAAACAGGGATAAAAGTTCCCTCTTCTATCGGTAAGTGTGGGTTCTAGTGGTTGGACATCCACCGATCAACAAGATAGCCTCTCGATAGGTGATAACTTGTTTTCGCTGAACAACCACTTTAAGTCATTTGACTATGGTGAGCTTGGCATCTAGGTTCACCTTTTGTATAAAGCCACATCAGCTAAGTGACACCTAATTTAAAAAATTTATGCCATCATTTCCATGATGACATCTCATGAATGGATGGTGATGTCTTCGTCATTGGACGATTCCTTCGGTTCCACCATTTCTACTTTAGTCAGTTAAATATGAGAATCTGAGTAATTAGTCAAAAGTTTTTCTGGAGATATTTTGATCTAATTTCCGAGTTCTCGTCGGTGCTTAGTAAAGGGCTTTCATTTTTGGTCATCTGCCTCTTAAGTCTCCTTGTCACCGTCCTTGTCTCTTGTTTTCCATAGGCAGTTATAGGAAATGCTTCAAACAAAAGTCATTGTTGGAGTGGTTGTAATTTTTTATATCTTTATACTTCATTTGGAGGCTTTCAAGAAATTTTGTTATATTATCTTTTATTATTATGTGTAGCGCTTCTTTTGGCATGATTCCCAGATTATAATCGTTTTTGGCAAAGGCCCGGAAATATTATCTTTTGTGAAACATTTTAAATTCAAGGCTATATAGACAGGTGAAAAAATTAATTGGGCTCTGTTTTAAGGGATGATTGCGTAAGATCATTTGGATAGTTAAAATAGCAGATTCGGCAATTAAAGTTGATTTTGTTTGCATATGAGCATTACAAAATTAGCCATGTGACTTCTATGTAATATTAGCTTGTGTAACTCAATAAAGTTCGGATAAACCCTAATACTTACACCTGAGTACTGTGTGTTAGTGATTTTCCCTCTATTTGTAATTGTTCTTTATTTGCAAGGAAGAGACTACTGTAATATAAGGAAGGCTACTGTTACAGTCATCTCCTTCCTATCCAAGAGAACTGTTGTGTCTTTGTCCTTTTCGGTGTTTTCCTATTGTGAGTCATGTACCTTTCCTGATTTGTAGGCATAGGCATCGTGATAATAATGTAATTTTTTGTCTTCCATTTGGTCTATTGCCTGGACACACTCCATTACAGAGATATTAGCACAGTATTTGGCACCTACTGAGTTAATTTTGTTAAATCTAAATAAGTATTATTAGAGAGTTTTCACAGGGGAGTGCACTTCTTCCTCCTGTATGATGTTGCCCAATCATAAGCTGGCTGCAACACACAGGAGAAAAACAACATACCCCACAATATCTCAGTATAGGTTACTCCTGAGTGAAATGTAATGACAGACAGGCGGTAAAAACTGGGGCAAGAAATATCTGAAGTCAGATTTTTCAAAGGCTTTATGGACTGATGAGGTGAGACTGACTCTTGACGGACTAGAGGGATGGGCCAGTTGCAGGATCAGTAATGAGCACAGACCCCCACTTCCACACCAGCAAGGTGGAGGTGGGATACTGCTATGGGCTGGTATTATTGAAAGGGAGCTACTTTGACTTTTTTATGTTGAAGATGGACTCAAAATCAATTTCCAAACCTACTGCTAGTTTTCAGAAAACACTTTCTTCAAGCAGTGATGCAGACAAAAGTCTGCATCTTTCAAGAAAACCATGATTTTTATGCAGGACAATGCTCCATCACAGCATCGAAATCTCCACTGCTTAGCTGTCAGTAAAGGCCTTAAAGATGATCTAACGACTACCGAGAACTTATACAGTCATGGCCAAAAGTTTTGAGAATGACACAAATATTATATTTTCACATGATCTGCTGCCCTCTGGTTTTTATGTGTGTTTGACAGATGTTTGTATCACAGACAGAAATATAATAATTGCAGACATATGAGTAACAAAAGCTTATATTGACAGTTAGAATGAGTTAATGCAGCAAGTCAATATTTGCAGTGTTGACCCTTCTTCTTCAGGACCTCTGCAATTCTCCCTGGCATGCTCTCAATCAACTTCTGGACCAAATCCTGACTGATAGCAGTCCATTCTTGCACAATCAATGCTTTCATTTTGGCAGAATTTTTAGGTTTTTGTTTTTCCACCCGTCTCTTGATGATTGACCACAAGTTCTCAATGGGATTAAGATCTGAGGAGTTTCCAGGCCTTGGACCCAAAATCTCTATGTTTTGTTCCCTGAGCCATTTAGTTATCACCTTTGCTTTATGGCAAGGTGCTCCATCATGCTGGAAAAGCATTGTTGATTGCCAAACTGCTCTTGGAGGGTTGGGAGAAGTTGCTCTTGGAGAACATTCTGGTACCATTCTTTATTCATGGCTGTGTTTTTAGGCAAGACTGTGAGAGAGCCGATTCCCTTGGCTGAGAAGCAACCCCACACATGAATGGTTTCAGGATGCTTAACAGTTGGCATGAGACAAGACTGGTGGTAGCGCTCACCTTGTCTTCTCTGAATGAGGCGTTTTCCTGATGTCCCAAACAATCGAAAAGGGGATTCATCAGAGAAAATAACTTTACCCCAGTCCTCAGCAGTCCACTGCCTGTACCTTTTGCAGAATATCAGTCTGTCCATGATGTTTTTTCTGGAGAGAAGTGGCTTCTTTGCTGCCCTCCTTGAGACCAGGCCTTGCTCCAAGAGTCTCCGCCTCACAATACGTGCAGATGCACTCACACCTGCTTATTGCCATTCCTGAGCAAGCTCTGCACTGCTGGTAGCCCGATCTCGCAGCTGAAACACTTTTAAGAGACGATCCTGGCGCTTGCTGGTCTTTCTTGGGCGCCCTGAAGCCTTTTTGGCAACAATGGAACCTCTCTCCTTGAAGTTCTCAATGATGCGATAGATTGTTGACTGAGGTGAAATCTTTCTAGCTGCGATACTCTTCCCTGTTAGGCCATTTTTGTGCATTGCAATGATGACTGCGCGTGTTTCTTTAGAGATAACCATGGTTAACAGAAGAGAAACAATGATGCCAAGCACCAGCCTCCTTTTAAAGTGTCCAGTGGTGTCATTCTTACTTAATCATGACAGATTGATCTCCAGCCATGTCCTCATCAACACCCACACCTGTGTTAATGGAGCAATCACTGAAAAGAGGTTAGCTGGTCCTTTTAAGGCAGGGCTGCAATGATGTTGAAATGTGTTTTGGGGGATAAAGTTCATTTTCTAGCCAAATATTGACTTTGCAAGTAATTGCTGTTAAGCTGATCACTATTTATAACATTCTGGAGTATATGCAAATTGCCATTAGAAAAAGTGAAGCAGTAGACTTTGTAAAAATTAATATTTGTGTCATTCTCAAAACTTTTGGCCATGACTGTAGGCTCTTTTTAAACGGGAGATTTATGGTGAAGGAGAACAGTCAAATTTCTGAACAGTGACTCTTGGTAGGTGCTGCCCAAAAAGTTGATTGTAAACAGAATAGGAAACTGACAGACTTCATGGATGTAGCTTATGACAGCGGCCTCTAAACTTTTATCGCTCACTGCTTCCTTTGGCCTCACTCAATGGTCCTCTGCGGCCACTCACAAAGATGGTCACACGCTCGACCTTATCTTCACCCGCCTCTGTTCCCTTACTAATCTCACTAACTCACCCCTTCCCCTGTCTGACCACAACCTACTGACGTTCTCTTCTCTCTCCTCTTCTAGTGCACAACCCCCACTCCACAAACTCACTCACCCTCGCAGAAATCTCAAACACCTCAATTTACCAATGCTCTCTGAGTCCCTCCTCCCTCTTACAGACATATCTTCACTTCACGACACAGATTCTGCTGCCACCTTTTATAACACTGCAATAACAGCAGCACTTGACTCGGCTGCCCCCTCACTCATAGCAAAACTTGTACAATCAACAGGCAGCCCTGGCTGACCAGCCTTACCAAAGAACTGAGACGGGCTTCCAGGGTTGCTGAGTGAAGATGGAAAAAATCCCGCTCTGCCGAGCACCTAACCGCATACAAGCAGTCCCTCACCAGCTTCAAGTCCACACTCACTGCTGCAAAGCAAACTTACTTCTCATCTCTCATATCCTCCCTGTCTCACAACCCTAAACAGCTCTTCAACACTTTCAATTCTCTACTCTGTCCCCCAGCACCTCCCCCTTCTCCTCTCATTTCTGCTGAAGACTTTGCCTCTTTCTTTAAGCAGAAGATCGATACGATCAGAGAAAGCTTTGGCCCACAGCCCCCATTGCCCCTCTTAGCTGCTCAACCCTCTTCCTCCAAAGCCAACTTCTCCACCATGACAGAAGATCAGCTCTCCACCCTCCTATCAAAATCACACCTCACCACTTGCATGCTTGACCCGCTGCCATCCCACCTCATCCCTAGCCTCGCCACCGTCTTCACCCCTACTCTAACACACCTCTTCAACCTCTCACTTACAAATGGTGTCTTCCCCTCATCCTTCAAACATGCCTCGATCACACCCATTCTCAAAAAGACCTCCCTTGACCCATCCTCTGTGTCTAGCTATCGCCCGATATCTCTTCTCCCTTATGCCTCAAAACTACTGGAACAGCATGTCCATCTTGAACTGTCCTCCCACCTCTCCTCCTGCTCCCTCTTTGACCGCTTACAATCAGGCTTCCGACTGCATCACTCAACTGAAACTGCCCTAACTAAAGTCACCAACGACCTACTAACCGCCAAGAGCAAGCGTCACTACTCTGTCCTCCTTCTCCTGGACCTGTCTTCTGCCTTTGACACTGTGGACCATTTCCTCCTGTTACAGATTCTCTCATCTCTTGGCATCACAGGCTTGGCCCTATCCTGGATCTCATCATATCTAACAAACCGAACATTCAGTGTCTCCCTCTCCCACACCACCTCCTCACCTCGCCCCCTGTCTGTCGGTGTTCCCAAGGTTCAGTTCTTGGACCCCTACTCTTCTCCATCTACACCCTCGGCCTGGGACAGCTCATAGAATCCCATGGTCTTCAGTATCATCTCTACGCCGATGACACGCAGATCTACCTATCTGGACCTGACCTCACCTCCTTACTGACCAAAATCCCACAATGTCTGTCTGCTATTTCTGCTTTCTTCTCTGCTCGCTTTCTAAAACTGAACATGGACAAAACAGAATTCAACATCTTTCCCCCATCTCACTCTACCCCCCCACCAGACCTGTCCATTAACATCAATGGCTGCTCACTTTCCCCAGTCCCGCACGCTCGGTGCCTCGGAGTGATCCTCGACTCTGCCCTCTCTTTCAAGCCACATGTCCAAACCCTAGCCTCCTCCTGCCGTCTCAAACTCAAAAATATTTCCCGGATCCGTGCATTCCTTGACCATGAAAGTACAAAAACACTAGTGCATGCCCTCATCATCTCCCGCCTCGACTACTGCAACCTCCTACTCTCTGGCCTTCCCTCTAGCACTCTGGCACCACTCCAATCCATCCTGCACTCTGCTGCACGACTAATACACTTGTCTCCCCGCTATTCCCCAGCCTCTCCTCTCTGCCAAGCCCTTCATTGGCTTCCTATCATTCAGAGGCTCCAGTTCAAAACCCTAACCATGACCTACAAAGCCATCCACAATCTGTCTCCTCCATACATCTGTGACATGGTCTCCCGGTACATACCCACACGCAACCTTCGATCCTCTCAAGATCTCCTCCTCTACTCCCCTCTTATCTCTTCTTCCCACAACCGCATACAAAGCTTCTCCCGAGCCTCTCCCATACTCTGGAACTCTCTACCCCAACACATCAGACTCGCGCCTATCATGGAAACTTTCAAAAAGAACCTGAAGACCCACCTCTTCCGACAAGCCTACAACCTGCAGTGATCATCAGTCTACTGAACCACCGCACGATCAGCTCTTCCCTCTCCTAGTGTATCCTCACCCATCCCTGTAGATTGTGAGCCCTCGCGGGCAGGGTCCTCTCTCCTTCTGTACTTGTGTGTGCCTTGTATTGCTCATGTTTACTGTACTTGTCTATATTTGCCCCTCTTCACATGTAAAGCGCCATGGAATAAATGGCGCTATAAAAATCTATAATAATAATAATAATAATAATAATGACAGAAAAGAAGAGCGTCTGCATTAATCACAAATTTATTTTGATGTGTCAAAATGTATTTTTGTACATTTTGAGTTGTTTGGTTATTTTTCTCACTGTAATAGATAATAAAAAAATTGAGATGAGAAAATTTACATTTTTCATTTAGTTGAATAATAATATCTGCACAATAATAATTGTCCAATAATTCTGAACACATACAGTAAGTTCCAGAAATATTTGGACAGTGACGCAATCTTTGTGATTTGGGTTATGCATGCCACTATTTTTAATTTAAAATGAAACAACTGAGATGCAATTGAAGTAGAGACTTTCAGTTTTAATTAAAGGGGTTGAACAAAAATATCAAGTGAAACATTCAGGAATTGCAAACATTTTTCTACAAAGCCTCCTCATTTCAGGAGCTCAAACGTAATTGGACAAATTACCAAAAATTTACCATAAAAAAAATTTTCATTTGTAATGCTTTGTAGAGAATACTTTGCAGGCAATGACAGCCTGAAATCTGGGAGCACGCTGGGTTTTACCATTTGATGCTTTGCTAGTCCTTTACTGCAGTGACTTCAGTTGTTGCTTGTTTGTGGGTCTTTCTGCCTTGCGTTTTGTCTTAAGCACATGAAATGCTACTTGATGGGATTGAGATTTGGAGATTGACTTAGCCGTTGCAGAATATTCCAGTTCTGTGCCTTAATAAACCCCTGGGTTGCAATTTTCTGTACATTTTGGGTCATTGTCCATCTGTTCTGTGAAACGCCATCCAATCAGCCTTTAGATTTAGTTAAATCTGAGCAAAAAGTAAAGCCCTGTACACTTCAGAATTCATCCGGCTGCTACTGTCTTCAGTCATTGCTTCAATAAACACTAGTGACCTAGTGCCATTGAAAGCCATGCATGCCCATGTCACCACATTGGATCCACCATGTGTTACAGAGGATGTGCTGTGCTTTGGATCATGAGCTGTTCCAAGCCTTCTCCAAACTTTCTTCTTTCCATCATTTTGATTCAGGTTGATCTTAGTTTCATGTGTCCAAAGAGTGCTTTTCCAGAATTGGGCTGGCTTCTTTAGGTGTTTTTGGCAATGTACAATCTGGCCTTTCTTTTTTAAGGCGGATTAATGGTTTGCAAATCAATCTTGGAACAAATCAAGCCAGACATGTCACTTTGTTCCTTTGAACACATTATAGAAATAGTGCAATCACTGGAGAAGAACATCATGATCGGAAGCATAGACGGAACAAGGCGAAGTGGAAGAACTGCAACCCAATGACTTGCTACAATTAAGATAACGTTGGAGAAGACTCTGCTATAACTGCTACACAGATAGAGACACACAAATGTTTTATTCCTGATCTATTAAGCTTATCATATATTGTTCCTGACTGCTCCTGAATAAAGAAGCTCTGGTGTCACATGCTTGGAGAGTATCCTGAATAATCCACTGCCAACAAGTCTTCTCTTTATGGTAGAGTTAGATACTGAATCACCCACTTCCTGAAGAACGTTCTTCAATTTGGTTGATGTTGCGAAGGGGTTTTTCTTCACAATTGAAAGGATTCTGCAATCATCCACTATTTTTGTCTTCTGTGGGCGTGGCCTTTTTGAGTTCCTGAGCTAATCAGTGCACTTTTTTTTTGCAGAATGTACTAAAGTGTTGATTTGGCCACTCATAACATTTCTGCTATCTTTCTGATGGAATTATTTTCTTTCAGCCTAATAATGGTCTGTTTCTCTTCCATTAAGAGCTCCTTTGACTACATGTTGTAGGTTCACAGCAACAGATTCCAAATGCAAATGCCACACTTAGAATCAACTGCAGACCTTTTACCTGCTTAATTGATGGTGGATTAATAAAGAAATTGCTCATGCAGCCCATTAAAGAGCTTTTGAGATAACTGTCCAAATACTTTTGATCCCTTTAAAAAAAGGCAGCTATGTATTAAAGAGCTGTAATTCCTAAACACGTTCTCCAATTAGGATGTGAATACCCTCAAATTAAAAAGCAGAGTCTGCCAAAACTTATCACTGTCCAAATATTTCTGGACCTATCTGTGTATATTCTCATAAGAAAGAGAAAACCTCACTTTTACGTTCCTAAAAGTTCAGGTTTCAGGTTTATTAAACTCTTGGATTCACCAACAGTGCTGGAGTTGTTCAATAATAAAATTAATTGAAAAAAAATGCAAATTGATTAATAATTGTGCATACAGTGAAGTGGCTTCTAGTGATGGTGGACTTTAATAACTTTCACATGTGGTTAGTCACCATTTGTCAAACCAGGCAAATAAACTATATACTGTATACTATAACCATATAATGCATACATATGCTGTATATTGTAGTGCAGCAGGGTTGGTACAGTGTGACAGACAGGCAGTGACCACAGAAAAGTTCAAACAAACATTTTTAATGTCCAAAGAAACTTACAACTGGAAAACAAAGGTATCCTCTGGATCACGGCCGGGCAACAAGACAGTCTGTAACCGAGACCTGTTGCCATGGGCAACTGCGCCGCCATGTACGCTGAGGGGTGCCAGGCCTTTTGGCTCCGCTTCACTCCATGTTACGTCACACATGCTGAAGCCTTGCAGAGCCTCCTGCTCTGCACAGTTGCAAACCAAGACTGACTCACCCAACCCTTTGCTGCAGGGTTTTTACAAGGAACCTGTGTCCATGGGCCACTTGTAAGACCTGGCTGGGAGGAAGCGGACTACCGCATTACCATCCTGTAGTCCACTTCAAAAATAAAAGCGCATGGCGGGTTCTCTTAAATCTTGACTTGCCCAAGACCAACACCTACTTTTATTTTGCAATGAAATCACAACTATGACTGTGACTGCAATGCACTCCCGCGGCCTCAATACGCTTCTGTGCGCATCCTGGGGGATACATAGCGACCCTCGCATATAACACCGGTCACTGCCTCACATGCCCCCCTGTTCAAATTTATGGGGTTGAACATTTGTCACCATACAGGGGGCCCGTGACAGAGCATTCACATTTCCCTGTGACTTCCCCGCTCGATGTTCCACTGAAAAACTGAAGTTTTGTAGGGACAAGAATCATCTGGTGACCAGAGTATTCCTTTCCTTTGCGTTTCTGATCCAGACGAAGGGTGAATGGTCCGTTACTAAATGAAACTGATGCCCGAGCAAATAGTAGCATAGGGACTCGAAGGCCCACTTAATCGCCAAGCACTCCTTCTCCACAATGCTATAATTTTTCTCTGCCGGGGTCAGTTTCCTGCTCAAGTAGGTGACTGGATGCTCATCCCCGTTCACCTCTTGCGACAGCACCGCTCCTATTCCTCCCTCTGAGGCATCTGTTTGGACGTTGAAGGTTTTCTTGAACTTGGGGCTGATGAGGACCGCTGTCCACACAACACCGACTTCAGGGACTGGAATTCTTCCTCTGCCTGAGGATTCCACTGGACCAGAACCGACCTCTTACCTTTTAACAGGTCAGTTAGGGGTGCCGATCTTCCAGCAAAATTGGGTATAAACCAGCGGTAGTACCCAATGATGCCAAGGAACGCCCTCAAATGTTTGGTACTTAATGGCTTGGGCCAGTTCTGAATGCCCTCAATTTATTTACTTGGGGTTTGATAACTCTGAGGCCAATCACGTAACCTTAGTACTATGGCGCATTTCTTTGGGTTTGCTGTTAACCCCACGATTCTGAGAGACTCCAGCACTGCTTGTACCTGGGACAAGTGGGTATTCTAATCCATACTAAAGATGACTATGTCGTCTAAATATGACGATGCGTATTTCCGATGAGGCTCTAACACTATGCCCATCAGCCTCTGGAATGTGACCGGAGCCCCATGTAACCCAAAAGGCAAGACAGCATAGTGATAGAGTCCGTCTAGTGTTTTGTTTTGCCGATTCTGTTAGCGGTACCTGCCAGTAACCTTGGGTGAGATCAAATGTAGTGAAGTATTGGGCCTTCCCCAGTCTCTCAATTAGCTCGTCCACCCGGGGCATTGGATAAAGGTCAAATTTTGACACCTCATTTAATTTTCTGAAGTCGTTACAGAATCGTAATGACCTTTCTGGCTCTGGTATTAGCACAATGGGTCTCGCCCACTCACTCCGGGACTTCTTGATGACTCCCAACTGACGCATTTGCTTCACTTCGGCTGCTATGGCTTGCCTCCGGGCTTCTGGAAACTGGTACGGTTTCATCCATACCCTTAACCAGGGCTCGGTGACAATATCATGCTGGATCAACGAGGTCTGCAGTGTTGTGAATGTGCTAGAAATGAATTCTGAGCAGAAGCTCCCTCTGGTGGTTACAAACAGTACTGAACTATCCAATGAAGATTGTGAAGATTGGCGATCAGGTGTTACTGACTGGTCTTATATAAGGGAGGTTCCCTCCCATCAGGGTTGCCGGTGATCAATTGTTCTGGTCTCATCTTTGATTCCTGTTCACTTTGTAGCTTGCTGTTTCGTGCCTGCATCTTCTGCTAACAGATAAGACATTTTCTTCTTTTAGTTTTTTGTGCTTGTTTTTTGCATTTTGTCCTGCACTTCTGTGGGGGTCTGCCGGGTCCCCTCCGGGGGCTTGTGCTCCTCTCAGTTTAGTTCAGCCACTGTTGTTTGTTCTTTTGCCTTTTCCAGTTTTTTTCAGTGGCTGCTGTTTAGTTTTGTTACACCAGAGAACTAATTTAGGTGGTAGAGGTCGTGTGATCTCAGGTGTTTTTGTAATTAGTAGAGTTGGTACTTTTCAGGGTTTTTTGGGATTGCAGTAAGTGTCCTTCCTATCCTTTTCTATTTAGGAAGTTTGGGCCCCAACGTTTGCTCATACTATTTTCTGTCTGTGTCAGTATTTCCTCTTGTCTAACCGCCATTACATGTTTGGGGGCTTTCTATGTTCTTTGGGGATCTGCTCGGGGCAGATAGTTTTCCTCTTTCTGTCTTTAGGTGTAGTTAGCTTCTCAGGCTGTGACGAGGCATCTAGGACCAACGTAGGTACGCTCCACGGCTGCCTTTAGTTGTGGTGGTTAGTCAGGGTACTGCAATCCCATAGATTCCAACCTCTCTGGTGTATTTCTTTTTTGCCTGCTCTCCTCAGCTACCAAATCATAACAGTATCACCGGACCAAAAACTGATATTTGTATGTACTCACAGAAGGGAAAAATAGTGTTAAAGAAAGAAGATTGTCAGAGTTGTCAGAGATTTTTTTTTTTTTTTCCCTCTGTTTCTCTGAATGCTGAGGAGGATTTTTTTTCTCTCAATGGAGTTTGCACAGTTGTCTGGCCGTGTGGATCAGCTTGCCACTGAAGTTCGGAGTATTGCTACCTATCTTGCAGGGTTGCCTGTTGTGGAACCTAGGATTCCCATGCCAGATTTGTTTTTAGGGGATCAAGCTAAATTTCTGAATTTCAAAAATAACTGTAAGTTGTTTTTTGCCTTGAAATCTAAGTCCTCAGGGAACGCAGCACAGCAGGTTCAAATTGTCATCTCTCTCCTGCACGGCGATCCTCAGGATTGGGCTTTTTCCCTGACACCTGGGGATCCTGTTTTGAGTAATGTTGATGCATTTTTTCAGGCTCTGGGGTTATTGTACGATGAGCCTAATGTCACTGATCAAGCTGAAAAAGCCTTGTTGGCATTAAATCAGGGGCTTGAGGACGCTGAGTTATACTGTCAGAGATTCCGAAGGTGGGCAGTCCTGACCAAATGGAATGACGATGCTTTGGCAGCCCTTTTTCGGAAGGGTCTGTCAGAGAATGTAAAGGATGTTATGGTGGGATTCCCTGTCCCCTCTGGTCTCAATGATTCTATGTCATTAGCGATTCAAATTGACAGACGTTTGCGTGAGCGTAGAGGTATGCGTGGAATAGTGTTGCCTTGTGAACCAGCTTCCGAACCCATGCAGTGTGATAGAGTGGCTTCTGAGGCACAGCGTCATGAGTTTCGAAAACGCAATGGGTTATGTTTCTACTGTGGTGATGCCTCTCATGCTATTTCAGTCTGCCCTAAGCGGGGAAGACGTTTTGCACGCTCAGTTGTCTTGGGTAGTGTTCAGATTAAATTTTTGTTGACTGTTACCCTGATTTGCTCCCTGTCCACATTTTCTGATAAGGCTTTCGTTGATTCGGGAGCAGCTATTAACCTGATGGATTTTGATTTTGCTAAACGTTGTGGGTTTCCCTTGATACCCCTACGGAAGTCTATTCCCCTACTGGGGATCGATTCTACCCCTTTGGCTGAGAATAAACCCCAGTTCTCTACTCAGGTGATAATGAGGGTTGAACCTAATCATCAGGAGAGTTGCAAATTTTTGGTGCTGTATAATCTGCATGACATTATCGTACTGGGTTTCCCTTGGTCTCATAATCCTGTTTTGGATTGGAAATCTGTGTCTGTAACCAGTTGGGGCTGCCAATGTGTTAATACCAACACTCCTGTTTTTTCTGCCTCCCCCAGGCTCAGGATGTTCCTGACTTTTTGACTGATTTTTCTGATGTGTTTAGCGAAAGTAAATCTGCATCCTTGCCCCCATAGGAGCTATGACTGTGCTATTGAATTAGTGCCTGGTAGTAAATTCCCTAAAGGTCGCCTTTTTAACTTGTCTGTACCTGAACATGACGCTATGCGGTCTTATATCAAGGAGTCATTGGAGAAGGGTCATATCAGACCATCCTCTTCACCCTTGGGTGCCGGTTTTTTCTTTGTGACCAAAAGGATGGTTCATTAAGGCCGTGTATTGATTATCGTCTCTTGAACAATATCACTGTGAAATATCAATATCCGTTACCCTTGATTTCTGACCTGTTTTCCAGGGTGAAAAGTGCTACTTGGTTTACCAAGCTTGACCTCAGGGGGGCATATAACCTTATTCGCATTAAGCACGGGGATGAATGGAAGACGGCATTTAATACCCCAGAGGGGCATTTTGAGTACCTAGTGATGCCCTTTGGGCTCACTAATGCTCCTTCTGTCTTCCAGTCCTTCATGAATGACATTTTCAGGGATTTTGTGGATAAATTTCTGATTGTTTATTTGGATGATATCTTGATTTTTTCCAATGACTGGGACTCTCATGTGAAACATGTTCGGACTGTGTTCCAGATTTTGAGAGAGAATGCTCTGTATGTGAAGGGATCAAAGTGTCTTTTTGGCATACAGAGGATCTCATTTCTGGGATTCATTTTGTCCCCATCTGTTATTGAAATGGACCCGGTCAAGGTTCAGGCCATCTGTGATTGGGTCCAACCTACTTCATTAAAGGCTCTTCAAAGATTCTTGGGTTTCGCCAATTTTTATCGTAAATTTATTGGTAATTTCTCTGTTATTGTTAATCCATTGACTGATTTGACCAAAAAGGGTTCTGATGTGGTGAATTGGCCTCCTGAGGCAGTCTCTGCGTTTCAGGAACTTAAGCAGAGATTCACTTCTGCTCCTGTTCTACGGCAGCCTGATGTTTCTCTTCCATTTCAGGTGGAGGTTGATGCCTCTGAAATTGGGGCAGGTGCCGTTTTGTCCCAAAGAGATCCAGAGACCTCTAAAAGTAACCCTTGTGCCTTTTTCTCTCGAAAATTTTCTCCAACTGAACGTAATTATGACGTAGGTAATCGGGAGTTATTGGCCATGAAGTGGGCTTTTGAAGAGTGGAGACATTGGCTGGAGGGAGCCAAACATCAGGTGGTGGTCCTCACGGACCATAAGAATCTGGTTTATCTGGAATCAGCCAAGCGACTTAATCCTAGACAGACCAGGTGGGCCTTGTTTTTCACACATTTTAATTTTGTGGTTTTCTTTCTTCCTGGCACTAAGAATGTTAAGGCGGATGCCCTCTCGAGGAGTTTCCTTGCGGACTCTCCTGAGTTATCTGATCCTGCTGTTATTTTGAAAGAGGGTGTAGTTCTTTCCGCCATCTCGCCCAATTTGAGACTGGCTCTGGAAGGGTGTCAGGAGGATAAATCCGAGCGCTGCCCTATTGGGAAATTGTTTGTCCCAGACCGGTGGAAAAAGAGTGTGATGTCTGAGATTCATTGTTCCGCGTTGGCTGGTCATCCCAGAATTTTTGGTACCAGAGACTTGGTTAGTCTGTCCTTTTGGTGGCCTACTTTGTCTCGTGACGTCAGGGAATTTGTGCAGTCCTGCGGGACTTGCTCTCGCTCCAAGCCTTGCTCTCGCTCTAGTGGTTTGTTGATGCCATTGCCTGTGCCCAAGAGACCATGGACCCATATCTCTATGGATTTCATTTCCAACCTCCCTGTTTCTCAGAGAATGACCGTTATCTGGGTGATTTGTGAGAGGTTTTCCAAAATGATACATCTTGTGCCATTACCTAAGTTGCCTTCCTCCTCTGAATTGGTGCCTTTGTTCCTTCAGCACGTGGTTCGGTTACACGGCATTCCTGAGAACATTGTGTCTGACAGAGGAGTCCAGTTTGTTTCCAGATATTGGAGGACTTTTTGTTCTAAACTTGGTGTTCAATTGTCTTTCTCCTCGGCTTTTCATCCTCAGACCAATGGACAAACTGAGAGAACAAACCAGACATTGGAGACTTATCTGAGATGCTTTGTGTCTGCTGATCAGGATGACTGGGTCTCTTTTTTGCCTTTGGCTGAGTTTGCTCTTAATAATAGGGCTAGCTCTGCCACTTTGATGTCTCCATTTTTCTGCAATTTTGGGTTTCACCCTCGATTTTCTTCAGGACAGACGGAGGCTTCTGTCTGTCCAGGTGTTGACTCTGTTGTGGAGCGTATGCAGCAGATTTGGGACCAGGTAGTGGAGAGGTTGTCCCTCTCTCAGGAGAGGGCCCAGCGGTTTGCCAACCGGCATAGGACTGATGGTCCTCGGTTTGAAGTGGGGGACTTGGTCTGGTTGTCCTCAAGAAATATCCCTATGAGAGTTGCATCTCCTAAGTTTAAGCCTAGGTTCATTGGACCTTATAAGATCATGGAGATTCTTAATCCTGTTTCCTTTCGTTTACTTCTTCCAGGGACATTTAAGATCCATAACGTGTTCCACAAGTCCTTATTGAAGAGGTTTGTCGAGCCAGTGGTTCCTATGGCTGTGCCTCCTGACCCTGTTTTGGTTGAGGGCAATCTGGAGTATGTGGTTGAGAAAATATTGAATTCTCGTTTTTCTAGACGGAAACTCCAGTATTTGGTGAAGTGGAGAGGTTATGGTCAGGAGGACAATTCTTGGGTGTTTGCTTCGGACATCCATGCTAGGAGACTCATCCGTGCGTATCACAGAGCTCATCCTGACCGACCTGGTTGCTCAAATGAGGGTTCGGTGACCCCTCCTCAAGGGGGGGGTACTGTTGTGAATGTGCTAGAAATTAATTCTGAGCAGAAGCTCCCTCTGGTGGTTACAAACAGTACTGAACTATCCAATGAAGATTGTGAAGATTGGCGATCAGGTGTTACTGACTGGTCTTATATAAGGGAGGTTCCCTCCCATCAGGGTTGCCGGTGATCAATTGTTCTGGTCTCATCTTTGATTCCTGTTCACTTTGTAGCTTGCTGTTTCGTGCCTGCATCTTCTGCTAACAGATAAGACATTTTCTTCTTTTAGTTTTTTGTGCTTGCTTTTTGCATTTTGTCCTGCACTTCTGTGGGGGTCTGCCGGGTCCCCTCCGGGGGCTTGTGCTCCTCTCAGTTTAGTTCAGCCACTGTTGTTTGTTTTTTTGCCTTTTCCAGTTTTTTTCAGTGGCTGCTGTTTAGTTTTGTTACACCAGAGAACTAATTTAGGTGGTAGAGGTCGTGTGATCTCAGGTGTTTTTGTAATTAGTAGAGTTGGTACTTTTCAGGGTTTTTTGGGATTGCAGTAAGTGTCCTTCCATCCTTTTCTATTTAGGAAGTTTGGGCCCCAACGTTTGCTCATACTATTTTCTAAGGAAATTCAAGTGCTATAGAATATACAATAATACAATGTGTAATATCTAAAGAAATATAATAATAAAAATAATAATGATAACACCAATCTTTGGTGTGCAGTTTTATATTTATCCCACATTTTTTTGTTGCACATTGTTATTGAACACGTTCTCATCAGTGCATTTCTGAGTGTTCATGCACTAGTGCACTTAAGGTGTTATTGCACAGATTATTATTTCATTTTTTGATAATTTTTTAGTGTTCTTCTGATCATTAGACACATACTAGTGCAATTATTATTCTACTACACTGCACATAATTTCAAATTTTTTTCATTTTTTATTGTCCTTTTGATCAGTATACACGTTTACACCTGTGCACTCTGTGCGCTATTGCATATAATTTTATTTTTTATAATTTTTTATCTCTCTTGTTGGTATACACACTAGTGTTATTTTTGTGCTATTGCACAATATATTATTTCATTTTTTTTCTTTTTTTTCATTTTTTAATGCCCTCCTGGTTATTATATCTGAGCTAAATTGTTTAAACACAGTATATGTCTATTGAATCAACTTGTGTTGATGTATTATAATGATATTATTTTGTGTTTACTACATTGTACCAGTTGTGATGTGTCTGTTTTAATATATTTTTAGTATATGGTTTTATCATTGTTTTCTTGAGCCATTTTTTTGATTAATAAAGGCTATTTCTTTACTTTGTGCTCCTGGTCTCTTTGTCTTTCTCCCTTT
The DNA here is from genome assembly GCA_033576555.1 of Oophaga sylvatica. Taxonomy (NCBI): domain Eukaryota; kingdom Metazoa; phylum Chordata; class Amphibia; order Anura; family Dendrobatidae; genus Oophaga; species Oophaga sylvatica. The sequence goes on along the minus strand of JARQOD010000003.1, from coordinate 449,450,000 downwards.
CATTAAGGAGTTCCCTTCCACACCCTGGGTGGTTCTTCATACTATTTTCTGTCTGTGTCAGTATTTCCTCTTGTCTAACCGCCATTACATGTTTGGGGGCTTTCTATGTTCTTTGGGGATCTGCTCCGGGGCAGATAGTTTTCCTCTTTCTGTCTTTAGGTGTAGTTAGCTTCTCAGGCTGTGACGAGGTGTCTAGGACCAACGTAGGTACGCTCCACGGCTGCCTTTAGTTGTGGTGGTTAGTCAGGGTACTGCAATCCCATAGATTCCAACCTCTCTGGTGTATTTCCTTTTTCACCTGCTCTCCTCAGCTACCAAATCATAACACTGCAGCTCTGAGAATACTTCTGTATTCTGTTGCACCAGAACCCGATCTTCCATCGCTGTTTGGTGAGTGCGTAATTTATATTAACCTCACCCCAGGCCACGTCATTTACCAGTGACAGACGGTTCCCAGTTGGTGTTACCGGAGTCGCCTCTGTGACCAAACATTCCCGCTACTTCCAGGCTTTTAGCAGGTTGACATGGTACAGTTGCTTAGGTTTCCTCTTCCCAGGTTGGTACACTCTATAATTCACTTCTCCCACCTTCCCCGTATTTCATATGGCCCTTGCCACTTGGCCATGAGCTTACGCTAGTACCAACACCTGGTCCGCTTCTTTAAAGGTGCTGACCGTGGCTCTCTTATTATACGTGCGACTCTGCACGGCCTGGACATCCAAAAGATGCTCCTTGACTATGGGCCTGATGGCTGCAATCTGGTCCTGCATGCTTGCCACGTGTTCGATCACACTCCGATGCAGAGTTGGCTCCTGTTTCCATGTCTCCTTGCCTATGTCCAACAACCCCCTCGGATGCCTGCCATACAATAGCTCAAATGGGGAAAAACCTGTGGACGCCTGTGGTACTTCGCGGATAGCGAACATTACATAGGGCAATAACATGTCCCAATCCCTCCCGTCCTTGGAAACCACCTTTTTAAGCATGGATTTAACTCCTTTGAGACGAAGCCTGTTTTCACCTTAAGGACCAGGCCAATTTTTACTATTCTGACCACTGTCGCTTTATGAGGTAATAACTTTGGAACGCTTCAATGGATCCTGGTGATTCTGAGAATGTTTTCTCGTGGCATATTGTACTTTATGATAGTGGTAAAAATTTCTTTGATATGTCGCGTTTATTTGTGGGAAAAAATGTAAATTTGGTGAAAATTTTTAAAATTTTGCAATTTTCAAAATTGTATTTTTATGCCCTTAAATCATAGAGTTATATCTCTCAAAATAGTTAATATATAACAGTTCCAACATGTCTACTTTACATCACCACAATTTTGGAAACAATTTTTTTTTGTTAAAAGTTGACTAGCGATTTCTCATTTTTACAACAAAATTGGCAAAACCATTTTTTTTAGGGACCACCTCACACTTGAAGTGACTGTCAGGGGCCTATATGAAAGAAAATACCAAAAAATGACATCCCTTAAGGTACTCAAAACCACATTCAAGAAGTTTAATAACCCTTCAGGTGGTTCACAGGAATTTTTGGAATGTGGAAGGAAAAAAAAAACATTTACTTTTCTTTCACAAAAATTTTCCTTTAGCCCTAATGTTTTTTGCTTTTACAAAGGTAACAGGAGAAAATGCACCATAGATTTTGTTGTGCAATTTCTCCTGAGCATGCCTATACCCCAAATGTGGGGGAAATCTACTGTTTGTGCACACAGCAGGGCTTGGAAAGGAAGGAGCTCCATTTGACTTTTTGAATGTAAAACATGCTGGAATAATTAGCGATTGCCATGTCGCTTTGGAGAGCCCCTGATGTGCCTAAACAGAGGAAACCCCCACAAGTGACATCATTTTGGAAACTAGACCCCTTTGGGACCTTATCTAGATGTGTATTGAGCACCTTGAACCCTCAGGTGCTTCACAGACGTTTTAAAACGTTAAGCCGTGAAAATAAAAATAAAAAATCACATTTTTCCCACAAAAATCGTTTTTAGTTACAAAGTTTGCATTTTCACAAGGGCAAAAGGAGAAAATGGACCCTAAAGTTTGTTGTGCAATTTCTCCGGAGTTCACCGATACCCCATATGTGGTCGAAAACTACTTTCGAGGCACAGTGCAAAGCTCAGAAGGGAAGTAGCTCCATATTACAGTGCAGATTTTGCTGCACTTGTTTGAGGATGCCATGTTACATTGACAGAGCCTCTTTGGTGACAGAACAGCAGAACCCCCCATAAGTGACCCCATTTTACTAACTAAACCTCTCAATGAATTCATCTAGGGGTGCAATGATTATATTGACTCCACAGGTGTGTCACAAACTTTTATACCATTGGTCAGCGAAAAAATAAGTAATTTACATTTTTAGCACCAAGATTGTGTGTTAGCCCCAAGTTTCACATTTTCACACTGGGAAATGGGTCAAAATGGCACCAGAGTTTGTCCCACAATTTCTGCTGAATGTAGAAATACCCCTTATGTGGCTGTACAGTACTACTTTGCCATACGGAGTGACTCTGGAGGGGCAGAGCACTATTTGCCTTCTGGAGCGCAGATTTTCTTAGACTAGTTTGTGGATTCCATATAAAAGGCCCCTAAGTGCTAGAAAAGCAGAATCCCCCCTCAAGTGACTACATTTTGGAAATTATAAACCTTTGGGAATTTATCTACAGATGTAGTGATGATTTTGACTCCATGAGTGTTTTCTAGAAACAGGCAGCAGTGGATGTTGCCGAGTGAAAGTTGCAAACTGCTGTTGTAGTGACCAGTACGCTGTAGTGACTAGTACGTTGTAGTGACATGACCAGTACATTATGCCCAGCCCATGCTTCTGGAGACATGCACCTGTAAATTAGGCGGGCACTCATCACTACAGATATGCCAAACATGTGGGTACTATATGTGTTTAGGCACACTGGGGCTTAGAAGAGATGGGGGCATTTGGATTTGGGAGACGAGAATTTGCTGAATTTCTTTTGGAGGGCAAAGAGCCATTTCGCTTTTCCAGAGCCTTTGTGCTATCAGTAACCTGGAAGCCCCCTATATTTCCATTAACGGATGACAGATCTGAGTTGGGACTTGCTTTTTTTGTGAATTGAGTGGAAGCTTTTATTGGGAACATTTTACATAACGTTTGGGAACACAGTTATCCAGCGCTCTACGCTGACCACTTACTTTTGGGTTTCCATCTAAATCTCTGAGTGACGTGATTCAGATGAAACCGTGATGGATCCATTCAATATAGTAAGGCAGCAGAGTTACTCTGGACTCCGTCCGGCCTCTGTTCCGTGGTTTCCTTCTTTTCAGAAGTGCACAAAACTGTGACCAGCGGCACTTTTATGCAATCCTAAAAAGACGGACACCCCCTGATCACAGGTGCTATGGAGTTGACAGTGCCTCCATCTGCCTCATTATAGGGAATTTTCTGCCTGGGTTCTGTCTGAATCATTTCAGAGATTTACACGGAATATCCTTTGCTTTCCTGCAATCTTTGGGAGGCAGAACGAAAAAATCAACAGCATGTGAAGAATTGGCTTTATTTATTTTTTATGCTGTTCCTCGTGTGGTATAAGTGATTAGGCGACTTTATTCTTCGGGTTGGTGCAATTAGAGCGATACCAGAATTTATATCTGTTTTTTTTTGTTTGGCTGCTGTCACACACTAAAATACACTTTTTATTGCAAAAACTATTTTTTGTGTCACTATATTTTGAGAGCTATAATTTTTTCATATTTCGGCCGACACAGCCATATGAGGGCTTGTTTTTTGCAAGATGAGCTGATATTTTTATTGGTACCATTTTCGGGCACATGACATATTTTTATTTACATAAATAAATGTATTTATTGGTCAAATATTTTTTTCTTTATTTTGAGATATTTTTAAAAAATATTTTAACACATTATAATATAGTTTTTTAACTTTATTACATTGTCCCTGTATGGGAAACATCTATAATGTAATGCTAGGAGCGTCACTCCGACCGAACACTTTATAGACTGAGCAAGCGCGACGCGCCTGCTCATTCTGAACCCCACAGAGTTACACATCCGGGGATGAGGATTGTGGCCCAGGAGATTGCAGTATGCGTAAGAACTGAACGCATACCGCGATCTCCGGCACAACAACTTACCTATCCGGTATTGCCGCGGGGTCTCGCCATGATGTCTGGAGAGGGCGGGTTGTGGTGCCGGAATTGGCGCCTGCACAGTACTCGCTTTCCAGCGCCATTTTGTTGAACACACACTGCAGAGCATGGACTGTGCAGGCGCCGATTTTGGCGGCACAATCCCGCCCTCTCCTGACATCACCGCATTTCCACCCACCAACAAAATGGCGCCGGACAGCGCGGTCTGCGCAGGCGCTGATTCCGGCGCCACAGTGTCCCTCTGCCCCCTCTGCTGACATCACTGATTTATTTAAGTATGTAACGGACGCCCACACTTCGCCGCCATTTTAAACACACAAGATTTCTGCGTCACACAGTGCCTCCGGTCAAACATTTTGTACTATATGTAGACATATATAGTACACATATATCTATAAGTATATACTGTAGCTATAGAGGATACTATATATATAGATAAGTCAGCAGAGTAGTCCAGCACAGTTTTACCTATATAGAATGTCAGCAGAGCACTCAGCCGAGCAATCCAGTGACTTTCTACTGAATATATATATATATATATATAATATATAAAATACGTCAGCGAAGCAAGCCAGACACTTGATACTGAATATATATTTAAAATATGACAGCAGAGCGATCCAGTGACTTTCTATGAATATATATATAAAATACATCTGCGGAGCAATCTAGTGACTTTCTACTGAATATATGTTTAAAATACGTCAGCAGAGCAATCCAGCCACATTCTACTGAATATACAGGGTGGTCCAAAAGTAGGTGGACAGAAAATAATAACATTTATTTTGATTTATATATAAAATTATATTTACTAACACAAGCATAACATTGACAATTCAATTTTATTCTGAACAATAATACAAAAGCCCTTAAATTTAATGAATGCAGGGGCTCAAACTGTTTTCCATCACAATTTGCTCAGCTTTGAAGTCTGCCTCTTACGCTTCGACAAACAATTTTGCACAAGTCTGTTTGGGTATTAATTTCTTGAAATGCATCTCTTATGTGATTTTTCAAATGACAGACACTTTTTGGTTTTCGACTATAAACTTTGTCCTTGAGTACTCCCCAAAAGAAAAAATCCATTGGGGTCAAGTCTGGTGGTCAATCAAGTGGGCCTCTTCGGCCAATCCATTTATTTGGAAATTTTTCATCAAGATACTCGCGGACTACTCTTGAATAATGTGGAGGGGCCCCATTTGTTGGAAATAAAGGTCATTTGAATTAGGCTGTTGCTGTAACTGGGGAACAACTTGATTCATTAGAATTTCGAGATGCTTATCTCCTGTGACTGTTCCATCAAAAAAAATGGTCCAAAAACACCAAAACTTGAAATACCACCCCAAACATTGGCACCAGGCTCATTTAGTTGTTGCTCTAATGTTAAATGCATGTTCTCATTATACCAGTAAATACAAATATGCCTGTTAATATGGCCAGATAATTTGAAAGAAGCTTCATCACTCCACATAATGTTATCTAAAATTATTGGATTTTCTTCTATTTCATTAAGCATAATCTCACTAAATTGCAGCCGGCCAGCCGCCTGTCTGGATCATCCTCCAATAAACCATGAATTAGACGTGGACAATAAGCTTTCCACCCAATAGATTTCAGGATTCGCATGATAGAAGCTGGTGAAATTCCCAATTCTAAAGAGACTCTTCTGGTGGACTTTTTTGGACTCTGAACAAATGTTTCAGCAACAAGATGTTTATTATTTTCTGTACAGGCTGTTTTGGGTCGACCAGTTTTTGGAGCATTAAGGATTGAGCCAGTGGCATCGAATTTGTCACGAATGCGGTAAATGGTTTGTCTCTTTGGGGCTTGAGTACCAAATGTTTCAACCCAATTTGCTCTGTTTCAGCATTTTGAGATTTCCAATACTCTTTTAAAATCCATTTTCTTTGATCTGTATTTAAATTATTTGCCATTTTGGGGGAGATTTAGCTGTGAAAACTGGATCTGTGAAACTGACTCAGTTGCCCTTAGCAAAGAGTCTGTGAAGAATGAAAAGTGGAATCTGATTGGTTGCTAAGGGCAACCGAGTCAGTTTCACTTTACACCATGTTTGATAAATCTCCCCCTTCATAACCCTATTGCACATACTGTCCACCTACTTTTGGACCACCCTGTATATATAAAATATGTCAGTGGAGCAATCCATTGACTTTCTTCTGATATAATATATATATATATATATATATATATAAAATACATGAGGGGAGCAATCCAGCCACTTTCAACTGAATATATATATCAAATACATCAGTGGAGCAATCCAGCCACTTTCTACTGAATATACCGTATATACTCGAGTATAAGCCGAGATTTTCAGCCCATTTTTTAAGGCTGAAAGTGCCTCTCTCGGCTTATACTTGAGTCATATACCAGGGGGTCGGCGGGGGAAGGGGAGCGCAGCTGTCCTATATACTCACCCCCTCCTGGCACGGTCTCTGCAGCCCCCCTGCTTCTCCCATGGTCTCCGGTGCCTGTGTTCAGCGGTCACGTGGTACTGCTCATTAAAGTCATGAATATGTGCATATTCATGACTTTAATGAGCGGTACCACATGACCGCTGAAGTTAGGAATAGCTGCCGGAGACCGTGGGAGAAGAGCAGGGGCTGCAGAGACGTTCCAGGAGGGGGTAAGTATATGCGATATTCCCCTGTCCCCGTTCCACCGCTGCTCGCCGCTCTATCCTCTGGGTCCTCTGGCTGTGAATGTTCAGGTCAGAGGGCGTGATGACGTGGTTAGTGCACGCCGTGCCCTTTGCCTGAGCATTCACTGACAGAGGACCCAGAAGACAGCAGCGTGCAGCGGTGGACTGGGGACAGGTGAATATCGCAGGTTCCGGGGCCTGAGCCAGCAGTGACACCGGCACCTGTCCCCAATAGCGCGCCGGTGTCCCCGCCTGCTCAGGACACCGGCACCTGGTCCCCAGCGAAGAGAGGTGAGTATGTTTTTTTTTTTAATTATTATTCACAGCAGCATATGTGGCATAATATATGGGGCAGCATGTGGGGCATAATATATGGGGCAGCATCTTATTGGGCATAATATATGGGGGAGCATATGGGGCATAATATATGGGGCAGCATATGGGGCATAATATATGGGGCAACATATGGGGCATAATATATAGGGCAGCATATGGGGCATAATCTATGGGTCAGCATATGGGGCATAATCTATGGAGCATCTTATGGGGCATAATCTATGAAGCATCTTATGGGGCATAATATATGGAGCAGCAAATGGGGCATAATATATGGAGCATCTTATGGGGCAGCATATGAGACATAATCTATGGAGCATTATGTGGGGCATAATCTATGGAGCATCTTATGGGGCCATCATGAACTGTATGGAGCATTATATGGGGCTCTTGATTCAATATGGCTATTCAAAAACATTTAACCTACTTTAATTTTACTTTTATTGGTATCTATTTTTATTTTTGAAATTTAACCAATAGCTGCCTCATTTTCCACCCTAGGCTTATACTCGAGTTGATAAGTTTTCCCAGTTTTTTGTGGCAAAATTAGGGGGGTCGGCTTATACTCGGGTCGGCTTATACTCGAGTATATACTGTATATATAAAATACGTCAGCGAAGCAATCCAGTCACTTTCTACTGAATATATATAAAATACGTCAGTGCAGCAATCCTGCCACATGACAAGATGGGGGCACAGGATGGGAGCACATGACATGATTGAGGCGCAGGATGGGAGCACATGACAGGATGAGGGTACCGGAAGAGAGTAGCACATGACAAGATGGAGGCGCACAAAACAGGATGAGGCCGCAGGATGGGGCTGCACATGGTTAGAAGGCTGAGCAGGACGGGAGCAGCATATGACAGGATGGGGGCGCAAGATGGTAGCAGAACATGACAAGATTAGGGCGCAGGATGGAAGCAGCACATACCAGGATATATATACAGGGCATTCAGAAAGTATTCAGACCCCTTTAAATTTTTCACTCTTTGTTTCATTGCAGCCATTTGGTAAATGCAAAAAAGTAATTTTTTTTTTCATTAATGTACACTCTGCACCCCATCTTTACTGAAAAAACAGAAATGTAGAAAATTTTGAAAATTTATTAAAAAAGAAAAACTGAAATATCACTTCGTCATAAGTATTCAGACCCTTTGCTCAGTATTGAGTAGAAGCACCCTTTTGAGCTAATACAGCCATGAGTCTTCTTGGGAATGATGCAACAAGTTTTTCACACCTGGATTTTGGGATCCTCTGCCATTCTTCCTTGTAGAACCTCTCCAGTTCCGTCAGGTTGGATGATGAATGTTTGTGGACAGCCATTTTCAGGTCTCTCCAGAGATGCTCAATTGGGTTTAGGTCAGTGCTCTGGCTGAGCCAGTCAACAATGTTCACAGAGTTGTTCTGAAGCCACTCCTTTGTTATTTTAGCTGTGAGCTTAGTGTCATTGTCTTGTTGGAAGGTGAAACTTTGGCCAAGTCTGAGGTCCTCTGGAAGAGGTTTTCATCCAGGATATCTCTGTACTTGGCTGCATTCATGTTTCCTTCAATTGCAACCAGTCGTCCTGTCCCTGCAGCTGAAAAACACCCCATAGCATGATGCTGTCACCACCATGTTTCACTGTTGGGATTGTATTGGGCAGGTGATGATCAGTGCCTGGTTTTCTCCTCACATACCGCTTAGAATTATCACCAAAAAGTTCTATCTTCATCTCATCAGAACAGAGAATCTTATTTCTCATAGTCGGGGAGTCCTTCATGTGGTTTTTTAGCATACTCTATGAAGGCTTTCATATGTCTGGCACTGAGAAGAGGCTTCCGTCAGGCTACTCTGCCATAAAGGCCTGACTGGTGGATTGCTGCAGTGATAGTTGTCTTCGTGGAACTTTCTCCCATCTCCCTACTGCATCTGTGGAGCTCAGCCACAGTGATCTTGGGGTTCTTCTTTACCTCTCTCACCAAGGCTCTTCTCCCACGGTTGCTCAGTTTGGCTTTACGGCCAAGTCTAGAAAGACTTCTGGTGGTTCCAAACTTCTTCCATTTAAGGATTATGGAGGCCACTGTGCTCTTTGGAACCCTGAGTACTGCAGAAATTCTTTTGTAATCTTGGCCAAATCTGTGTCTTGCCACATGTCTGACTCTGAGCTCCTTGGCCAGTTCCTTTGACCTCATGATTCTCATTTGGTCTGACATGCACTGTGAGCTGTGAGGTCTTATATAGACAGTTGTGTGCCTTTACAAATCAAGTCCTATCAGTTTAATAAAACACAGCTGGACTCCAATGAAGGAGTATAACCATCTCAAGGAGGATCACAAGGAAATGGACAGCATTTGACTTAAATATGAGTGTCTGGGCAAAGGGCCTGAATACTTATGACCATGAGATATTTCAGTTTTTCTTTTTTAATAAATTTGCAAAAATTTCTACATTTCTGGTTTTTATCAGTCAAGATGGGGTGCAGAGTGTATATTAACGAGAAAAAAATGAACTTTTTTGAATTTACCAAATGGCTGCAATGAAACAAAGAGTGAAAAATTTAAAGGGGTCTGAATACTTTCCGAGCCCACTGTATATATGTAATATTTCCAATTCATAATCAATTAATTACAAAAATGGCGCATTTGTGTCACAAAATGTTATATTTCAGACACCAGAGATGTATTTTGTATTTTTGCTTTTTCCTTTGGGGCACTTGGGGGCATTATAACTTTTTGGAGGGCACAAATGTGGTTGCAATGCTTTTCAAGAGGCAGCAAAAAGCATTTTTACTTTTGTAGGGAGCATAAATGGGGCAATATTTCACAGTTGGGGTAAAGGACACTATTAGTTTATAAATGGCACAGAGGAAGGATCATTACAATGGCATTTTTCCGTGTAGGGGCACTATTACTGTGTACAAAAGATGGCATTTTTTTCATATGTGCACTCCTCCGTTACCACTTTGGGCATCAGTAATGTATGAAGTCCAAAATAGGGCTGTGTCTATTTGGCACTATTATTTTTGGGGATCTAGCTACATTATTTAGCAGACAAAGCTGGTTTATTTATTTAGCTGGTATGCTGCCAAGGAGGACAGTGGATGCACAGTAGGTAAGTATAGATACCTTTATTAGAAAAATTCAGGATCAAGAGTCGGTTTTCGGCTCTGGACTGAAGCATTGATCACATGGATATGCCTGACGAAGGCTTCGGTCTGGAGTCGAAAACTGGTTTGTGATTCTGAATACTTCCAATATAGGTATCTATACTTATCTACTGTGTCTCCACTATTCTCCTGGGCAGCTCACCAGCATCTCCTTGTCTACTGTTTGCATATAACCCATTCCTCTCTTGAAGTTAATTGGTGCTTCTTCCTGCTCTTTAGCTTGTGTGCTCCAACCCCATACCACCGAAATTACTCACCATTTCAGTGCCACCATAACTTCATCTTTCTCTTTAGCTAAAGTATTTGGCACTTTTGTTTTCAGGGGTATAAATAATTTGTGAGTAAATATAGTTATGGCATGATATCGGAAGAACAGTATTTAGGGGACCTATATAGTGTGTGTCGGTTTGGCAATAGGAGGCAGGTTGTCAGAAGAGAAGTCAACGATGAGAGGGACAAGAAATTTCTTTATGAATAGAGAGACACAGTGAGAGGAGAAGGAGTGTTGCACACATTTGCCCAAAACAAAAAAATTGTTTAAATGTTTATTGACTGAACATAGAACACACATAAAATGAAGTTCGCCATTAATGACAGTTAATTGGAATTGACCACTAGAAGTTTCTGCATGTACGAATTTAGCCATTTCTGCCTTTCCATTGCAGTCAGCATTTTGCTCTTCTCCCGGAAAGCAGCATCATCCGCCACTACAATGCTTCGTTTTTCCATCTCTTCATTAGTTGGCCACACTGACAGCCATCTTTGGTCACTCATCCCTCTGTTAAGCCTGGCATCATCTGTAATAACTTTTTTCGAAACATCATTGGAGCCAAATAAGAGCTCTCTGGTGATGGGCTGCATGAGCAACTTCCTGGCCCTCTCATTTGGCGACTCATTCGGGAGCACATCTGAGGATAGCATCTTCAGGCTCCAGTCATGGAATGTTATAGAAGGAACTTGTTGGTCCCAAGAGTCTGGTCGATTCAGAAAGGGATTTAGCTGTTTGTCACTAAGAGATTGATCAGATAGGTCTCTTTTCCAGAGTCTAGAATCAAAATGAAAGGGATATTAACAGTCACTAAAAAGTTCAATACCGTACACATAGAAAGGAAAGCCTTCATGTTGAAGGCACACCAATCTGAATTCAATCCAATAAGCATGTTATAGAGCAAGATTAGGATTCCAGTGGGTGATCCCAACAGTGATTGACAGTTATTGTTAAAGGTGAGTGTTATTAATGGTTGTCTAATAAATGTTCTGTGGCGCTGAATGCACTTGGGAAAATCATCAAGATCTGCTGCTGTCAGCTCCTGTGTAATCACTAACCAATGACTTCCCAGATGTGCTCTACGGTAGACAAGTCTGGAGACATTGCAGCCATGGCAGCACGTTTAGGCCATGCAGGCTGCTCACTGTAGCATGAGCAATATGTGGTCTGGCATTGGTATGCTGAAAAACGACTCCTGAGACACTGTAGAAATGGCTGTAATACTGGTTCCACCACCAAATCAATGTAATACCAAGCTGCTAGTCTACCTGGAATGAAAGCTAGAGGGGTCCAGCTACAGTACATGTCACTCAACATCATAATCCTGGAAGTAGGACTGTCCCTCATACATGCTTTTTCATGACATTGCCCACGTGGTTTCCCAACCAATCACAGCTATCTTGTGTTTTTGACAAAAGCTAGATTAATCGTTGAAAAGGACAGACCTCCATTCCAGCCCAGGTTGCCATCCTGCTTTGCACCATGATGGCCTTTGAGAGTGGTGGAATGAAGTCAATGAAGCATCTGTAGCTGGATATCTGGTTTATAGCGCATTGTCATGCAAAAACCTTCTGATGTTTGATGCCTTTGACTTTGTATATGACATGCAATTTCCCTCGTAGACTAGAGCAATCGTGGAATTAGTAGTATGGTTAGTTCTTCAAAATGTACCAGAAGTTATTTTTCAACACAACTCCAGGCCACATGTTGCTTGTGCTACTGTGAATAGCCTTCATGGACTAAACGTGCTCCCATGGCATCAGCGTCTCCGGACTTGTCTCCCAACTAGCACATCTGGAGATGTCATTGGTCGGCAACTGCTGTTAGCAGTGGATTTTGATGATTTCTGTGCTCCAGTGCATTCAGCGAGGCGGAACATCCATCAGACAACCATTACGAACCTCAATAATAGCAGCTAAGGCACATAAGTGAGGGGGTTTATGTATATGGCGCCCATCGTCAATACTGAATAAATTGAGATATTTAGAAAATGTTGTATCCATTTTCCCATCATTTTCAGATCAGTAACTCGTCTCCATCCTGTGATTTCCATCACTCCATGATTATTTCTTTCTTGTTGTTGCAATTTCAATGATGAGGAATGTACATAATTGATTTTAGGAAGATATCCAGTATCAATTATAATATGTTCATCAGAACATCAACATTAACCCCTTCACCGCCTTGTTTTTTTTCGTTTTTAAGTTTCCGTTTTTTGCTCCCCTTCTTCCCAGAGCCATAACTTTTTTATTTTTTTGTTAATATCGCCATGGGAGGGCTTGTTTTTTGTGGGATGAATTGTACTTTTGAACGACACCATTGGTTTTGCTATATAGTGTACAGAAAAACAGGAAAAAATTGAAAGAGCGATGAAATTCTACATTTGTTTTTTTTTTTTACTATAGTCACTAAATGCAAAAACTGACCTGCCATTATGATTCTCCAAGTCATTACAAGTTCATAGAAACCAAACATGTCTAGGTTCTGTTTTAGTTAAGTGGTAAAAAAAAGACCTGTAGCGTCTCCATTTTTTGGGATATGGGGTTGGGTTAGGGCTTTATTTTTTGCGTGCTGAACTGACGTTTTTAAAGATAACATTGGGAGGTAGATTCAATCTTTTGATCGCCCGTTATTGCATTTTAATTCAATGTTGCAGCGACCAAAAAACTTAATTCTGGTGTTTTGATTTTTTTTCTCGTGACACCATTTATCGATCGGATTAATTCTTTTTACATATTAATAGATCGGGCGATTCTGAACGCAGCAATACCAGATAGTAATTGTTTTATTTTGAAAGAGACGAATGGGGGGGTAATTTAAAATTAAATGCTTTTATTTTTTAATATATTTCTTGAAAAAAAAATTATTTTACTTTTCACTTGCTTCAATAGTCTTCATGGGAGACTAGAGGCTGCGATCATCTGATCACTTGGGCTACACAGAGCAGGTCTGCACTTTGCCCCGGAAATGACTGCTTGCCTTGGACGACTTCTGGTGCAAGGAAAGAGCAGCGCATGCGCTGTACTGATTTTATGCTTTGCCCACTGTCGGGCAATGCACACTGCGCATGCGCCGCCCGAATTTGAATTGCGCAATTGCGGGAAGCTGAACGCCGTCTGTGGGACATGGAAACCGCCGCCCTCCTGACCTGACTGCCATGATTGACAGGCAAAAAAATGAAGTTTACAAAGGTATTTTGATCTGAAATCGGGGGTATCAGGATATATGATACCTAGCTTTGTTATGGGACGCACTATTCAGCCATATCTTTATCTGATATGGCAATTTTGGGGTGACAGATTCCCTTTAAGGGAGCCCAAAGGCTTCTCTGCTACATTAGAGGGCCCAGATATTATAATTGGTACATAGTTATATTTATGGTCTCCAATGTTTTTCCCCATTATGTGTATCTGCATGTACAGATGGCATCCTCTCCTCATTAATACAGCAGACTTGGAACAATGAGTCTGTTTTATTTTTGATCTCTTCTATGAGCCAATATCATGATATTTTTTGTAATGCTTCGTCTAATAGTAAAACCGACCTGAGCTGCGATGTACAAAGCTACGTGTGTGAGATTTACGTCATCCATCCTGATCCTGTTGGCTTGACGTTGATCACAACACTTCAATGAGCCTAACTTGTCAGCAGGTTTTTGTTATATAATCTGAGAGCACCATGATTTTGAGGCAGAGAGCCTGATTCCAGTAATGTGTCACTTATTTTGCTGTGTCTTGGTGTTTCAATAAAATCAGTGTTTTATCAGTTGGAGATTATCACAACAAGACTAGGTGTCTCGCGCCTCCCAGTCCAACTGCATCCCCACCACTGATTGGAAGCTTTATGTCAATATACAGTATACACAGAAAGTAGCCAATCAGTAGTGTGGGCGTGGCTATACAGAGCTCAGTGGTCTCAGCTCTGCTAAATCTTCAGCAGAGAAAACTATGGTTGTATCAGGACTGCTGCATCCAGTAAACTAAGTGACACATCACTGGAATCAGGTTTTCTTCCTCTACATCATGTTGCTGTCAGATTACATAAAAAACTTGCTGCTAGATTCCCTTTAGACAGAATAAGATTGATAACCCCTTGTTCACACAAGATAGTGATGACCCAGGACCAATGGGAAGGGTTGAAGCAAAGAGACTAATAAAGGAGAGTGGCTTAAAACGGTTGTCACTATCTATAGGATAGGTGATAAGTGGGGTTTCACATCTGAGAACCTCCATTGACCAACGAGAACAGAAAGTTTGGTGTCCCCCTTTGGTGGTCACTCATTCGGGCATGCTGAAATTTGTGGACCCTTAGCACCTACTTAAATAATATGCATTGCAGTATATTAAGCAATGAAATATAACATTTTTGACAAGAGATACACATTGGATGACGCTAAATCATGTGTGTAATCATGACATGGTCGCCAGATGACAAATTTAAAGGGAATATGTCAACAAACAAAATTATCTATTCTTTAAATTAGGTTTTTGTGTTAAATGTATTTTTTAAAAATAAAATTTGGCAACACTTTTTTTTTCAGATGAAAATCTGTATTGCAAAACCAAAATAAGCAGTCGTGCAATTTTCACACGGACCACTTGGACTATTTTACACGTTAATGTCCATTTGTTTTAAGAAATATACATGTACATTAGTTGCAATTAACAGACCCCCAATCCTATCTTTTGAAGCAGCTAATGAGCATGTGCAAATGTCATTGTGAAGGGAGGTGGAACAGGGTCAGCTGTGGCATCAACAATTGTGATTGGTGGACCCTCTTTATGGAAGTGCCACCTGACATTGTAATCCTGCCTGTGATGGTAAGGAAATAAGAAAAAACTCTTCCTGAAAGCATAGTGAGTATGAGTCTAAAAAAACCTTCCAGTAACCAGTGTGAAAATTAATTTTTTTATATATAAAAACAAAAACTATGCCAAAAATTTAGTAAACATGGAATTTTAGTGCCACCTTTCGGAGTTGGCAGTCCTAAAAGCCAATATTGACCCTTCAAAGTTACTAATAACTTAAGATTACAAGCCAAACCAGAAACTCCATTTATTAGTCTGTTTTGGGTTTTTTGACTCTCATCAGTGCACAGCAAGAGAAAACTGGTTTGGCTGGATGAGGGGCATCTGACAGGGGGTTTAAGGGTAAAGTTTCGATTTGTTAAGAGAAACAAGTCAGCGTATTGAAACTTAAATGCCTTATAAAGCTTATAAAGTTTCCCTACGCTGACTTGGTGATATCCACTAATAAATACAGTATCTAAACACTAAAACCTGATTTAAACAATAGATCATCTTCTGACAATATAATATATATATATATATATATATATATATATATAGTGGACACATTACCAACTAATTTAGCATGACATATCTTGTGTAAAAAAAACTAACACCTCAATATTCCTGGTGTCTGACATTAGACCTATTAAATTTGCCAAAAATTATGCCATTAAGGGTTGTAAGATTTAGGGTTATCCCTTCCATGCTACCTGGTTGCCTGTCTTTGGATATATACCCTCCGTGGAATTTGAAACAATTTGCATCTGAGGGTGTGAATGTTGTAAAAGTAACACAAAGTAGTGAAAAAGCAATACAAAACAATAAAACAAAGCAGTAAAAAAACATCTGAAATATCAAATTCTGTTGATTGCTATTGGTTTTCCAGTACTTTAGATTGGTATGTGATTGTATAACAGCATGTTACTAAGGAGAACATCGGTACATGCCTGCTTGGGTTCCGAATGGTGGGAATTATGGTTGGAGAAGACAACACAATGCAGCATCCCAAAATGACTGTGAACAGAAAAAATCCTCGTCCAACAGCAATTCTTTCCATGCCCTAATAAATATAGAGAAATGTATATTAATAATCGGCATTACATTGCTTAGTCCTATATATGGACAATAGATAGTTTGAAAAAGTGCATTTTATGGGAGCAATATCTGAAGACATTCAGGGTAACTTCATTGTTCCTTAGTGTTTACTGTTATGGATCACAAGGTTCTGTATGATGTTTTTAATCATGTCCATCTTTTTTAACAAACCTTCCATGCTGACCCGCCACTAGACTTCAGGAGCTCAAAGTATCAAACCTTAGTTATAAGATACTTAAACTTTTATTTATTTTATCATTTTGTCCGACCAGCATGGAAAGTTATGAAACTTTGCAAACCAGTTTATTAAGGAATTTGTCTTAATTCCAATTGATAAAGAAATTGCATGTAAGTTGATTCCAAACCTTGGCTTTTCCCCAATCTACCTTCAGCTGGATTGATATCAGAAAATACTCAATTGGAGTACAGATGATGGCAGTGATGTGTCAGCTCAGTTCATTTTTCACTAACTGGGGACAAGCTGTTGCAAGAGGAGGAGACAGGCGCTCACCCACCACTGCCACCATCTGTACTCCAAATCACTGCCATCATCTGTACTCAATGCAGATGAAGGTAGACTGTAGCAAAAGATGGTGTGTGGAAGCCAATTTTTTTTTACAAGAATAAAGCCAAATCCCTTATTAAAGTGGTCTGCAAAGTTTCAGAACTTTCCATGCTGGAAACATTTTTTAAAAATTAAATATGAAATAAAGTTTTGATACACTTTAAAAATCTTTAAAATCTCCTTCTGCTACATATTAAAACTTTTATGATACATTTTAAATCTTTTCACATTCCTGAGACTTTTTTTGGTGCTCCTATAATCCAAGCAATGGGGTAACCCAGAATTTCATAGCATTCATGCAAAGTGATACAACTATAATTTCTCAAAAAACTTTCTCCGGCTAAGAGCCTTGTTTTACCCCCCATTCCCTGATACTTATTAGTAGAGGCATCATTATTTTGGTACCTGCTACAATTAATCTGCACAAGTCAAATTTCGCACATTTCCGATACTAGAAGATGATGCCATCTATTGACTGCTTGCTGGCCTCAAATAATTAATTGTTTGCACATTAATTAAATTAAACTGGTGTGTATGTAAAGATGGAAATGATATATTCATAAATTTAACGTTAAACTATACATTTTATCTTGTCTGTTTATTTTTTGGGGTCCATCTACAATGAAAATTCTAAAAGAAGCAATCTACAAATATCTAAATAACAATAAAAAAGAAAAGTAAAACTGAAATGAAATAAACTTATAAAAAAAACTACAAAACTTTAAAAAGTACAACTTTCATCTCTTAGTTCCTACATCTTCATTTTAAGATTTGCTAGCTTTTTTAACTCCATCTCAAAGAATAATTTTGGGCCACTAGGTCTCTTAATGGTAGCAGTAAGGTAAGACTGGAGGTTACCTGGATTTTTGCTCCCCTTTATGTTCTTGACTTGTCTTCTTGAGTTGATAGAAGTCCAGTGATGTTTTACGTAGTCTCCTAGCTCTCCTCTCTTTTATAGATACGTGGGTACAGTTATGAGATGACGTACTTTGCCAATTTTTTTCTTCATTTCTGTATATACAAAATTTACTGTGTCACCTCTGCTCATGGGTCTTCTTGATATCTCTTTAACAACTATGAAGACGTGCTCTGGTGTCGAGACATGGAGGAGGAGAACATATGAAAATAGTAGAAGAAGCCACTTTATTCTTAGCATTTATTTCTCAAGAGACTAAATTCAAGCCAGAACAGGGGGTAACTCGGACGCTTTAATGAATTGAATAATGACATGCAAAAATTAAGCGAGTGTTCTTTGCAGAGGCAAAGGAGAGACTTGTGTCAGGACTGCAAGGAAAAAAATCCAATACTGCTCATTTTAATTCAAAGTCAGCAGAAGTAACGGACCTCTCGCCTAACCCTCTTCCTTCTTCTCTCTTCCTGTTGTCTTGTATTTAATTTTCAATATCAAAAAGTCCAGGGAACCCAGCCACTGACCTCCAGAGTTGAGGTTAAGGGTGACCTTGTTAAAAATTGTAACAGTGAAGGGCTAATTGTTTACAGAACGAGAGCCCTGTTTGCTCGTTAAATGCGAGTGGCTCGCGGACCAGACGTGAGTCACCAGCCTCTCCAGCTAAAGAGACAGATGATGGTCGCATAGGATATATAATATTCCGAATGAATCATTAGTGAATCAAAGTTAGAGAATAATGAAGTTTGTGTTGCATCTTAATAAAGTTTTTTTTTAATAATATTTGTGCATTTATATCAAGGCCTGCAAACCAAAGACTCCTAGTGTCTCACGTATTATTTATTGTATTATTAATATTAGTCTTAATACTGCACCTGGAGGAGTATTTTTTAATAAGCTCATATTTATTACAAAAGTGAAAAATTTGTAATTTCAATGGTGAGGAGTATATATATATATATATATATATATATATATATATATATATTTACACATATACAGTATATTGGAGGGTCTTACTCAGCTACGGTTGAGTTAGGCACAGGAAGCGTTTTCATAAAAATGTTCAGACGAGTTTATTAACTCTATAAAATTGCTAAAGCAAAACAAAGGATAGTCTTCTCTGGCACAAAGTGAAAACAAACAGAAGATAAAAAGTCCATATAGTCTTGCAGGTCCCCCGCTCAGGTCAGTGTCTGAAGGCACTGTCACACTAAGCGATTGCACCAGCGATCACGAAAACGACAGAACCTGGCGAGATCGTTGGTGTGATCGCTATATGGTCGCTAGTAGCTTCCAAACAGGAAGATCTCATAAACGACACATCAGCGATCAGCGATCTGTATAACGACCTCGGCGGTCATTGGGACCTGTCACACAGCATGTATTGTTAAAGATCCCGACCTCAATAGGCGTGATTGAGCGCAACCTTTTCCACGCCCCTCAGCACAGATTTGTGGTCACTGTACTGTATGTCATATGTCACAGCTCTCGCTTAGTGATTGGACATCCGCGTCATAAAAGACGACGCAAGTGGTTCATATGAATTTCCAGCATCGTTCCATACTGCGTCCTGCCAGCCTTCTGCTTTGCAGCTACTGCGATCCAGTCTGTGCCGCTATTGTGTTTGCCCCGGATTCATTTTTCCAGGATCCCAAAAATGTCTTGTATAAATGGCAAAGATGAAGCACTGTAGTGACAGGATCGCAAAACCCACACACGATAGTATCCTCGCAACAACGCACAAAGGACTAGATGTGTTGGCCACCAATCGGAGCTGAGGGGCGTTAAAACCTAGTCCCGCCTGTGCCGATGACACGAGTCGCCAACAAGGTCGCCCGTCGTTCATAAAGTACCTTTACAGCAAACACACTGGAGGCCGCCACACCTCCAGCCACAGACACTGAATGAGACACTTGGTCTCCATTTTATCTGCCAAACCATGCCCCTAGGGTGGGGAATCTGGATATGTGAACAGTAGAGTTGAGCGATACTTTCCGATATCCAAAAGTATCGGATCGGAATGGTATCGCCGATACACAAGAAATATCGGCGATACCCGATACAGATACCGGAAATCCAATGTAAGTCTATGGGAAAAAAATATCGGAATTAAAAAAAGCCCATTCTTGCCTTGTTGGTTAATTGTACATGAAGGAAAACAACAAAGAGTAATGTAGAATGTATTGGGGGAGGTTGAGGAGACATTAAAGGCATAGATGTTTAACCCAATCAAATGGAATAGCGTTAATATTTTTTTTTGTAAAGATGTTCGCATTGACTAACAAATTGACTATGTTGTTAACCTTTTTTCTATTTTGGCAAATATGTATGTTTCACAACTTCCATGCTCTTCACCTTTTTAACTTTTGCCACACTTTCTCCTTCATAATCTTCAGCAGCATCATCTTTTTCATCAAAATATTCTTCATCTTCACCTTCTTTATCTTCTTCTTAAACTTATTGCTATTCATCTTTTTGTTAACATTACTCATATTGTTCTTATTAAACTATTATTCTTCTTCATATTCTACTTCATCTTCATCATATTCTTATTTGTGACAGAGATTCCTGTACTTGTAATCTGTAAAAGTATGAATTTTTCATCCTTCCGTTCTTGCTGTCACAAAAGATTTAAATTACAACAGTATTTGTCCGTGTTCAGTTTAGCCTGCAGCAGCAGGCATTTTCCAGGGGCACCACGAGGAGGAACGGACTCACCCCCATACACTGCTTAGTCTTCTTCTGCTTATAATTTAGAGCATATATTTTGTTCTTCATTTTTGTCTTATACTTCATGTTCTTATGCTTTTTCATCTTCTGCTTATTGTTCTTCTGTCTCTTGTTCTGTATCTTGTAGTTTTCTCTGTTGGTGATCTTCTTCTGGGTAATCTTTTATTTCTTCTTTGTGATGGTGTTCAGGCTGGTTGGCTTCATGCTCGTCGTCCTTGTGGTCGTCATCTTCTTCGGGGTGGTCATCAGGGTCGTCGTCTTCATTGTTGGAGATCCATAGTGATTACCCAACAAAACATTTAAAAAATATTCAATTTGTAAATGTAGCTGAAGGTACAAGAAGGCTGACTAACTTCCGAGAACCAGCTGACGTTACTGGAACCCGGACGGGTATCAGATGGTACAAGAGACAATGGAAGTAACGAGGACCAGCTGACTGTGCTGGAACCCGGAGGGGCAGCAGAAGGAAAAGAGCCAATGGCACAACCGAGGACCAGCTGACGTTACTGAGACACGGTTACTAAGCAGGAGGTACCTGTGCTCAAAAGCACTACCAAGGACCAGCAGACGTTGCTGGAACTCGGATACCGAGATGGAGGCACCTAGGCCAAAGGCACTGCGGAGACCAAGTTGACGGTACTGGAACCCGGACGGGTAGCAGAAGGTACAAGAGCCAATGCAAGTAATGAGGAACAGCTGACTGTGCTGGAACCCGGAGGGGCAGCAGAAGGAAAAGAGCCAATGGCACAACCGAGGACCAGCTGACGTTACTGGGACACGGTTACTAAGCAGGAGGTACCTGTGCTCCAAAGCACTACCAAGGACCAGAAGACGTTGCTGGAACTCGGATACCGAGATGGAGGCACCTAGGCCAAAGGCACTGCGGAGAACCAGTTGATGGTACTGGAACCCAGACGGGTAGCAGAAGGCACCCATGAAAATGTAAGTTGACAGTCCGCAAGCCGTCCGCAGTTACCGAATCACACAGTCCTACAGTGGGTGCTTGTCCTATTGTCACAACGGAAACAGCCTTTATTTACATATCCCACAGCACACATAGGAATGACCTAAACTGCAGGCACCATATAGTTGGCTAACCAGAATGCAACACGACAGGACAACTTATTGGAGGCTAATTGACGTTGACACTGCCAGGAAACAGCTGTCGTGCTGTAACCAGGCTGGGCAGGAGTCAGTACCCGTGCCAAGTACTTCCGAGCAACAACTGGCGGTGTTGGAGCCCACGGATGAGAAGAGAACAGGGTGGAGGCAGCAGGACTTTTTGCCGTACACACAGCAGGGGAACAGCTGACATTACTGAACCCCAGTAACACAGGAGCAAGTGTTGACTGTGCTAACAGCACTTCCAGGCAATACATTGGTTGCAAACACTATAGAAGTACACAAAGGGGCCTTTCACACCTAGTGAACAGTTGTGTGCAGTGTTCACTGCAGTCTCTGCGGAATAACCACACTTAGGCCTTATAACTTTTCAGACTTTCTTTATCACTCTACCAAGATGAAGAAGGCAGGGAGTAAGGCACGTGGTCGTGGCCGTGGAGTTTCAGCAGGGAGAAGACGTGTGGATTCTGTGTCTGCTGCCGCCCCCAGTGACACAGCATCCACCAGTTTTCCCCGTGAGCGTTCCTTTATGCGCACTTTTGTAGGAGGTCGGCGTACCCCCCTGCTGCGGGAAGAACAAATTGAAGCCGTTGTTGGTTGGATGGCAGCCAATGCATCGACTTCAATTGCTTCCACCTCCTCTCAGGACCACAGCACTGTTGAGCAACCATCTGTCTCTTCACCGCCTGCCAAATTGCCCAGGCAGTCAGAGAGTTCTGTACAGGAGCCAGCTGAGTGTCAGCTTCTGTTCTCAGAATCTGTTGGCTTGCAAACAGGGGCCCAGCCAAGCAGCATTCTGGAATGTGAAGAAGAAGGAGTATGCAGTGATGCACAACAGCTGTGTCTCTCTGAATCTGAAGAGGCGGGTGAGACAGTGCCGATGGCCAGCACACCGCAGAACGCATCTGATGATGATGAGACTCAGGTGCCAGTTTCTGTTGAGCATGGTGCTGGCCAGACCACCCAACAGCAGCAGGTGTTGGAAGAGGGTAGTGGAGATGATGAGGTCCAAGACCCAACATGGCGTGAGGAACAGGAAGGTGGTGGGAGCAGCTCAGAGGAATAATAATAATAATATTTATTTATATAGCGCCATCATATTCCGCAGCGCTTTACAGTTTAGCAGTTTCAGAACACAAGTCATAAGTAACAACGTTAACAATACAATAATTAAAGCAAAATAAGTCGCCCCTGCTCGTGACAGCTTACAATCTACAATGAGGTGGGGGAGATACAAAGTATAGGTGTTTATATACAATGTTGCATTTACAATGATGGTCCAGCCATCTTAAGGGAGTGAGGGATGGAGATAGTGAATGAACTAGACACACACACACACACTTACACAGAATACATAGAATGACTTTGATTAGTGAATGTGATAGGCCGCTCTGAACAAATGTGTTTTGAGGGAGCGCCTGAAACCATGCAAATTGTGGATAGTCCGAATTTCTTGGGGTAGAGCATTCCAGAGGATTGGCGCAGCGCGGGAGAAGTCTTGGAGTCGGGAGTGTGAGTTACGGATTAGTGCAGAGATTAGTCGAAAGTCGTTTGCAGAGCGCAGCAGTCGGTTAGACCGATAGATAGAAATGAGGGAGGAGATGTAGGGGGGTGCTGCACTGTGGATAGCTTTGTGGCTGAGAACCAGTACTTTGAATTGGATACTATAATGAATGGGCAGCCAGTGTAAGGACTGGCGAAGAGCGGACGCGTCCGAGTACCGATTAGCCAGATGGATTACCCTGGCTGCTGCATTAAGGATGGACTGGAGAGGGGATAGTCGAGTAATGGGGAGGCCAAGTTATAGAGCGTTGCAGTAGTCCAGGCGTGAGTGGATCAATGCTACAGTGAGGGTTTTTGTTGTTTCCATGGTGCAAAAAGGGCGGATTCTAGAGATGTTCTTTAGGTGTAGGCGGCAAGAGCGGGCAAGAGATTGTATATGGGAGGTGAAGGAGAGATTGGTGTCAAACATAACACCCAGACAGCGAGCCTGCTGCCGGGGTGTTATTATGGTGCCGCCCACGGAGAGGGATATGTCAAATTTAGGGAGTTTAGTAGACGGCGGGAGCAGAAGAAGTTCAGTTTTTGAGAGGTTGAGTTTCAGATAGAGAGCGGACATGATGTTGGAGACTGCGGACAGACAGTCGGTGGCGTTCTGTAGTACAGCGGGGGTGAGGTCGGGGGATGACGTGTATAGTTGTGTGTCATCAGCATAAAGATGGTACTGAAAGCAAAATCTGCTGATGGTCTTTCCAATTGTGGCTGTGTAGAGAGAAGAGAAGGGGGCCAAGGACTGAGCCCTGGGGTACACCACAGTGAGAGGAAGAGAAGATGACGTGCAGCCAGAGAACAAAACACTGAAGGAGCGGTCAGAAAGATAGGAGGAGAACCAGGAGAGAACAGTGTCCTTAATACCTAGTGAGTGGAGCCTAGACAGTAGGAGACGGTGGTCAACTGTGTCAAAAGCTGCAGAAAGGTCGAGAAGAATGAGCAAAGAGTGGTCACCGTTACGTTTTGCTGTAAGAAGGTCATTGCTCACTTAGATGACGGCAGTTTTTGGCGAATGTAGGGGGCGTAAGCTGGACTGTGAAGGGTCTAGGAGGGAGTGATTGGAGAGGTAACGGGTGAGGCGGGAGAAGACTAGGCGCTCCAAAAGTTTAAAGATGAAGGGAAGATTGGAGACCGGTCTGTATTTGTTTGTGGAAGGGTCGAGAGCGGGTTTATTTTGTAGTGGAGTAATGATGGAGTGTTTGAAGGCAGATGGGAAAATGCCAGAGGAGAGTGAGAGATTAAAGATTTTATTTAGGTGAGTTGTGACAACTGGAGAGAGAGACTGGCGGAGATGTGAGGGAATGGGGTCGGTAGTGCATGTAGTCGGACGAGAGGAAGAGAGGAGTCTGGACTCTGGAGACTTCTTCTTCTGTGATGGGATCAAATGTGGAAAGTTAGCCAGGGGAACAGCAGGGTGGGATGGGAGTCACAGCCCTTGGTGGTTGAGAGCAGATTTCCTGACGGATAGTATATATTTTTTATATAAAATGGGAGGCCAGGTCGTCAACACAAATGTCTGCGATAGGGGCTTGTGCTTTTGGCCTGAGGAGGGAGTGAAAAGTGTCAAACATTTTCTTGGGGTTGTTGGCTAGTGAGGAGATCAGGGTGGTGAAGTAGGTTTGTTTGGCGAGGTGAAGGGCAGCATTATAAGTTCTTAACATGAATTTAAAGTGGATGAAGTCTTGTGGTGTGCGGGTTTTTCTCCAAAGGCGTTCAGCACTCCTAGAGCATCGCTGAAGAAGTTGAGTTTGCAATGTGATCCAGGGCTGTTTTACTGTGTGTTTGGAAGTTCTGAGGGTGAGCGGCACTACTTGGTCAAGGGTGCTTCTAAGAGTGTCATTGTAGTGATGAACAGCCAGATCAGGACAGGAAAAAGAGGAGATTGGGGACAGTGATGAGTGTAGGGAATCTGAAAGCGTCTGAGGGTTAATGGCTTGTAGATTTCTGAATGTGTGGTAGGTAGGAGTGCGCTGGGGTGGTGGAGGATTTGTGAGCGTGAAGGAGAGAATGTTGTGGTCAGACAGTGGAAGCGGTGAGTTATTTAGGTGGTAGATTGAACAGAGGCGGACAAAGACCAGGTCAAGGGTGTTACCATCCTTGTGTGTCTCAGAGGTTGAAAGCTGTGAGAGGCCTAGAGAAGTGGTTAGTGATAGAAGGAAGATAGAGGAAGACATTGCCCCAACGGTACAAACAGGAGGGAGAGTTAGGCTGCAGACTCGGTTGCCTGTAGCCTCCATTTTGCCACCTGTTCGGAGCAGTTGTCTTCCAAAAGTCAAAACGTGCACTCCCAGGACTTGCACTGCGTGGTCCTTTTTTGACACACTTGCAGATGATATTTGCTATGTCAAATGCAAACTGTGTAATCAAAAAGTAAAAAGAGGTAAAAGTGTCAGTAACCTCAATACCACTAATATGTGGAAACATGTGCGGACAAAGCACGTAGTTGAGTTACAAAGACACACTGGAGATGTAGGCCAACCTACAGCCTCAGGTTGTGTTGAAGCCTCTTCATCGAGCTCACACACAGCTGGTTCTGCTTCCTCACAGGATCGCCATGGAAGAACCTCGGTCACTGTTGTCCAGAGACAAAGTGTTATTCCACACACAGCAGCAAGTTCCCTGTCATCCTCACACTTCCAGGCCACAAAACAGCCATCGGTAGCACAGGCATGGGATAAAAGACGGCCATACTCCGCAAACCATCCACGAGCACAGGCTCTGAATGCTGGCATTGCAAAACTCCTGTCCCTTGAAATGCTGTCATTCAGGCTGGTGGAGACTGACAGTTTCCGTAACTTAATATCATTGTCAGTCCCACAATACAATGTGCCAAGCCGATTTCATTTCAGCAGGCAAGCCGTCCCTGGTCTGCAAAAGCATGTTGGGGGAAAAATTAAACATGCGCTAGTAAACGCCCTCAGTAGCAAGGTCCACCTGACGACCGATGCGTGGACCAGTACCCATTGTTATGATCTGCTACAAGCACTAAGGAAAGAAGGGAATTCTGTCCCTACAATAGAACTAAGCTGAATCCCTACGATGTAACGGGGAACCTGATCCTGCGACCAGACCCGCTAAAGTCCTCAGCTAGTCTGAACGAAGACCTATAGTTGCGAGGGAGGAATCCCTACAAGATCTAGGGACTGGGAGAAAAGGTGGACACCTCCTAACAGAAATTGTAGCAGGGATAATTTAACAGAAAACAAAATACTTTGAGATCCGAAGATCAAGCAAAACTGGCTGAGTAAGGCACCTAAGCACCCGGCTAGCTTAACAGTAGATAATACAATGAAGTCAAGCAAAGCCAGAAGGGCGGAGCCAGACAAAATAGGGAAAAAAGTTCATGTGACCATCAAACTGAAACAAAACCTAACAAGAGGGTTCTAACACCCATGGCCAGGGACGATAACTTTCCCTCACTGCCCATTGGGTCAATGTTGTGGAGCCGGGTACTGATCTTGCGAGTGGCGCTGTACGTGTTCTGCCAAC
The DNA here is from genome assembly GCA_033576555.1 of Oophaga sylvatica. Lineage (NCBI taxonomy): Eukaryota > Metazoa > Chordata > Amphibia > Anura > Dendrobatidae > Oophaga > Oophaga sylvatica. The sequence continues at coordinate 449,423,184 of JARQOD010000003.1, read as the reverse complement.
TCCAAGGATTGCAGGAATCAAGTCTGTACACATTGACTCCTCCTCCTACTCCAGTTCCTCAGAATCATCGCTGCAGGAGCCGTCACGGTCTACCTCCACATGGACCCGTGAACGCTTACCTGTTGCGAGCGATATGAGCACAGCCGTGTCCAAACGTCAACAGGCCGTCCTGAAATTAATTTCCATGTGGAATCGAAGCCACACAGCGCAGGAGCTCTGGAATGCCATCAAGCAGGACAGCGACGTGTGGTTTTTGGCAGCGAATCTCCAGCCAGGCTTGGTAGTGTGTGACAATGACCGAAATCTGGTGGCAGCTCTGGGCCTTGGCAACCTCACTCACATACCATGTCTGTCACATGTGCTCAACTTGGTCGTGCAGAGTTTTTTGAGGGACTATCCGGATCTTGATGCACTGCTGCACAAGGTCCGCCTAGAGTGCGCTCACTTGCGACGTTCCAGCATGGCCAGATTGCTGATTGCAGCTCTGCAACGCCGATTTCGCCTTCCTGAACATCGCATCATATGTCACGTACCCACCAGGTGGAATTCGACGTTACATATGTTGGAGCGGTTGTGTGAGCAGCAGCCAACAGTAATGGAGTATCAGCTGCATCAGGCGCAATCAACTCGCAATTTGCGCCGTTCACACTTCACCACTACTGACTGGGCCTCTATAATAATAATAATAATAATCTTTATTTATATAGCGCCAACATATTCCGCAGCGCTTTACAGTTTAACAGTTTCAGAACACAAGTCATAAGTAACAACGTTAACAATACAATAATTAAAGCAATATAAGCCGCCCCTGCTCGTGACAGCTTACAATCTACAATGAGGTGGGGGAGATACAAAGTACAGGTGTTTATATACAATGGTGTATTTACAATGATGGTCCAGCCATTTTGAGGGAGTGATGGATGGATGGAGATAGTGAATGGGCTACACACATAGACTTACACATAGAATGACTTTGATTAGTGAATGTGATAGGCCGCTCTGAACAAATGTCTTTTGAGGGAGCGCCTGAAACCATGCTAATTGCGGATAGTCCTAATTTCTTGGGGTAGAGCATTCCAGAGGATTGGCGCAGCACGGGAGAAGTCTTGTATTCGGGAGTGGGAGGTACGGATTAGTGCAGAGGTTAGTCGAAGGTCGTTTGCAGAGCGCAGCAGTCGGTTAGGCCGATAGATAGAAATGAGGGAGGAGATGTAGGGGGGTGCTGCACTGTGGAGAGCTTTGTGGGTGACAACCAGTACTTTGAATTGGATACTATAATGAATGGGCAGCCAGTGTAAGGACTGGCGAAGGACTCTATGAAGGACATCTGCCACGTTTTCCGTGCGTTTGATGAGTCAACGCGGATGGCGAGTGCAGATGATGCAATAGTCAGCCTGACTGTCCCCCTTATCTGCCTGCTTCAAAAAAACAATGCAAGCACTAAGGGATGAGGTTTTGGAAGAGGTGGAGGATGAGGAGTCACAAATTCCATCACCTTCTGGACAGTCAGCGCAACGTGGTTCCTCACAAAGGGCTGGGCAGGGCTCACTTTGTGAGGAGGATGAGGAGGAGTCAATGGAGGAGGAAGACATCGCTCCAGAGGGAGGTACACAACGCTCTAGTCAGTATGTATAGCGAGGGTGGGGTGATGCAGAGCAGGCAGAGATGACGCCTCTTGCAGGGGACAGCGTTTCTTGGCCAGTTGGGAGTCTGCAGCACATGGTTGATTTCATGCTGCAGTGCCTGAGAAACGACCACCGCATCGCCAACATTCTCACCACGTCTGATTATTGGGTGTCCACCCTCCTAGACCCTCGCTACCGGGACAACTTACAAAGCCTCATCACACTGTTGAACCGGGAGCGTAAAATGCGGGAGTACCAAGACACACTGGTGCAATCCATAATGTTCTCCATTCCAGCCGAGAGCACTGCTGCTACTACTGCTTTACAAAGCAGCTCTGTGCGTCGAGGCAGCTCTGCAACAAGAGGGAGCACAAGCAGCGCCTCTGCACAGGGCAAGATGTTATGATTTGGTAGCTGAGGAGAGCAGGCAAAAAAGGCAATACACCAGAGAGGTTGGAATCTATGGGATTGCAGTACCCTGACTAACCACACAACTAAAGGCAGCCGTGGAGCATACCTACGTTGGTCCTAGACGCCTCGTCACAGCCTGAGAAGCTAACTACACCTAAAGATAGAAAGAGGAAAGCTATCTGCCCCAGAGCAGATCCACAAAGAACATAGAAAGCCCCAAACATGTAATGGCGGTTAGACAAGAAGAAATACTGACACAGACAGAAAATTATATGAGCAAATGTTGGGGCCCAAACTTCATAAATAGAAAAGGATAGGAAGGGCACTTTCTGCAATCACAAAAAAACACTGAAAAGTACCAACTCTACTAATTACAAAAACACCTGAGATCACACGACCTCTACCACCTTAATTAGTTCTCTGGTGTAACAAAAACTAAACAGCAGCCACAGAAAAAACTGGAAAAGGAAAATGAACAAACAACAGTGGCTGAAATAAACTGAGAGGAGCACAAACCCCCAAGGGGACCCGGTAGACCCCCACAGAAGTGCAGGACAATATGCCAAAAAAAAAAAAAAATAAAGAAAAGAAGAAAATGTCTTATCTGTTAGCAAAAGATGCAGGCACGAAACAGCAAGCTACAAAGTGTACAGGAATCAAAGATGAGACCAGAACAATTGATCACCGTCAACCCTGATGGGAGGGAACATCCCTTATATAAGACCAGTCAGTAACACCTGATCTCCAATCTTCACAATCTTCATTGGATAGTTCAGTACTGTTTGTAACCACCAGAGGGAGCTTCTGCTCTGAATTCATTTCTATCACCTTCACAACAGCAAGACCAGTATGTTCCAAATGTGGCGAAGTTTTGTGGCAGCGCCACCAATGTCTACACCATCCGAGACGGCTCCACTCAGCAGGAGGCAAAGTTTCCGTAAGATGGTGACAGACTACATGTCTTGGCCTCTCAGTGTACTCCCAGATGGCTCTTCCCCATTCAAGTTTTGGGTCTCTAAGCTGGATACATAGCCAGAGCTTAGCCAGTATGCATTGGAGGTGCTGGCTTGCCCTGCTGCCAGTGTATTATCGGAGCGCTTCTTTAGTGCTGCAGGTGGTGTACTAACAGACCGTAGCATGCGACTATCCTCCGTTAATGTAGACCGGTTTAGTTTTCTGAAAATGAACAAGGCATGGATCTCGCATGAATTTGCCTGTCCGGTTTCAGATTAAATAACTGGTTGGCAACGTTATCCATGTCTCCTGTTATGTTCATCTTTCTACCACCTGAACTCTACTCCCTGGGCTACAACACTGCCAGTTGCTGCTCACAAGTGTTGGATGCACAGATCAAAAAAATCGCTGATGTGTTTGTGGGGTTCAGTAACGCCTGCTGTTCCCCTGCTGTGTGTCCGGCAAAAATTGCTGCTAGCTAGCTACACATGTTGAAAAAAACATGACATGTTAAAGTGCCTACTGCTACACATAGATAAGAGGCTACACCCTTATTTCTAAACTGTAAACAAGTGAAACGTCACCTTTAAAACCATAAAATTATTAGTCTTTGTCACAAATCTGTAACAAAATAATTGTGACATATTACTGCAGATATCCACATGTGGAACACAAATACTAACACAAAAGCCTACTTATGCTATAGGGTACTGATGGTGAACCTTGTCACTCCATAACTTAGACAAATCCAACTCACATCATGCCTCAAATGCTGCAATGTTGGAAGTGCATAATGTGGGTTGAACTTTGAACAGCTGCAGTGCGAAGGTTAGCCTTCAGTGTTCTTGGCTTTTAAATAAAAGCATACAAGTAAATTTAATAATCCATTGTTGATTAAGGGACGTGATGTACACCTGTAATATTGTGGAAACAATGGATGTAGGACTAGTCCTCTTCAACATTACTTATATTTGTGTCATTTGAAAAAATACATATTTAAATACAAATTTAACAACCCATATCATAAAGGTCCATCATGTAAAAATGAGAATCGGTAACAAAAATCATGCATTACCTTGTTAAACTCAATAGTGCATAGTCACAATAGCTAAATATATACCTGCAAGTGGTGCTGAAATAACGACAACTGATAGAAAAGGTGAATGATATCTAGTTATCAGACTGAATAGCGACACCTGTACAATGTCGATATAATACTGTACCTTAACAAAAAGGCTGTTTGCAACCAATGTATTGTATACGGATGGAAGCGCGTCACACTAATAGATTTGAGTTATTTGAAATAGAATGGAGCAGCACCAATTAGAGAAAAATGTCAAGGATGAGGCAGTGAGACACGCTCAGCAGAGTACAAGCAGCAGTGTTTGAATAACTAACTGGAGCGGGATCTGCACTCCAAAAATGAGAACCTCTGACTACAGTAAACAATGCACACAACTGTTCAGTAGCTGTGAAAGGCCCGTTTGTGTACTTCTATATTGTTTGCAACCAATGTATTGGATACTGATGGAAGCACGTCACACTAATAGATTTGAATTATTTGAAATATAATGTAGCAGCAACAATTAGAGAAAAATGTCAAGGATGAGGCAGTGAGACACGCTCAGCAGAGTACAAGCAGCAGTGTTTGAATAACTAACTGGAGCGGGATCTGCACTCCAAAAATGAGAACCTCTGACTACAGTAAACAATGCACACAACTGTTCAGTAGCTGTGAAAGACCCGTTTGTGTACTTCTATATTGTTTGCAACCAATGTATTGGATAATGATGGAAGCACGTCACACTAATAGATTTGAATTATTTGAAATATAATGTAGCAGCAACAATTAGAGAAAACTGTCAAGGATGAGGCAGTGACACACGCTCAGCAGAGTACAAGCAGCGGTGGTTGAAGAAATAACTTGAGCGGGATCAGAATTCAAAAATTGAAACCCTCTGACTACAGTAAACAATGCACACAACTGCTCAGCAGCTGTGAAAGGCCCGTTTGTGTACTTCTATATTGTTTGCAACCAATGTATTGGATACTGATGGAAGCACGTCACACTAATAGATTTGAATTATTTGAAATATAATGTAGCAGCAACAATTAGAGAAAAATGTAAAGGATGAGGCAGTGAGACACGCTCAGCAGAGTACAAGCAGCAGTGGTTGAAGAACTAAATGGAGCGGGATCTGCAAACAAAAAAAAAAACCTCACAGACTACAGTGAACACTGCACACAACTGTTCACTATCTCTGAAAGGCTCCTTTGTGGACTTCTATACTGTTTGCAACCAATGTATTGGATACGGATGGAAGCACGTCACACTAATAGATTTGATTTTTTTTAAATAGAATGTAGCAGCAACAATTTGAGAAAAATGTAAAGGATGAGGCAGTGAGACACGCTCAGCAGAGTACAAGCAGCGGTGGTTGAAGAAATAACTTGAGCGGGATCTGAATTCAAAAATTGAAACCTTATGACTACAGTAAACAATGCACACAACTGTTCAGCAGCTGTGAAAGGCCCGTTTGTGTACTTCTATATTGTTTGCAACCAATGTATTGGATAATGATGGAAGCACGTCACACTAATAGATTTGAATTATTTGAAATATAATGTAGCAGCAACAATTAGAGAAAAATGTAAAGGATGAGGCAGTGAGACACGCTCAGCAGAGTACAAGCAGCAGTGGTTGAAGAACTAAATGGAGCGGGATCTGCACTCAAAAAAAAAAAACCTCAGACTACAGTGAACACTGCACACAACTGTTCTCTATCTCTGAAAGGCTCCTTTGTGGACTTCTATACTGTTTGCAACCAATGTATTGGATACGGATGGAAGCACGTCACACTAATAGATTTGATTTTTTTTTAAATAGAATGTAGCAGCAACAATTTGAGAAAAATGTAAAGGATGAGGCAGTGAGACACGCTCAGCAGAGTACAAGCAGCAGTGGTTGAAGAACTAAATGGAGCGGGATCTGCACTCAAAAAAATAAAACCTCACAGACTACAGTGAACACTGCACACAACTGTTCACTATCTCTGAAAGGCTCCTTTGTGGACTTCTATACTGTTTGCAACCAATGTATTGGATACGGATGGAAGCACATCACACTAATAGATTGGATTTTTTTTAAATAGAATGTAGCAGCACCAATTTGAGAAAAATGTCAAGGATGAGGCAGTAACACACGCTCAGCAGAGTACAAGCAGCAGTGGTTGAAGAACTAAATGGAGCGGGATCTGCACTCAAAAAAAAAAAACCTCACAGACTACAGTGAACACTGCACACAACTGTTCACTATCTCTGAAAGGCTCCTTTGTGGACTTCTATACTGTTTGCAACCAATGTATTGGATACGGATGGAAGCACGTCACACTAATAGATTTGATTTTTTTGAAATAGAATGTAGCAGCAACAATTTGAGAAAAATTTAAAGGATGAGGCAGTGAGACACGCTCAGCAGAGTACAAGCAGCAGTGTTTGAAGAACTAACTGGAGCGTGATCTGCACTAAAAAAAAAAAACCTCACAGACTAGAGTGAACACTGTACACAACTGTTCACTATCTGTGAAAGGCTCCTTTCTGTACTTCTATAGTGTTTGCAACCAATGTATTGTATACGGATGGAAGCGCGTCACACTATAATTTCAATTGAATGGAGCAGCAAGAATTACACTAAAGAAAAAAAAAAAGAGTCTGTGAGTGACACGTGCAGATGCCTACAAACAGCGTTGGATGCAGAGCAAACTGCAGCGTCACCTGCACTCTCACACACACACCTTGCACAAAGCTGTTAAAACAACACTGCAAGGCAAAAGGAAGCTTTACACAGCGGTTGGTAAACTAGCCTGCCTAGAGCACAGTACACAAAATCGCAATCTCTAACTGTCCCTCAGAGTCAGCAGAGCAGCGTTCTGTCCCTAACTGAATTCACAGCACAGTGACGCTAAAATGGCGGCGCCTTTTATAGTGCATTCTGACATCATTTCAGCATCCAATCACAGCCATGCCATTAGTTAACATGACCGCAGCAGTACAGGATGTGCCCACACTTCTTAGGATTCCTCATTGGCTGACTAAAATCACATTGCCTCTCAAAGAATTATGGGAACTTCCGATTCCGGTATACGATATATGGAAAATATCGGAACTAAGTATCGGAATTCCGATACAGCTAATATCGGCCGATACCCGATACTTGCGGTATCGGAATGCTCAACTCTAGTGAACAGTCATCCACCCATCTCTTTTGACCGCTTGTAAAACCAGGTTCTGGAATGTCCTAATAACTCTTACATCACTATACATGCTGGAGCATGCTTTCCTGAACTTACATCAGTGAAGCTACCAACCTCAATGACACATATCTCCCCTCAAGGACTAGTCCAGCAGCCATATTACATACCCCCCTCTGCCCAATGCCGGCGGGATTGACAACTTCTGCCCTCAAACAGTGGACTCTTGACAGAGCGTCAGCATTTCCATCCAGTTTCCCTGGCCTATGCTCTACATGGAAGTTAAAATCCTGAAGTGAACTTCCTGCCTAAGAGGTAGTACCTTAGAGTGTCCAACACCCACTTGATGGCCAAACATTCAAACATTCCTTCTCCACTATGGAGCAATTCTTCTCACAGGATAACAACTTCCAACTCAGATATATTATGGGGTGCTCTTCTATATTCACCACTTGTTATAAGACAGCGCCCAGCTGTTGTGAACACGTTGGAGGCAACTTCGGAGCTGGGGCTCCCTCCGGTGGTTGCTGAGGGTAATGAACCAATTGCTGAATGGCTTTCAGCTGGGTCCGAATGGTCTGATATAAGTGACCTGAACTCCCATCAGCCTTGCCGGTAATCAATTGTTCTTCCAGGTCTTGGTTTGAGCTCAGGTTGCATTCCTGCTTTCATTCAGATAAGTGAATTGCTGTTTTTTTTTCCTTTGGTTGGATTTTCCTTGCTGGTTTGCTGCCTTGCAGTAGACTTCAGCCTGGTCCCCTTTTGGGGCCTGGCGCTGCATTTGTGCTCAGTTTGTGTTTGCACTTTTGCTCTGTTCCTGTGTCACTTTTTATTTGCTGAATTGCTGTGTGTTACACCAGAGATCTGATTTAGGTGGTAGAAATCATGTGATCTCAGGTTTTTTGTTAATCAGAAGTGTTGGTATTTTTGTCAGGGTTTTTTGGGTTGCAGTCAGAATCCTTTCCTATACTTTTCTATCTAGACAGAATTGGGCCCCAGCGTTTGCTCATTCTATTTTCTGTCTGTGTTCGTATTTTCTTCTTGTCTAACCGCCATTACATGTTTGGGGGCTTCCTATTTCTTTGGGGGTTATGCTACGGGGCAGTTAGCTTTCATCTTTCTGCCTTTAGGTGTGGCTATCTCTCCGGCTGTGACGAGGCATCTAGGATCACCGTAGGTACGCTCCACGGCTTCTTCTAGTGTTGGGGTTAGTTTAGGGTTCTGCAACCCAGTAGTTTCCAGCCTCTCTGGTGTATTGCTACTTTGGCTATTTTTGCTATTTCTCCTCAGCTACCAAAACATAACAGTGTTACCGGCCAAACTGAAAATTATATGGTACTCAACAGAAGGGAAAAATAGTAAAAAAGGAAAAAGAAAAAGGGAGTTGTCAGAATTTTTTTTCTGTTTGTTGCATTTTTTCCCTCTTTTTCTCTGGGTGCTGAGGAGGAATCTTTTTTCCTCAATGGAGTTTGCACAGTTGTCTGGCCGTGTGGAGCGGCTTGCCACTGAGGTTCAGAGTATTGCTACCTATCTTGCTAGGTTGCCGGTTGTGGAACCTAGGATCCCCATACCAGATTTATTCTTGGGGGATCGGTCTAAATTTCTGAATTTCAAAAGTAACTGTAAGTTGTGTTTTTGCCATGAAGCCTAAGTCCACAGGGAACGCAGCACAGCAGGTTCAAATTGTCATCTCTCTGCTGCGCGGCGACCCTCAGGATTGGGCTTTTTCCCTGACACCTGGGGATCCTGTTTTGAATGATGTTGATGTATTTTTTCAGGCTCTGGGGTTATTGTACGGTGAACCTAATGTCACTGATCAAGCTGAAAAGACCTTGCTGGCATTAAATCAGGGTCGAGAAGACACTGAGCTGTACTGTCAGAAATTCTGAAAGTGGGCAGTCCTGACCAAATGGAATGATGATGCTTTGGCAGCCCTTTTTCGGAAGGGTCTGTCAGAAAATGTAAAGGACGTTATGGTGGGATTCCCTGTTCCCTCTGGTCTCAATGATTCTATGTCTTTGGCTATTCAAATTGACAGATGTTTGCGTGAGCGCAGAGGTATGCGTGAGATAGTGTTGCCTTGTGAGCCAGCTCCTGAGCCCATGCAGTGTGATGTTGTGACTTTTGGGGCTCAGCATCATGAGTTTCGAAAGCGCAATGGGTTATGTCTCTACTGTGGTGACGCTTCTCATGCTATTTCCGTCTGCCCTAAGCGGGGAAGATGTTTTGCGCGCTCAGTTGTCTTGGGTAGTGTTCAGACTAAATTTCTGTTGACTGTTACCCTGATTTGCTCCCTGTCCACATTTTCGGCTCAGGCTTTTGTTGATTCAGGAGAAGCTATTAACCTGATGGATTTTGACTTTGCCAAACGTTGTAGGTTTCCCATGATACCCTGCGGAAGTCTATTCCTTTGCTGGGCATTGATTCTACAACTTTGGCGGAGAATAAACCCCAGTTTTCTACTTAGGTGATAATGAGGGTTGAACCAGATCATCAGGAGAGTTGCAAATTTCTGGTGTTGCATAATCTGCATGACATTATTGTACTGGGTTTCCCTTGGTTACAGACTCATAATCCTGTTTTGGATTGGAAATCTGTGTCTGTGACCAGTTGGGGCTGCCAATGTGTTAATACTGACACTCCTGTTTTTTCTGCCTCTCCCCAGTCTCAGGATGTCCCTGACTTTTTGACTGATTTTTCTGATGTGCTTAGTGAAAGTAAGTCTGCATCCTTACCTCCTCACAGGAGCTATGATTGCGCTAATGAGTTAGTGCCTGGTGGTAAATTTTCTAAAGGTCGCCTTTTTAATTTATCTGTACCTGAACACGATGCTATGCGATCTTATATCAAGGAGTCTTTGGAGAAGGGTCATATCAGACCATCTCTTCACCCTTGGGCGCCGGTTTTTTCTTTGTGGCCAAAAAGGATGGTTCATTGAGGCCATGTATTGACTATCGCCTCCTGAACAAAATCACTGTTAAATATCAATATCCGTTACCCTTGATTTCTGACCTATTTTCCAGAGTGAAAAGTGCTAGTTGGTTTACCAAGCTTGACCTCAGTGGGGCGTATAACATTTTTCGCATTAAGCACAGGGATGAATGGAAGACGGCGTTTAATACCCCAGAGGGGCATTTTGAGTACCTAGTGATGCCTTTTGGGCTTACTAATGCCCCTTCCGTCTTCCAACCCTTTATGAATGATATTTTCAGGGATTTTGTGGATTAAATTCTGATCGTTTATTTGGATGATATCTTGATTTTTTCTAATGACTGGGACTCTCATGTGAAACATGTTCGGACTGTGTTCCAGATTTTGAGAGAGAATGCACTGTATGTGAAGGGATCAAAGTGTCTTTTTGGCGTACAGAAGGTTTCATTTCTGGGATTCATTTTGTCTCCGTCTGTTATTGAAATGGACCCGGTCAAAGTTCAGGCCATCTGTGATTGGGTTCAACCTACTACATTGAAGGCTCTTCAGAGATTTTTGGGTTTTGCCAATTTTTATTGTAAATTTATTGGTAATTTCTCCGGTATTGTTAAACCATTGACTGATTTGACCAAAAAGGGTTCCGATGTGGTGAATTGGCCTCCTGAGGCAGTTTCTGCGTTTCAGGAACTTAAGCAAGATTCATTTCTGCTCCTGTTCTACGGCAGCATGATGTTTCTCTACCGTTTCAGGTGGAGGTTGATGCTTCTGAGATTGAGGCAGGTGCCGTTTTGTCCCAAAGGGATCCGGAGACCTCTAAGAGTAGCCCTTGTGCCTTCTTCTCTAGAAAAATTTTCTCCAACTGAACGTAATTATGACGTGGCTAATCGGGAGTTATTGGCCATGAAGTGGGCCTTTGAAGAATGGAGACATTGGCTGGAAGGAGCCAAATATCAGGTGGTGATCCTCACGGACCATAAGAACCTGGTTTATCTCGAATCAGCCAGGCGACTTAATCCTAGACAGGCCAGGTGGGCCTTGTTTTTCACACATTTTAATTTTGTGGTTTCTTTTCTTCCGGGCACTAAGAATGTTAAGGCGGATGCCCTCTCGAGGAGTTTCTTTGCGGATTCTCCTGAGTTAACTGATCCTGCTGTTATTTTGAAAGAGGGTGTAGTTCTTTCCGCCATCTCGCCTAATTTTAGACTGGCTCTGGAGGGGTGTCAGGAGGATAAACCTGAACGCTGCCCTGTTGGGAAATTGTTTGTCCCTGACCAGTGGAAGAAGAGTGTGATGTCTGAGATTCATTGTTCCGCGTTGGCTGGTCATCCCGGTATTTTTGGTACCAGAGACTTGGTGAGTCGGTCCTTTTGGTGGCCTACTTTGTCTCGTGACATCAGGGACTTTGTGCAGTCCTGTGGGACTTGCTCTCGTTCCAAGCCTTGCTCACACTCGAGTGGTTTGTTAATGCTATTAGCTGTGCCCAAGAGGCCATGGACCCATATCTCTATGGATTTTATTTCCGACCTCCCTGTCTCTCAGAGAACAACCGTTATCTGGGTAATCTGTGATAGGTTTTCCAAGATGATACATCTTGTGCCATTACCTAAGTTGCCTTCCTCCTCCGAATTGGTGCCTTTGTTCTTTTAGCACGTTGTTCGGTTACATGGCATTCCGGAGAACATTGTGTCTGACAGAGGAGTCCAGTTTGTTTCCAAATTTTGGAGAACATTTTGTTCTAAACTTGGTGTTCAGTTATCTTTCTCCTCTGCATTTCACCCTCAGGCCAATGGACAAACCGAGAGAACAAACCAGACCTTGGAGACTTATTTGAGATGTTTTGTGTCTGCTGATCAAGATGACTGGGTCTCTTTTTTGCCTTTGACGGAGTTTGCTCTTAATAATAGGGCTAGCTCGGCCACCTTGATGTCTCCATTTTTCTGCAATTCTGGGTTTCACCCTCGATTTTCTTCAGGACAGGCGGAGGCTTCCGTCTGTCCGGGGGTTGACTCTGTTGTGGAGCGAGTGCCGCAGATTTGGGACCAGGTAGTGGAGAGGTTGTTTCTCTCTCAGGAGAAGGCCCAGCAGTTTGCCAACAGGAATAGGACTGATGGCCCTCGTTTTAAAGTGGGGGACTTGGTTTGGTTGTCCTCAAGAAATATCCCTATGAAGGTTGCGTCTCCAAAATTTAAGCCAAGGTTCATTGGACCTTATAAGATCATGGAAATTCTTAATCCGGTTTCCTTCCGTTTGCTTCTTCCAGGGACATTTAAGATCCATAACGTGTTCCACAAGTCCTTATTGAAGAGGTTTGTCTAGCCAGTGGTTCCTATGGTGCGCCTCCCGACCCTGTTTTGGTAGAGGGCAATTTGGAGTATGTGGTTGAGAAAATATTGGATTCTCGTTTTACTAGACGGAAACTCCAGTATTTGGTTAAGTGGAGAGGTTATGGTCAAGAGGACAATTCTTGGGTGTTTGCTTCTGACATCCACGCTAGGAGACTGATCCGTGCCTATCATCAAGCTCATGCTGATCGGCCTGGTTGCGCAAGGAGGGTTCGGTGACCCCTCCTCAAGGGGGGGTACTGTTGTGAACACGTTGGAGGCGACTTCGGAGCTGGGGCTCCCTCCGGTGGTTGCTGAGGGTAATGAGCCAATTGCTGAATGGCTTTCAGCTGGGTCCGAATGGTCTGATATAAGTGACCTGAACTCCCATCAGCCTTGCCGGTAATCAATTGTTCTTCCAGGTCTTGGTTTGAGCTCAGCGTGCATTCCTGCTTTCATTCAGATAAGTGAATTGCTGTTTTTTTTCCTTTGGTTGGATTTTCCTTGCTGGTTTGCTGCCTTGCAGTAGACTTCAGCCTGGTCCCCTTTTGGGGCCTGGCGCTGCATTTGTGCTCAGTTTGTGTCTGCACTTTTGCTCTGTTCCTGTCTCACTTTTTATTTGCTGAATTGGTGTGTGTTACACCAGAGATCTGATTTAGGTGGTAAAGATCGTGTGATCTCAGGTTTTTTGTTAATCAGAAGTGTTGGTATTTTTGTCAGGGTTTTTTGGGTTGCAGTCAGAATTCTTTCCTATACTTTTCTATCTAGACAGAATTGGGCCCCAGCGTTTGCTCATTCTATTTTCTGTCTGTGTTCGTATTTTCTTCTTGTCTAACCGCCATTACATGTTTGGGGGCTTCCTATTTCTTTTGTGGGTTCTGCTACGGGGCAGTTAGCTTTCATCTTTCTGCTTTTAGGTGTGGCTATCTCTCCGGCTGTGACGAGGCGTCTAGGATCACCGTAGGTACGCTCCACGGCTACTTCTAGTGTTACGGTTAGTTTAGGGTTCTGCAACCCAGTAGTTTCCAGCCTCTCTGGTGTATTGCTACTTTGGCTATTTTTGCTATTTCTCCTCAGTTACCGAAACATAATACCCAGCCCAACATCTGAAGCGTCTGTCTCGATCACAAACTCCTTGGAGAAATAAGGTGCTACTAGCACTGGCTGTTTACACAGGGCTAGCTTCAGTTCTTGGAAGGCCGTCTCAGCTTCTGGAGACCACTTAGCCATTGTCGACTTTGTCCTTTTAAGGAGGTCCATCAGAGGGGCAGCTATCATGGCGAAGTTAGGGATAAACTGGCGGTAATAGCCCACAATGTCCAGGAATGCTCTGACCTGCTCCTTTGAGAGCGGTTATGGCCAACTCTGGATCGCCTCAACTTTATTTGGGACTTTATTTTGTCCTTGCCTATGACATAGCCCAAGTATCTAGCTTTCTTCATTCCTATGGCACGTTCTACCCCACCTTCCATAGAGCATAAAGTATCGCCTGGTCTTTGCTCAGATGACTTCCCCTATCCTGGTTGAAGATCACAATGTTATCCAGGTAGGCCGCGGCATACCTCTTGTGGGTAATTAGGATCCAGTCCATTTCTCTTTGTAATGTGGCTAGAGCTCCTTGTAACCCGAACGGCGTCCTGGTGTACTGGAAGCATCTGTCTGGCTTTGTGAAGGCAGTCGTCTCCTCAGCGTCTTGGGACTTGTGAATTTGCCAATATCCTTTTGTGAGGTCAATGGTGGTACTGTACCAGGCCATCCCTGCCTCTCAATCAATTCATCGACACGTGGCATTGGGTACCTATCAAACTTAGAGACTTCAATCCTATAGTCATTGCAAAATCGCCATTCTCCATGTGGTTTTGGCACTAGGACTATGGGACTGGACCAGCTACTCTTGGACTCTTCAGTGGGCCCCAGGCTCAGCATCTGCTTCACTTCTTTTGAGTTCCCTCTCAGTGAGCTTTGGGAATCTGATACGGCTTCAAGTTTACCTGGACATGCGGCTCCATCAGAATCTCATGCTCTATGGTCTTAGTAAAACCTGGTAGTTCTGAGAACAGGTCTCTGTTCCAATGAAACAACTCTTGGCCCTGTTGCTTTTGGGCATGTGACAGCATCTCTGCCACCTTAACCTCTTCCACGTCAGCATCAGGCTTAGCCATCAAACAGAGTTACCATGGGCTCCCTATCTTTCCATAGCTTAATCAGGTTGACGTGGTACACCTGGTAGGGCTTTCTTCTCCCTAGAAGGTGGACTTTATAGTTGATGCCTCCAATCTTTTCAAGTACTTCATAGGGGCCTTTGTTGTGAATATGCTGGAGGCGGCTTCTGAGCTGGGGCTCTCTCCGGTGGTTGCTGAGGGCAATGAACTGATTAACGAATGGCCTTCAGCTAGCACTGAATGGTAGGATATAAGTGGCCTGAGTTCCCAGCAGCCTTGCCGGTTATCAATTGCTTTTCTGGTCTTGCTTGAAGCACTGCTAGTTTCCTGCTCTCCCTCAGATAAGTGTTTGCTGTTTTTTTTTCCTCTGTTTGATTTTCTCTGCTGGTTTGCTGCTTGCAGTGGACTGCAGCCTGTCCCCTTTTGGGGGTCTGGCGCTGCAATTGTGCTCCGTTTGTGTCTGCACTTTTGCTTTGCTCCTTTGTTACTTTTTATTTGCTGAACAGCGTTTTGTTACACCAGAGATCTGATTTAGGTGGATGAGATCATGTGATCTCAGGTTTTTTGGCAATCAGAAGTGTTGGTATTTTTGTTAGGGTTTTTGTTGGATTGCAGTCAGAATTCTTTCCTGTACTTTTCTGTCTAGACAGATTGGGCCCCAGCGTTTGCTCATTCTATTTTCTGTCTGTGTCCGTGCTTTCTTCTTGTCTAACCGCCATTACATGTTTGGGGGCATCCTATTTTCTTTGAGGATCTGCTCCGGGGCAGATAGCTTTCATCTTTCTGCCTTTAGGGTAGTTATCGCTCAGGCTGTGACGAGGCATCTAGGATCACCGTAGGAACGCTCCACGGCTACTTCTAGTTGTGTGGTTAGTTCAGGTTACTGCAATCCAATAGGTTTCAGCCTCTCTGGTGTATTACCGCTTTTGCTATTTTTTGCTATTTCTCCTCAGTTACCGAAACATAACAGGCCTTGCCACTTGGCCAGGAATTTGCTCTCCACCATAGGCACCAGCACCAGTACTCGATTCCCAGGGTTGAAGTGTCTCACCCTCGCAGATCTATTGTATACACTCGACTGTGTCTTTTCTGCTTTGAGGCGTTCTTTCACAATGGACATCACCTCCTCTCTTGCATCTGGGCCACATGCTCGATTATACTCCGGTAGGGTGTAGACTTAGCCTTCCATGTCTCCTTTGCTACCTCCAGAGCCTGCGGGGGTGTCGGCCATATAATAGTTCAAAAGGGTAGAATCCAGTAGAGGCCTGTGGGACTTCTCTAATGGAGAATAGAAGATATGGCAGTAGACATTCCCAGTCTCTGCCATCCTTCTCTACGACCTTCTTCAACATGGCTTTCGAGGTTTTATTAAACCTTTCCACCAAGCCATCCATCTGTGGATGGTAGACTGAGGTCTGGAGATGAGTGAAGTGATTTGCAGGGTTTTGCACAATTCATTCATCACCTTTGACATGAATAGCATTCCTTGGTCCGTTAGGATCTCCTTAGGCAACCCCATTCTAGAAAAGATGTGGACCAACTCCCGGGATATACACTTGGCGGAGGAGTTTCATAGTGGTATGGCCTCCGGGTACCTTGTAGCATAGTCCAGTGCCACCAGGATATACTGATGCCCTCTGGTGGACTTGACAAGGAGTCCCACTAGATCCATGGCTAAGTTGTTAGGAAATTTAATTAGGATGAATTTATCCTTCCGTGTTTGCTGCTTGCTTTTCCATATCTCTATTTAATGTCTTTTTGAGCGCTCAGAACGAAATGAAAACTGTCCACAACGGAGGTGTCAGTATAACAGTTCGTCAAAGACATACATTTATTATTCATTCAAGGTTTTATACGTTTACAAAAAGGGGCTGGTTAGTCAATTAACATACAATTAAAAGCTGCTAGATTATTGGCTGTTCTAGTGTAAGTATGATAATTATGATAAAAGGCTGAAGTTGCAGATTTATTGTTTTATATTCTTTTGCCCTAGTTTTCTTGCATGACTATAAAGTAAACAACAGATATCTAATAAGACTCTATGTACTCTATGTACTCTATGTACTTGTTCCTTATGAAGGCCAGACTTGTTTAAAACGACTGATTATAGCTGGCATAGATATATGTGAGCACAGGATTTTTAGCAAGTGAGATCTATCTAACTGTGAACTGTGAATGCATATATGTGAATATACTTTGAATATATGGAATATATATATATTTCCATGACAGTCCCCCCTTAGATACCACTTGCCCTAAAAACCTGCTCCTGGCCCAAAGCGCTGCAACTCTTTTGTGCTGCCGGCGAGTTGAGACATCCCTAGCGCATGCCTCCCCCACCGAATACAGACTTTTCGCAAATGGGCAGTCAGGAGGACTGTCCCTGTCGGGGGTTTATGTGTTTGCAATCATAGTCTCTTTATTTAACTGCATGTTCAGAAAAAAAAAAAAAGTGTGTATTCTTCATCAGGTAGGTCATCTGTCTGGTCAGTCAGAGCATCCACGACATCCTTCATGGCTTAGGTGTCTCTCCTGGTACGGGAGCTTCCTTGCAATGCGATACGTGGATCCAAACAGGCTTTCCCTCTAGTTACACAGAGGTTGGTGTCATCTGGGGCTCTTGGACAGGACCATCAAATCTGGCAGTGAAGAGAAAAACTCGAGAATGGACATTAGTTTTTGACCAATTCAATTACATAAGCAAACAAGATATCATTTTTTCATATTCTGCTGCTGAGGGAAGAATGTACCTAACTTGGGATTAGACCCAAACAAAATTTCGTATGGTGACAGCTTTTCTGGGTCTCTGGGAGTGTGCCTTACGCTAAACAGTGCAATTGGGAGTGTGTCATGCCATGGTTTGCGTGTCTCTTGGGCAATTTTTAGCATTCTATTCTTAAGTGTTCCGTTCAGTTTTTCTACCTTCCTGCTGCTCTGGGGGTGGTAAGGAGTGTGTAGGCCTAGGTCTGACCCTACTGCTAATCGGGTCTTGTGTGTCAGATTTGCTGTGAATGCGGGTCCCTGATCACTTTCTATCATTTCTGGAACCCCGTATCTGAACACTATTTTCCGAAAGTAGCTTCTTTGCAGCAGTCTTTGCTGACTTGGAAGGCTTCTGTTCATCTTGAAAATACTTCTTTGACCACAATGGCGTATTTGAATCCTTCACTTGGCGATATCTGGATGTGGTCTATCTGGATCCTTTGAAGCTGGTAGAGTGGTCTTTCCAGATGAGGTGAGGGGGACTTTCTTCCACACGTCCAGGCTTGCATTTGCTGCAGGTCAGACAGCTGCTGTTGAATTTGGCTGTTAGGGTGGAGATCCCTGAAGCAAACCAGTAAACACCAATCAGATCATTCATCTGTGTCTTTGATATGTGGATGTGGGTCCATGTACCCATTGGACCACCATAGGGTGCATACTTTGTGGTAGGCAGAGTCTGAAGTCTATTATTGATAGTCTTCTTTCTTCACGTGTGCTTTTTTTCGCATTCAGCTCTTCTTCTCCTTTTTGGAGCTTGGTCTTGTAACTTCTTGAGCAGATTCCAGGACGTTTCTTTCTCAGGTTTCTTGTCTTCAGTCGTCATGTAGTAGCCGTCCGGCTCTACGACCTCTCCCACTTCTCCATGTTGTCTTCCTTTGGCTGCTTCTTTGGCTGCCATGTCCGCCATGTTATTGCCTCACGCCTCTTCTGTTCTCAGTTTTCCATGCACTTTGATTTTTCAAATTGCCACCATTTTGGAAGTTGGAGTACACCCAGCTGGTCCCTGAAGGCTCCATGATGCTTCACGGTTGTCCCGTTTGCTGTGATGAAGTCCCTTGTAGCCCAGATGGACCCAAAGTCGTGTGCTATGCCATGCGAGTACCTGTAGTCGGTGTAGATGTTTGCAGTCTTGCTTTCTGCCATCTGGCAGGCCTTCGTCAGCGCTATCAGTTCTGCTTCCTGGGCTGACAGGCTAGGTGACAGACTTCTGGACCACAGGATTTCTTGATTGCTGGTCACTGCACTTCCTGTGTTGAAACTTCTTCATCATCTGCAAATCTGGAGCCATCCAAGTAGAGGATAAATTCTGTAAATTTTGTTCTGGAAAGTCCATATTGTATCCCCCCTTGGTAGTGGGAGTAGAGTGGCCGGGCTGAGGACTGTAGGTCTGGAGACGGTGACATTATGAGACAAAGGCAATAGAGGCGCCACAAAGATGCCTGGCGGTGGGGAGATTGCCAGGATGTCATGTGGAGTGAGAGTTTCCAGTGGCTGTCCAAGAGTGATGTCAGCAACCTTGTCCAGGAGGGTGTGTGCTGCAGATACTGCCATCAGGCAGGAGGGTGCTCCTCTTGCAACTGGATCCAAGCGGGCTGAGAGGCAGCCTAAAAGTCTCTGTTTTCCCCCGTGAATCCATATTAGGACTCCAGTAGCATGACCTTCTTTCTTCCATCAGGTAGACGGAAAGACTTCTCGTAGTCAGGTAGGCCTGGTATTGGCGCTGAGACTGTGGATTCTTCTAATCTCCTGAATGGGTTGAAGGCTGCGTCTGATAGAAGGAGCGGGGTTGCGTTGATGCAAACGCACAGAGGCTGCATTAGGACTGAGGCATCAGGGATCCAGGTTCTGCAATATGACACTAGACCAGGGAAGGCCTGCAGCATTCTTGGAGTTGTTGGGGGAGCCATCTTCTCCACAGCGGTCTTCCAGTCTTTTGACATGTGTTTCGTCTGGTGGGCAATACAGTGTCCCAGGGATGTAACTTGCTTCTGGCATCACTGGACTTTGTTCTTCCAGACCTTACGTTGCTGTTCTTCCAGGTAGAGTAGGAGAGACAAGGAATAGACTGTGCGGGTGTCGATGTCAACCACACAAAAGAGAAGGTCATCCACGTGTTGTAGAAGAGTGACTCTTGCATATTCTGCAATCCAGTTGACGAGGATGGAGGACATTGTCTTGGTGAAACTTGAAGGGCTTGTTTTGAGCACCTTGAGGCAACATTGTCCATATGCACTGCACTGGTGCGTGAAGGCAGGCTTCCAGGTGGAGGGGAAATACTGAAGAAGGTACTGGCCAGGTTGATCACCTGGCTTGGGATGAAGGGCTCATAGGATGGTGCCTCTACCTGTCCCTGCTCTATTGGTGCTTGTGTGTTTTCTTCCCTAGTATTGGGCAGCATGTGTGACGTTGCATCTTCATCTTCATCAGATAAGAAGTGACATGGTGTACTTGGTGTATACACTGGGTGAGATTTGGGCTTTAAAGTTGTCTTGCTGCATGGGGATCTCCCACTTCCTTGCTGAGGCTGCGGTGGATCAGTGTCATGGTTCCATGCTGGCAGCCCTGCTCGGCACTGAGGTTCCTCATTTGTCTCTGTAGCTATACCACCCCCCTGTGAAGCCCTAGCTGTGGGCTGTTGTGTCTGGGGGCTACATGTAGCGTTTTGTGTAGGGAGATTTGCACTTTCTTCTCCTGATATAATGACTGGCAATGTTTGTACTGTGCTTGGGATAGACAGGGTGCCCTGTGCTGGAGACACTGAATACAGGGACACCACATTGCTTGGATTGGGCGTTGACCCAGTTGATAACGAAGTAGAAAAAAAAAGAGGAAGAGAAGGGAGGTGTGAGGGAGGAGCGAGAAAAGAAAAAGGAGAGGGTGTCCACCCTGTAGCTCTTGAGAGGGGATGGTTGAAACAAAAATGCCTTCTCCCTGTGGAGAGAGGCGGGGAGCATTTTTCCCTGTACAAGGCTCCTTACTCAATGAGAGCAGCCTACACCTGTCCCGTGTCTCCACATGATGGACATGTGATGTGTGTGACTCTGAATTCTGCTCTTGTGACATGTCAGTGATCTTTTTCTCACAGACGATTTAACACCTTTTCAATCTTATTCACATAAAAAATCACTTCCTGGTCCGTTCAAATTAACTTGCTGTACCTTGTACACGATGCACCACTGCTCTTTTATTGCAGATGGTAATCTATTAACAAACTTTCCCGTTATCTTTCAAATAACAAAAACAAGAAAAAACATTTCATTATGCAGCGTAAAGGCTGCCTGTCTATTTGCTTCTCACGTACTCTGACCTTCTATTCACATGCCTAGCCCTTCGATTCTCACGTACTCTGACCTTCTATTCACATGCCTAGCCCTTCGATTCTCCACGTACTCTGACCTTCTATTCACATGCCTAGCCCTTCGATTCTCACGTACTGTGTCTTTTCCAAAAATCTATTCAATAAAGGTGATTAAAAATCTGAAAACTGCTGCACTCTGTTTCTGTGTGTCCTCGCCGAATGCCCGACGGGAGGGGCTAGTCAAGCCGCTGCGCAGTTTGTGTGTGCGCTCTCCCTCAGCCTGTAATTCTCCTTATCTGTGGAGTGACCTTGGTCTAAAGCAGGCTGGTAAAGGAGAAAGAAAAAAAAATGGTTGGAGAGTAAAACTCTAAAATAAGTTGATTAGAAAAATCTCTCCAAAATCATTTAAAAATGTACTTAAAAGAAAAACTTTAAAAACAAAAGTTAGATTTAGTAAAAAACTCTAGAAAAAGAAAAAATAAATTCACCAAAAAGGGGAGAAAAGAAATACCCTATTAATCATAAAACTCTGAAAAACAACCCTTGTTACTAAAACAGCTATTTAAAAACAGAAAAGAGGTGGAAAAAACTGATTGCAAAATGATAAAAAACAAAAAGAAAAGTACTTTAAAACTTTTGTCTGGTAGCGTAGGCTTTTTTCCTACCGCCCTCTGGAATGTCAGCTGGCTGCTGCCAGCACTTCCCCCCTCCCTTACATCTCTGCTTGCTGCCTCTACAGGCACTGAAATCACGTATCAAAAAAAGATTATCCATATAGAATAGCAAAAATGAATACATTTCAGTCTGAATGCCTGAAAATTTTTACGTTAAAACCTGTAGCCAAAAAAACTAGCTTAAAAAGATCAAAACCAGGAAACAGGTGTGACAGAGTGATTAGCAGAGGAGGGGGGGGTCAAAAGGGGTTTTCTCGCTGCTACAGCCAGCAGTGAATGAGATTTAAAGCGACAGTACCTGCAAGACAGACAGTGACATGTACAATGAGACAGACACCCGGGAGAATACGAATCCCTCTTTTGATGATCTGTGACACATACAAGCTGCTCTGGTAACTGATAACTCACCAATTGCACTGAGCGCGGTGAGGCTCAAGGTCTATCGCTCTCTGTACCGTACGCCCTGGCCCGTGCGCCGGTCACAGTAATCTGCAATAGCCTTAATCAAAATTCTCACTATCCACATCTGATTTGACTGGGATGGCCTCCCGGTGCGTGGACGATTATTGTGAGAACTTATCCAAACAAAGCTCCTGCCCCTCACACCTGGATTGATCTGGGATATCTTCCCTCCTGTGTGTGAAAGTTAACTGCAGAAACTTAACCGATTCAAAGCCCTCGCTCCTCACAACTGGATTTTTTGGGATAACTTCCCTCCAATGTGTGAAAAATAACTGCGTGTACTTATCCAAAACAAAGCACCCGCCCTTCACACCTGGATTTTTTTTTCTGGGATGGCCTCCCTCCTGTGTGTGAAAGATTTCTGCGGGAACTTATCCAGCAATTTGTCTTTTGATATACAGCCCCCAGAAATCAGCAAGCAAAAACACAGTCACCATTCCAACTTTCTCCCGGTTCACATAAAACATGAAACATATACAGCACAGCAGCAAACAACTCGGCTTATATCCCAGGGCTTTTGGATAAGGGTATGGACTTTTTACACAACCTGGGAATGCGGTGATGACCACGTCCGACCGGCTGGAAGTGTAGGCTAGGACTAGGCACAGGAACATTCAGGTAAGATGACAGAGTTTTCTTACCTTACTTATAGAGCTGCAGTCTCCGTCCCGTGTGCCAAGGCCAGGGCCAACACCCCCGTCTCTCCGGTCAGCCGGGTCCTCGTGCGTTTCGTCCAATGCCCCGCGTGCAGGCGCCAACTGTTATGGAAATTTAATTAGGATGAATTTATCCTTCCGTGTTTGCTGCTTGCTTTTCCATATCTCTATTTAATGTCTTTTTGAGCGCTCAGAACGAAATGAAAACTGTCCACAACGGAGGTGTCAGTATAACAGTTCGTCAAAGACATACATTTATTATTCATTCAAGGTTTTATACGTTTACAAAAAGGGGCTGGTTAGTCAATTAACATACAATTAAAAGCTGCTAGATTATTGGCTGTTCTAGTGTAAGTATGATAATTATGATAAAAGGCTGAAGTTGCAGATTTATTGTTTTATATTCTTTTGCCCTAGTTTTCTTGCATGACTATAAAGTAAACAACAGATATCTAATAAGACTCTATGTACTCTATGTACTCTATGTACTTGTTCCTTATGAAGGCCAGACTTGTTTAAAACGACTGATTATAGCTGGCATAGATATATGTGAGCACAGGATTTTTAGCAAGTGAGATCTATCTAACTGTGAACTGTGAATGCATATATGTGAATATACTTTGAATATATGGAATATATATATATTTCCATGACAAAGTAATCACATGGCACCTCAATTATAGACAATGACACTAAGGGGCTACGGAAGTGAGCCACTGGGGAGGTCAGTTGGCAGGTGGGACATGAACTACAACTACCTCTGGAGGATTTGTTCCTGGGTTTGTTCTACAGCCAGATGACCACCTAACACATGTGTATGGGACATGTCTAACACCTTGCATCTGTGTGGCCCTGACACCAGTAACTGCTCAATCACCTCCCATCTCAGCTTGGTGACACAGTATAGTAACTCTCCATTTAGAGCAAAGTATGGGTATCGGGTGTAAGCCCCCATCTCTTGAGCAACACCATTAAGTACCGCCACTTTATCAAATGCCCCTTTTAGAGTTAAATCCCTGAGTTGGATGGTTCCAAAGTATTCAAAGGACACCTCCAGGTCAGGAATGTCAGCCTCTGGGGATGCTACCTCATCCTCATTGCCAACAAGAACACAAAAAGGAAACCAGCTAACTGTGGCCTGCAATGAGGTTTCTTTGGAAGGGACCTGGATTTTGTCCTGGCAACCAGGGATACTCCCTTTCCCCCACAAGTCCCAAAATAATGCAAAGTACCACCCTATTATAATAGGGTGCAATAGTTCCTTGACAATACCCACCTCATGGAACTCGGCACCACAGTTTGTGTCTGTGACCACTCGGCCACAGGGTAGTCCTTAGTGTCCCCATGGATACAACACCATCTTCCCAGGAATCTGTCACGCTGTCTAATGATATGTATACAATGTCAGTAAACTATTAATACAGGAACAACACTCTATACAACAACTAGTATAGCAACATCAGCATGTAAGTATAGAATAGATTTACCTGACACGATATCTGCTGAACTCAGGGTTAATCTTGAGGACTTGATGAGCTGAAACAGGAAAGAGGTGGACCGGGATCTAACCTGACCCTAAACTGGGGTCCTAACTAATCCCTCACCTTGGAGGTACTGATAATGGTTCAGAGGTCCAAGTCTCCAACCTAACCCTGTCTCCTATCAGACCCTGAACCCTGTAATCAGTCCTAAGAAGGATCCTGACTACCACCAAAGGGATATGGGCTGATCTTAGCTAAATACACAGATTAGACATATAAGACAGACAGGATAACACTCGCTTGCATACACACTCAAACACCAAAGGAACATAAATGGTCTGGGAAATAAACTCTAACCAAGTTGAGCTTAGAACAACTAAGGAGCTCACAACTAAAGTCTATACAGATTCATTCCTATCTGTGGTCTGCATGAAGGTTTCACTGGCAACTCCCCAAGCAGACAACCAGGAATTTAAAGGAAACCAATCAACAAATAATCAATTGCAGCCGGGAGAAACTGCACCCAGTCCCAGCACCGAGCACAGACAGAATTAACTCCCTAGCTGCCAAACACAAAGAAACAGCAGCTCAGCTGTGAGAAGTCAAAATGTGCAACCGCGACGATCTTCGTGGCAATGCACACATGACAGTACCCCCCCTTCTACGAGGGGCCTCCGGACCCTCAGGGCCAGGCCTGCCCGGGTGAGTTCTGTGGAAGGTCCGAACCAAACGATCTGCGTTAACATCAGACGCAGGGACCCACGTCCTCTCCTCTGGACCATACCCCTTCCAATGCACCAAGTACTGAAGGGACCGGCGATTCAGACGTGAGTCAATGATCTTTGATACTTGAAATTCCAAGTTACCATTGACCAACACAGGAGGAGGAGGTAGAGGTGACGGTATGACTGGTGCCACATACCTTTTAAGTAATGACTTGTGGAACACATTATGAATTTTAAACGTAGGAGGGAGGTCCAGACGAAATGCCACAGGATTAATTATGGAACTGATCCTGTACGGCCCGATGAATCTGGGACCCAGTTTCCAGGAGGGCACTTTAAGTTTTATATTCCTGGTAGACAACCATACCAGATCGTTCACATTCAGATCTGGACCAGAAACTCTCCTCCTATCAGCCATACGTTTGTAACGGTTCCCCATCGCACTCAGATTATTCAATACACCTCTCCACACAGAAGCAAGTGACGACGAGAAACGCTCCTCCTCAGGAACCCCAGAAGGGCCCCCCCCATTGAAAGTACAAAACTGGGGATGGAAACCATATGCCCCAAAAAACGGGGACTTACCAGTGGACTCGCTCCGCCTGTTGTTAAGAGCGAACTCTGCCAGAGGCAAGAAAGAAGACCAGTCCTCTTGGTTCTCTGAGACAAAACACCGGAGATATGTCTCTAAGCTCTGATTCAGACGCTCTGTCTGACCATTGGTCTGCGGATGAAAAGCCGAGGAAAATGACAATTGCATCCCCCGACGTAAACAAAATGCCCTCCAAAATTTGGACACAAACTGAGACCCCCTATCTGACACCACATCAGAAGGCAACCCATGAAGTCTAACGATCTCCCTAATGAACACCTGCGCCAGAGTTTTAGCATTAGGGAGTGCAGGAAGAGCAACGAAATGTGCCATCTTACTGAACTTGTCAACAACCACCAGTATGACAGTATTCCCTGACGACGGAGGAAGGTCCGTAATGAAGTCCATAGATAAATGAGTCCATGGACGCTCCGGAAGTTTCAAGGGTAAAAGGGTCCCAGACGGACGGGTATGAGGGGTTTTAGAGCGAGCACACACCCCACATGACGCGACAAAAGTTATAACATCTTTATTAGCATTAGGCCACCAAAACCGGCGAGAAAGGAGATCTAAAGTAGCCTTACTCCCTGGATGTCCTGCTAGAGCAGAATTATGATGTGCCTCAATAACCTTTTGTCTCAACAGATTTGGGACAAACAGTCTCCCTGGAGGTCCTGCAGGGGCGTCCCCCTGAGCCTCTAACACCTCCTCCTCAAGCTCAGAAAATACAGCCGACACTACCACCCCCTCCTGAAGGATAGGACTCGGGTCATCCGTTTTCCCGGCCCCTGGGAAACTGCGAGACAAGGCATCAGCCTTTACATTCTTAGACCCCGGGCGATAAGTGACGACAAAATTAAACCTGGTAAAAAACAACGACCATCGAGCTTGTCTGGAATTCAGACGCTTAGCGGATTCCAAATACAACAGGTTCTTGTGATCAGTAATAACGGTAACCGGGTGGACTGCCCCCTCCAAAAAGTGACGCCATTCTTCAAAAGCTAACTTAATGGCCAAAAGTTCCCTATTGCCGATATCATAATTCCTTTCGGCGGACGACAATTTCTTAGAAAAGAAAGCGCACGGATGCCATTTACCAGGGGACGGACCCTGGGACAATATAGCACCCACCCCTACGTCAGACGCATCCACCTCCACAATGAACGGCTGAGATGCATCTGGTTGGATGAGAACGGGTGCCGAAGCAAAACATTTCTTCAAAGAGGAAAAGGCTTGGCAAGCTTTGTCCGACCATTTAGAAAAATCCGTCCCTTTTCTTGTCATGTCAGTGAGAGGTTTGACGACAGATGAGAAATTACAAATAAATTTCCGGTAGTAGTTAGCAAACCCCAAAAAACGCTGCAGAGCCTTAAGATCCCCTGGCTGATCCCATTCAAGCACTGCTCTCACCTTTTCAGGGTCCATACGGAAACCGGAGGCTGACACCAAAAAACCCAAAAACTGAAGTTCCTGTACGGCAAATACACACTTCTCCAGTTTGGCGTATAGTTTATTGTCTCGCAAGATCTGCAACACCTGTCTCACATGCTCCTGATGAGACACAAGATCTGGCGAGTAAATTAAAATGTCGTCCAAATATACAACCACAAACAGCCCCACAAGGTGACGAAAAATGTCATTAACAAAATGTTGGAATACTGCTGGTGCAGTAGTCAGACCAAAAGGCATGACTAGGTTCTCATAATGTCCCTCCGGCGTGTTAAACGCCGTTTTCCACTCATCCCCCTCTTTTATCCTAATCAGATTATACGCCCCCCTGAGATCCAATTTAGAAAACCATTTGGCGCCAACAATTTGATTGAAGAGATCAGGAATAAGAGGGAGTGGATACGGATTTCGAACAGTAATCCGATTAAGTTCGCGGAAATCCAAGCAAGGGCGTAGGCCTCCATCTTTCTTCTTCACAAAGAAGAACCTCGCGGCTACTGGGGAAGATGAAGGTCTAATATGCCCTTTGGCCAGACTTTCAGAAATATAATCTTTCATAGCCTGCCTCTCAGGACCAGAAAGATTATACAACCTAGCTTTAGGCAACTTAGCATCAGGAAGGAGATTAATAGAGCAGTCATACACGCGATGAGGAGGCAACTCCTGACACCCCTCCTCAGAGAAAACATCCCCAAAATCCTCCAAAAAAGGAGGCAATGTACTAGGCACGACCGCACTGATGACTGTGTTCATGCAGTTGCTTTTGCAAAACTCACCCCATTGGCTTATTTCTCTGGACTGCCAATTAATCACAGGGTTATGTTTAACCAACCAAGGAAGTCCCAACACAATGGGAGTAGGTAGACCCTCCAACACATAACAAGATAATTGTTCCCTATGTATTGCCCCTACCCGAAGGTCAATGTTATGAACCTCATGAACAAAGCTACCTTGGCCGAGAGGCCTGGCGTCAATGGAGAATATAGGGATCGGTTTGACCAATACACTCAGATGCATACCTTGAGCCTGAGCAAACTGAGCGTCAACCAGATTAGCCCCGGAACCACTATCAAGAAGAACAGACAATCTCTCCACTCTCGTACCAACTACCACCTCCACTGGTACAAGGAACTGAGAAGAACTGGCGGATGAAATACATACTCCCAGGTTGTCGTCCACCACACAACCTGGGATTAACAGTTTTCCGGCGACTTTTGGCTCAACAAGGCACGGGATGAACATTCTCCAACAAAATGTCCCTCTTTCCCGCAGAAAAAACATCTTCTAGTCCTGCGGCGTACCGCCAATCCCCTCCTACGAAATGATGTCCCTCCCAACTGCATAGGCTCATCCGAACAGACAAGGGGAACCTCAACATAAGGGACTTTAGTGGTAGGTGGAGAAACAACAGGGAGTGGGGTTACCTCACCCCTCTCCCGAAGCCGTCTATCAGTACGGATAGCTAAGGCCATAGCAGCCTCCAGAGAAGGAGGAGACTCATACTGAGCCAAAACGTCTTTTAATTTATCAGAAAGCCCATGACAAAACTGGCTCCTAAGAGCTGGGTCATTCCACTGAGTATCTGTGGCCCATCTACGAAACTCAGAAGCAAATTCCTCTGCCGGACGATCTCCCTGCTGTATCTTACGTAATTTTGTCTCAGCAAGAGAGACCCGATCTGGGTCAACATATACCAATCCCAGGGCAGTAAAAAATTGATCTACAGACAGTAGAGCCGGGGATCCCGGAGGAAGGGAAAATGCCCAGGATTGAGGGTCCCCTTGCAGAAGTGAGATAACAATTCCCACTCTCTGCTCCTCACTCCCTGATGATCGAGGCCGAAGCCGAAAATACAATTTACATGCCTCCCGGAAGGTGAAAAATTTGTCTCGCCCACCAGTGAACCTGTCCGGGAGAGCTACTTTAGGTTCAACTCTGGTTTGCTCCAGGGGAGACAAAACTTTGGACTTAATGTCCGTCAGCTCCATGGATAATCCCTGCAACTGCAGAGCCAGCTGGGCTACTGGATCCATGGTAACTGGAGATAATTTTTATGGCCAGTGAAAATGTCACGCTGTCTAATGATATGTATACAATGTCAGTAAACTATTAATACAGGAACAACACTCTATACAACAACTAGTATAGCAACATCAGCATGTAAGTATAGAATAGATTTACCTGACACGATATCTGCTGAACTCAGGGTTAATCTTGAGGACTTGATGAGCTGAAACAGGAAAGAGGTGGACCGGGATCTAACCTGACCCTAAACTGGGGTCCTAACTAATCCCTCACCTTGGAGGTACTGATAATGGTTCAGAGGTCCAAGTCTCCAACCTAACCCTGTCTCCTATCAGACCCTGAACCCTGTAATCAGTCCTAAGAAGGATCCTGACTACCACCAAAGGGATATGGGCTGATCTCAGCTAAATACACAGATTAGACATATAAGACAGACAGGATAACACTCGCTTGCATACACAATCAAACACCAAAGGAACATAAATGGTCTGGGAAATAAACTCTAACCAAGTTGAGCTTAGAACAACTAAGGAGCTCACAACTAAAGTCTATACAGATTCATTCCTATCTGTGGTCTGCATGAAGGTTTCACTGGCAACTCCCCAAGCAGACAACCAGGAATTTAAAGGAAACCAATCAACAAATAATCAATTGCACCCAGTCCCAGCACCGAGCACAGACAGAATTAACTCCCTAGCTGCCAAACACAAAGAAACAGCAGCTCAGCTGTGAGAAGTCAAAATGTGCAACCGCGACGATCTTCGTGGCAATGCACACATGACAGAATCAGCTGATGAGGAATTGTGGCCCTTACTAAGGTTACAAAACTACCCGAGTCCAACAGGCCAGTCTTTTGCACTCCATTTACTGATAAAGGACATGCCTACAGCCCATCACCAGGTTGAGGGACAGTACTGCAGGCAGGATATGCAAAATGTGAACAGTGCCATCCTATGCTGCAGTCCATTGTCTCAGTGGTCATAGTGCAACAGGCAGCTATGTGACTCGGGGTGTGGCATCTCCAACAAATTATGTTATTGGATGGGGCCTTTGGCAAAAACTCAGATGCCTCCAGGGCTCTTAGACGTCCCCCAGATATGGCTCTAGTTCCCCTCTTTTGGGTGTCTTCCCCATTTGTAAACCCCAATATAGAGAGTCTAAGACCCCTTGCTTCCTCAAGGTACACTCAACCACCTGGAACCTTTTCACCAGACCCACCAGTTCATCGGCATTCCGGGGATCTCCCTGGGCAACCCAGGATTGCACTGGCCTCGGAAGGGAATCTATGAACCTGTCCATGAAGACCCTCTCCACCATCTGTGTTGGGGAGAAAGATTCAGGTTGTAACCATTTTTGGACCAGGTGTAGGAAGTCAAACATTTGGGACCGGGGAGGTTTGTCACCGCAAAAGGCCCAGTGGTGCACCAGTTGCGCCCTGACAGTCAGAATTACTCCTAAGCGTGCCAAGAGCTCAATCTTCAATTTAGAATACTCTTTTGCGTCCTGCAAGGCCAGGTCATAATAGGCCTTCTGCCGTTCCCCCTGTTAAATATGGCGCCAGAACCTCTGTCCTGTGCTCCAGTGGCAATTTCTCCCTTTCCGCCACCCTTTCAAAAACCGTTAGGAACACCTCAATGTCATCATTTGGGTTCATCTTTTGCAAAGCTCTTCTTACGGTCTCCCTCACGTGTGAGTCGTCACCTGGACTTGGGTTGGGGCAGTTGCCCTGCCACGGATCGCCTCTGCTTGGAGTTCCATCTGCTACCTGTGCTCCATGTTGTCAGATTTCGCTCCTACAAGCGCTTTCACCAGGACATGCAGTATCTCTGCGGCATTCACACTACCTCGTGCATATGCTTCTAGCACCAAGTGTAGGGTTTTACTCACTCAGCTGCAGTTGAAGTAGGCATAGAAAACAGTTTCATAAAAATGCCCAGTCAGGTTTATTAACTCCACAAAACTGCTTAAGCATAAGCAAGACAAAAGATAGCTTTCTCTTGCACAAAGTGAAAACAAGCAGAAAATGAACAGTCCATAGTCTTGCAAGTCCGCCAGCTCAGGTCATTGTCTTATATAGCAAACACACTGGAGGCCTCCACATCTCCAGCCACAGATGCAGAATGAGACACTTGGTCTCAATATTATCTGCTAAACCAGGCCCCATGGGTGGGGATATGTGAGCAGTCATTGCCACTAGAGATGAGTAACTTTGCCTCCGGGAGGGTCAAGTAGGGTTTCGGACCACCCCACTTTATCAAAAGTCGAGTCGAACGAAATCGGCTGACTATCGGAAAAAGTCGGAGTTCCGGCTGAAACTCGACCGGACCCCAATGCAAGCCAATGGGGAAGAAAAGTCGGCAGTGAGAGGAAGACAGTAAACAACCCTACAGTGCCCACTTCAATGCCAACGTCATCAATTCTTATTACTTAAGCTTGTCAACCTTAATTTACTTTATAATATTAACACATTGAAAACTAGGGGTTATTTGGCTAAAGTAGTGGTGGGGTGGCAGGGCTGGCTCCAGGTTTTCGTGGGCCCCGGACTAAAGAGTCTCAGTGGGCTCCTTTAACACATACCACATTTAATGATGCTCTGATACGGCAGAGAAATATAGGTATAGTACAATGCCAAATACTTCACATCCTACATTACATGAGTGATATCTATTGTAAATTCTACAATAGCTCAAAAACCGGACAGTATAGTCCTCCATAAAGTATTATGGGCACCACATAGTGCGCCATACAGAATAATGAGCGCCATATATTGCTCCATACAGAATAATGAGCCCCATATATTGCTCCATACATAATTGGTCCCATATAATATTCCATACAGTATATGATGAGCTCCACATAATGCTCCAGTATATGATGGTCCCCATATAATGTGCCATACAGTATAGGATGGTCCCCATAGAGTATAATGAGCCCCACATATTGCTCCATACAGTATAACGAGTCGCATATAAAGCTCCATACAGTATATGATAGGCCCCATATATTGCTCCATACAGAATGGGCTCCATACAGAATAGGCCCAATATGTGCTCCATATGATGCTCCATATATAAAGGGCCCTATATGATGCCCCATAAATAATGAACCCCATATGATGCTCTAGTATATGATGGGCCCCATATATGATGCTCCAGTGTATGATGAGCCCCATATAATGCTCCAAATATAATGGGCCCCATATATAATGCTCCATATATAATGGGCTCCATGTGATGCTCCATATATAATCTGCCCCATATGATGCGCCATATATAATGGGCCCCATATGATGCTCCAGTATATGATGTGCCCCATGGATGATGCTCCAGTGTATGATGGGCCTATATAATGCTCCATATATAATGCGCCCCATATGATGCTCCAGTGTATAATGGGCCCCGTATATGATGCTCCATTGTATGTTGGGCCCCATTTATAATGCTCCAGTGTATTATGGGCCCCATATATAACGCTCCAGTGTATAATGGGCCCTATCTATGATGCTCAAGTGTATGATGGGCCCCATATATAATTCTCCAGTGTATAATGCTCCCCATATATTGCTCCAAACATTTAAAAAAAAATGAAATACCTCTCCTCGCTGGGCACTGCTCTACTCTAGACGCCTCAGCGTCACCATCTTCCAGCTCCCTGCACTGTGACTGTTCAGGCAGAGGGCGCACAGACATGACGTCATCGTGCTCGCATAGTACGCTGGTGTCTCTGACGGCAAGTGGACCCCCCCACCTGCTCAGGGCCCTGGCACTTGCCTGTGAGCGCCAGGTGCTGACGCTGGCCCTGGGGGTTACAGCCCAGTTAGGGAGGTGGGAAAATTGGCATATGTTGAGGTGTAGGCTGGACGTTCAGCAGCTGCAAATGGAGGAATTGGAGAAGTCAGAGGAGGAGGAGGACAAAGCGAGCCATTTTGCTGGCAACCTATGTGTCATCAGGGGAAGGTGGTACAAAATCCTTTGAAACCCAGGCATGGTTTAATGAAGGTGAGATCACAAACATTTTGGGTCGACAGCTGGGTCCTTCTTTCTGTCAGGATTGATCCAGCAGCACTGAAGACTCTTTCTGATAGCACACTACCAGCAGGGCAAGAAAGCTCCTGTAAGGCATATTGTGCCAATTCAGGCCAGGTGTCCAGTTTACAGGCCCAGTAGTCAAAGGGAATGAACTGTGAGGGAGAACATCGATAGGGGAGGAGAGGTAATTTTGAACCATAGTTGACAACTGCTGTCTCCTGTCAATGATGCACTGCCAGTGGTGGGTGGAGGAGCACTTTCTGCCAAATCCACATCCCTCCAGTCACGCACAAACCCTGTACCTGACCTTGGCAAGCAAACATTTTCTCTTGCCCCCTAAGAAGCATCCTCCTCCCCAAAATAATCATCCCCCTCATCCTCTTCCTCTTCTTCCTCCACCTCATCTAGGACAGTTCCCTGAGCAGACAATGGCTGACTGTCATCAAGGCTTCCCTCCTCCTCCTCCGCTGCAGACGCCTAATCCTTAATGTGCGTCAAAGTTTGCATGAGCAGACGCATAAG
Organism: Oophaga sylvatica; assembly: GCA_033576555.1. NCBI lineage: Eukaryota > Metazoa > Chordata > Amphibia > Anura > Dendrobatidae > Oophaga > Oophaga sylvatica. Next base: position 449,389,855 of record JARQOD010000003.1, on the reverse strand, counting down.
TGCGATGTTCATGCTTATGATGGCTTCGTCTGCGCTTACCAGCCATGTGCATTCCTCAAAATACTGAAGGACTTTACAGAGGTCTTTCAGCTTTGACCATTGCACACCCGACAACTCGATGTCTGCCCTCAAACTGCTTGCCCGTGTATCCTCCCTCAAATGCATTACAGCCTGCCTCTGTTCGCACAGCCTCTCAACCATGTGCATGGTGGAGTTTCACTTTGTTGCAACGTCTATGATTAGGCGGTGCTTGGGGAGATGGAGCAATCGCTGCAGCCTCTGCATACGACTGGAGTCTACTGGCGAACGACGGATGTGTGAGCACAGTCTTCGCACCTTATGGAGCAGGGTTGGTAACTCCGGTTAATTATTTATGAAGCAGTGCACCACCAGGTGGTTCAAGGTGTGAGCCAGGCAAGGTATGTGTCTGAGTTTTGCCAGGGCTATGGCCGCCACAAAACTATGGCCGTTATTACTGACTAACTTGCCTGGCTCAAGATGTAGACTGCCCAGCCATGACTCAGTTTCTCGCTGCAAGTAGTCGGTCAGTACCTCCGTAGTGTGTCTGTTGTCGCCCAAAGACATCATCTTTAAAACAGCCTGCTGATGCTTACCACTAGCTGTTCGATAGTGTGGCACCTCGTGAGCAACACTGGCAGCTGCAGATGGAGTGCTCGTGCAACTGCGCACTGTCGACAAGCTTTCGCTTCTGGAGGAGGGTCGAACGCCTACAGCCAACTGTTGCCTATACCGTGGGCTAGGCAGCACTGTACCAAAGCCGCTGTACCCTGTGGACCCTGCATCCACCACATTAACCCAGTGCGCAGTGATGGACACATAACGGCCCTGGCCATGCCTACTGGCCCATGCATCTGTTGTGAGGTGCCCTTTTCCAATCACTGATTTTTTGAGTGCATGGACAATGCGGTCTTTCACAAGCAGGTGGAGTGCAGGGATGGCTTTTCTAGCAAAGAAGTGCCGACTGTATAGGTCATAGCGTGGGACAGCGTAGGCCATGAGCTCTCGTAACGCTGCGCTTTCAACCAAACGGAAGTGCATCATCTCTACTGAGATCAGTTTGGCAATGTAGGCTTTCAAAGCCAGTGTACGCGGATGAGAGGATGAGTACTTTCTTGTCCTACTCAGAGTCTCTGATACAGTGAGCTGGACTTGAGAGCTGCATATGTTGGAACTAGCAGTGGACATGGCGGGCTGAGAGGGGAGTGGTGATGGTGATGGTGGTGGTGATGGCCTGGATGCAGTCTTTCGTTGGAAAACCATTGGATTCCCTGAATGCTTTGGCCTTGAGACGACACCTCAACATTTCTTGCTGGTGGTGTGCTAACTGGTTGGCGTACAGTGGAGGAAGCGATGTAGCGTTGCTGGCTACCTTCAGTCGGAGGTGACGTGTGCTACCTGAGGTTTTGTAGTCTGTCCACGCTGGAAGTGCATGGTCTTTACATGTCTAAGCATGCAACTGGTATTCAAATTTCGGAGATTTTTCCCTCAGCTAAAGGTCCTTCCGCACTTCTTACAGATAACCTTTGTCTCATCAATAGGATTTTGGTAAAAAAAGTGGCACACTGCACTCTTCCTACTATGGGAAAACTTTTTAGGGATTGCACGTTGTGCTAATTTGACCATCTGGCCAAGCTGTCCTGCAACTCTTTTTGTTTTTTTAACACGTTTTTGGACTGCTACAGGCCTGCCTTATAACCGCAGCTGTGATGTCGATGCCTGCTGCAGATCCTCCTCCTCTTCTGAGCTATTGCCAGCGGCATCCTCTTCCCCCAATGGATGCCAATCTGGGTCAACAACAGGGTCATCCATCACCTCCTCTTCAATTTCATCTGCGATTTCCTCTGTGTCACTGTGTAAGGTGGTATAGTATGCGGGAAGGGGCACCTGAGTTTCATCAGGGTCAGATTCTGGCTCAGTAGACTGCGAGGGCAATGTAGTGCTCTGGGTAAATGTACCAGCAGAATCATATAGCAGTGGCTGTGCATCAGTGCACTCCATGTCATATTCATCTTGGACTGGGGAATTCAGGATTTGACTTGATAAGTTAGACATGGCATGTGAAAAGAGCTCCAGGGAGTAATCTGAAGTGTGGCCTGCCGCATCCTTCACTTTTGGTGGGGGTGAAGGCCAGAAGGAAAGGTGTTGTTCCTGACCAGGAGCCTGCACTGACGACTCAGTGTTTGCAGTTTTTTATACTTCAGAAGAGGAGGCGATAGAGCTGGAGGCTGTTTGGGCAATGTAAGCCAAAACCTGTTCCTGATGCTCCAGCATTAAAAGCGGTTTACCTATTGCCTGAAAAGGGGGCCTTCCAGGCCTTCTGGAGCCAGACGATGACACAGGCTCAACACCTCATGCCTTAGGTGCTATTGTGCTTTTGGCACTACCAGCAGATGCACCACCACACCACATACAGTGCCATCCGCGCCTCCCCCCCCTCATTTTCCCCGTCGGGGGGCTCTATCTCCACCAACTTCTCAGTATGGATGACTAACAAACAAAGAAACATATATGGTACTGTAGGAGATTATCAAGTCGGTACAACGCCTTCGTAGGGAAAATTAAACTCCAAAAATTCGGTACTCAGACGTCTCAGTATGATTGACTTAATACAAAGAGCAACTATACGGTACTGTATCAGAAGCGTACAGCTGTATACTGTGTAGGGGAAAAATTCTTAACATCTCCGACTTCATATGGATTTCCTGCAGTCACACACAGACGCTAGTTATTATCTCGGATATGACCATATACAAAAAGCATAATACGGTACTGTATCAAAGCGTACAGTGTATACGGTGTAGGGGAAAATTTAAATCTCGTATAATTCCGGAGTCACAAGACGCTCAGTATGGATTTGACTCCTAATACAAAGCAGAAATACGGTACTGTATCAGAAGCGTACAGCTGTATACGGTGTAGGGAAAATTTAAATCTTCGTATATATTTCCAGAGTCAAGCTGCTTTCCATTTGGTTTGAGCGACCAGGCCTGTCTGCGACGAGGCGACGCTATAGTTCCGCCACCGCGCCGCGCCTCCTCCGCGGCGCCTAGGCGACCCCATGCGCTGACACTTTCTGTGCGCGCAGTGCGTGCGCGCAGCCCTTTACGTGGCGACGCAAATTGAGGCTTTGGTGCCTCGCGCACTCAAGGACGCTGCGGCGCAACCTACCTGCAGGGCGTCCAAAAGATAGGTCGGTCGCACGCGTCAGCGCCATAGGACGCGATAGGCTGCGGCGCTAGCGGCGTGCGCACAGGCCAGTCGTCAACCATAAAGCAGCCACACAGCCTCCTCAATGGTTGACGAACAAAGAGCAATACGGTACTGTCAGCGAATGTTCGTAGAAATTAATCCGTAATTTCCGATCCCACAACCTTCAAGATGACGTATAAGACAAACGCGACGATGCGACGCTCGTGAGAGATAATTCGTATTTTCCGTCAACTCAAGCCTTCTATTTGACCTATCAAAGGCGTACGTACTGTATCAAGCGTACGCGTATGTAGGAATAAATCTCCGAACGTATTTCTGATCAACACAGACCTTTTCAGTATGATTGACCGTAATACAAAAGCAGAAATACGGTACTGTATCAGAAGCGTACAGGCTACGTGTAGTAGGTAAAGGTTAAAATTTAATCTTCGTATAATTTCCAGAGTCAGGCTGCTTTCACATTTGCGTTTGAGCGACCTGCGCCTGTCTGCGCACGGCCGCCGCTAAGCTCCGCCCCCGGCCGCGCCTCCTCCCGGCGGCTCCGCCTATGGGCGCATGACGCCGCATGCGACCTGCGTACCCTATCTTTATCATTGGGTACGCAGGCCGTGCGCAGGTATGCGTTTGGCGGCGCATGCATCCTTTTGACGGTGCGCCGAGCGCACTAAAATGTTGCATGCTGCTTTTTGGTGCGCTCGCCGCACCAGTCAAAAGGACGCATGCGGCGCCAAACGCATACCTGCGCACGGCCTGCGTACCCAATGAAAAGATAGGGTACGCAGGTCGCATGCGGCGTCATGCGCCCATAGGCGGAGCCGCCGGCAGTAGGCGCTGCCGGGGCGGAGCTTAGCGGCGGCCGTGCGCAGACAGGCGCAGGTCGCTCAAACGCAAATGTGAAAGCAGCCTCACACACAGACGCTCTCTCAGTATGGATTTGACCGTAATACAAAGAGCAGATATACGGTACTGTATCAGATGCGGACAGTTGTATACGGTGTAGGGAAAAATTTAAATCTCCGTATATATTTCCGGAGTCACACACAGACGCTCTCTCAGTATGGATTTGACCGTAATACAAAGAGCAGATATACGGTACTGTATCAGATGCGGACAGCAGTATACGGTGTAGGGAAAGATTTAAATCTCCGTATATATTTCCAGAGTCACACTCAGACGCTCTCTCAGTATGGATTTGACCTTAATACAAAGAGCAGATATACGGTACTGTATCAGAAGCGTACAGCTGTATACTGTGTAGGGGAAAATTTAAATCTCCGTATATACTGTATTTCTGGAGTCACACACAGACGCTCTTTCAGTATGGATTTGACCGTAATACAAAAAGCAGAATACGGTACTGTATCAGAAGCGTACAGCTGTATACGGTGTAGGGAAAATTTAAATCTTCGTATATATTTCCAGAGTCAGGCTGCTTTCACATTTGCGTTTGAGCGACCTGCGCCTGTCTGCGCACGGCCGCCGCTAAGCTCCGCCCCGGCCGCGCTCCTCCCGGCGGCTCCGCCTATGGGCGCATGACGCCGCATGCGACCTGCGTACCCTATCTTTATCATTGGGTACGCAGCGTGCAATGCGGCGCATGCATCCTTTGACGGTGGCCGAGCGCACTAAAATGTTGCATGCTGCTTTTTGGTGCGCTCGCCGCACCAGTCAAAAGGAGCATGGGGCCAAACGCATACCTGGCACGGCCTGCGTACCAATGAAAAGATAGGTACGCAGGTCGCATTTCGGCGTCCATGCCGCCATAGGCGGAGCCGCCGTCAGAGCGCGAGCCTGGGGGCGGAGCTTAGCGGCGGCCGTGCGCAGACAGGCGCAGGTCGCTCAAACGCAAATGTGAAAGCAGCCTCACACACAGACGCTCTCTCAGTATGGATTTGACCGTAATACAAAGAGCAGATATACGGTACTGTATCAGATGCGGACAGTTGTATACGGTGTAGGGAAAAATTTAAATCTCCGTATATATTTCCGGAGTCACACACAGACGCTCTCTCAGTATGGATTTGACCGTAATACAAAGAGCAGATATACGGTACTGTATCAGATGCGGACAGCAGTATACGGTGTAGGGAAAGATTTAAATCTCCGTATATATTTCCAGAGTCACACACAGACGCTCTCTCAGTATGGATTTGACCGTAATACAAACAGCAGATATACGATACTGTATCAGATGCGGACAGCTGTATACGGTGTAGGGAAAAATTTAAATCTCCGTATATATTTCCGGAGTCACACACAGACGCTTTCTCAGTGTGGATTTGACCGTAATACAAAGAACAGAAATACGGTACTGTATCAGAAGCGTACAGCAGTATACGGTGTAGGGAAAGATTTAAATCTCCGTATATATTTCCAGAGTCACACACAGACGCTCTTCTCAGTATGGATTTGACCGTAATACAAACAGCAGAAATACGGTACTGTATCAGAAGCGGACAGCTGTTTACGGTGTAGGGAAAAATTTAAATCTCCGTATATATTTCCGGAGTCACACACAGACGCTCTCTCAATATGGATTGGACCGTAATACAAACAGCAGAAATACGGTACTGTATCAGAAGTACACAGCAGTATACGGTGTAAGGAAAAATTTAAATCTCCGTATATATTTCCGGAGTCACACACAGACACTCACTCAGTATGGATTTGACCGTAATACAAAGTGCAGATATACGGTACTGTATCAGAAGCGTACAGCTGTATACGGTGTAGGGGAAAATTTAAATCTCCGCATATATTTCTGGAGTCACACACAGATAGTCAGCATGTATTTGTCCATGATACCAGTCGGTACACGGAAGTGTGTGAGGAGCGTACAGCTCTATACAGTGTGGGAAAAAATGAACGCTCGGCAACTGTGCAAAAAAAAAGAATACTGAAAAATCCAAAAAGAATCATAGGAAGCTTATGAACCATAAAAGTACAAAATTTTATTTAGAATGATCTAAAATACATACATGGATAAAAAAATCCAAATGGGGGCAAATATGCAGAAAAACAGGCTCATGAAACAGGTATGAGCAAAACAGACATGTGTATCATTTTAGCGTAGTATAAGCGTGTATATACCATATCCAAGCAATATATCGGCTAGGGCAGACCAAAGTCTAAGATACAGCCATAAATATACAAAAAAAGGAATGTATACATGCGTTTCAAAAATACAAATCAATTACAAAGTCTTAAAGCAGCCCCCCACTAAAACAAGGCTAATGTTGCAATCCCAATGTACTAGAAATGCAGAGTCTGCAGCGTATAGCTATGATATATGCAAAAGTTTGCGCATGATGCACATAAATGGTTAAATAGCTGAATGGCTAAAGTAGCCAATTAAATTGCCAGTGGGAGACCATACCTGATATGAGCCCGGGCACCCCTGACGCGCGTTTCGCGTATAGCTTGTTCACAAGGGAGCGTTACATAGATCTGCTCATTGTTACAACTATTTATAGGACCCGGCGTGTTACAGCGCTTCCGCTGACTCACCGCCCGTCGTCCGCACAGCTGAGCGTCACCTGATACCGAGGCCCATCCCACTGCCCTACGCGTCAGAGCAGGGGAGAGCCCAGAGCACAGTGAAGACGCGTTGCCATGCCGACGCCAAACAGGAAGCCAGGTGAAGCGCACATCACCGCTCCTCAAGGAATCTACAGATTGCACATTGGTAGGTAAACTACTGTAAAAAAATAATAACGCCGCAGACCCTGCATGAAGCGTAAATGAAAGGAGGAGCGGTGGTAGGGCATATTATAACAAATGTGGCCCGAACAAATGAATATAATTTTACCAAAAAACAACATATAAAGAAATATATAAGACATATCACAGCATAAAAACAGTGGAGAATGCAAGAAAAGGGGGGGGGGGGAAATTAGATGAACAATTATATATTACAAAGTAATGCAATTAAACTGAGGTACATGCGTTCCACCATATATGTTAGTGGAAAAATCATGTATAACAACAGACATGTGACATTAATAAAAGAAAATAACATAAAAAATGTGGGAAAAGTGCAATAATAAAAATAATTAAGTGGTCCAAACCAAACAAAACAGGACCAATTATGGAAGTAAAATTATATATAATAAATATATATATAATATAATAATAAAGTGAAAACGTGATATTATAATAAACCCTTTTCAAATATATATATAAATAATGGTAATAAACACCCATGAACGTGTGCAAATAAATAAAAAATCTTCTTCTTTCCAAGCTTCTCAAAGATGTCATCTATCAGTGCTTCATGGACCACGAGTGGAGACACCGCCGTAGATCTTTTATCATAAGGATCCGCCAAGTCCGGGACAACAAAGCATCAAATAGGTAGATATAATCTAAAATGCATATAAAATATAATTAAAATACGAACAAAGAACAGAAGAAAAACACTACAAGAATGGGGCATAGCTCAAAACCTCATTCAGGCCTGCAGGTTGTACGGATTGTATCCTAAAGATCCAGCGGGCCTCTAATTGCGCCAACGTTTTTCTCCAGTTTCCTCCCTCAGATCTATGTGTACCTTATCAATACCCGTGACTCTCAACAGGGCGGGATCACAACCATGGCACCTTTTAAAATGCCTGGGTACTGGCTTCATAGAGGTCCAGTCGTCATCATCTAAGGCCTTCAAGATGTCATGGTAGTGCTCCCGCACCCTAATTTTTAGGGGTCTGGATGTAAGTCCGACATAGATTTTAGGACACGGACATACCGCATAGTATATTACACCTATAGTGTCGCAAGTGATGTGCTGTGTAATATCAAATTTCCTCTTACCATCACTTGATAAAAAATCCAGGGCAGGGCAGGCTATGCACTTACCGCAGGGGTAAAATCCCCATTTAGGGCCATTTGATCCAAAGGAGATGTCCATCTGTGGTTCAGCATAGTGACTATGAGTCATCAGATCTTTTAAATTGGGCGAACGTCTATAGGTAATAGATGGGCGCGGTAAAATGTGTTTGGCAGTGGCACGGTCCATTTGAAGGATCGGCCAGTATTGATTTAGCACATTTCTCATTTTCATCCATTGATGATTGTAGGTGGAAATAAATCTTACTTTAGTTTCTTTATTTATTCTTTCTTTAGGCCGCAATAGCTGATCTCTATTTGCCCATCTAGCTTCACTAGGGCTAGATGGGCAAATAGAGATCAGCTATTGCGGCCTAAAGAAAGAATAAATAAAGAAACTAAAGTAAGATTTATTTCCACCTACAATCATCAATGGATGAAAATGAGAAATGTGCTAAATCAATACTGGCCGATCCTTCAAATGGACCGTGCCACTGCCAAACACATTTTACCGCGCCCATCTATTACCTATAGACGTTCGCCCAATTTAAAAGATCTGATGACTCATAGTCACTATGCTGAACCACAGATGGACATCTCCTTTGGATCAAATGGCCCTAAATGGGGATTTTACCCCTGCGGTAAGTGCATAGCCTGCCCTGCCCTGGATTTTTTATCAAGTGATGGTAAGAGGAAATTTGATATTACACAGCACATCACTTGCGACACTATAGGTGTAATATACTATGCGGTATGTCCGTGTCCTAAAATCTATGTCGGACTTACATCCAGACCCCTAAAAATTAGGGTGCGGGAGCACTACCATGACATCTTGAAGGCCTTAGATGATGACGACTGGACCTCTATGAAGCCAGTACCCAGGCATTTTAAAAGGTGCCATGGTTGTGATCCCGCCCTGTTGAGAGTCACGGGTATTGATAAGGTACACATAGATCTGAGGGGAGGAAACTGGAGAAAAACGTTGGCGCAATTAGAGGCCCGCTGGATCTTTAGGATACAATCCGTACAACCTGCAGGCCTGAATGAGGTTTTGAGCTATGCCCCATTCTTGTAGTGTTTTTCTTCTGTTCTTTGTTCGTATTTTAATTATATTTTATATGCATTTTAGATTATATCTACCTATTTGATGCTTTGTTGTCCCGGACTTGGCGGATCCTTATGATAAAAGATCTACGGCGGTGTCTCCACTCGTGGTCCATGAAGCACTGATAGATGACATCTTTGAGAAGCTTGGAAAGAAGATTTTTTATTTATTTGCACACGTTCATGGGTGTTTATTACCATTATTTATATATATATTTGAAAAGGGTTTATTATAATATCACGTTTTCACTTTATTATTATATTATATATATATTTATTATATATAATTTTACTTCCATAATTGGTCCTGTTTTGTTTGGTTTGGACCACTTAATTATTTTTATTATTGCACTTTTCCCACATTTTTTATGTTATTTTCTTTTATTAATGTCACATGTCTGTTGTTATACATGATTTTTCCACTAACATATATGGTGGAACGCATGTACCTCAGTTTAATTGCATTACTTTGTAATATATAATTGTTCATCTAATTTCCCCCCCCCCCTTTTCTTGCATTCTCCACTGTTTTTATGCTGTGATATGTCTTATATATTTCTTTATATGTTGTTTTTTGGTAAAATTATATTCATTTGTTCGGGCCACATTTGTTATAATATGCCCTACCACCGCTCCTCCTTTCATTTACGCTTCATGCAGGGTCTGCGGCGTTATTATTTTTTTTACAGTAGTTTACCTACCAATGTGCAATCTGTAGATTCCTTGAGGAGCGGTGATGTGCGCTTCACCTGGCTTCCTGTTTGGCGTCGGCATGGCAACGCGTCTTCACTGTGCTCTGGGCTCTCCCCTGCTCTGACGCGTAGGGCAGTGGGATGGGCCTCGGCATCAGGTGACGCTCAGCTGTGCGGACGACGGGCGGTGAGTCAGCGGAAGCGCTGTAACACGCCGGGTCCTATAAATAGTTGTAACAATGAGCAGATCTATGTAACGCTCCCTTGTGAACAAGCTATACGCGAAACGCGCGTCAGGGGTGCCCGGGCTCATATCAGGTATGGTCTCCCACTGGCAATTTAATTGGCTACTTTAGCCATTCAGCTATTTAACCATTTATGTGCATCATGCGCAAACTTTTGCATATATCATAGCTATACGCTGCAGACTCTGCATTTCTAGTACATTGGGATTGCAACATTAGCCTTGTTTTAGTGGGGGGCTGCTTTAAGACTTTGTAATTGATTTGTATTTTTGAAACGCATGTATACATTCCTTTTTTTGTATATTTATGGCTGTATCTTAGACTTTGGTCTGCCCTAGCCGATATATTGCTTGGATATGGTATATACACGCTTATACTACGCTAAAATGATACACATGTCTGTTTTGCTCATACCTGTTTCATGAGCCTGTTTTTCTGCATATTTGCCCCCATTTGGATTTTTTTATCCATGTATGTATTTTAGATCATTCTAAATAAAATTTTGTACTTTTATGGTTCATAAGCTTCCTATGATTCTTTTTGGATTTTTCAGTGTTTTTTTGGAAGTAACATATAATCTAGACAATACACTTATTGTGATATTTGAAAAAAAAAGAATAAAAGTATTAGTGCTGTGTAAAAAGCAGTCTGCACAGCAGTGTACACACAGCAATACAGCTATCAGGCAGCCTAATAACCAGCGCTGCTACACACAAGAAAATCCTCCCCTGACACTGCACACTAAACTGTACAGCACAATTGCTATCAGCACAAGCACAGAACTTCTCTTTCCAGCCCTAACTCTCTCCCTACTGACAAACAGCAACCTCTCCCTACTGTTAAGATCGGCAGAAGTAAAATGGAGGTCAGCTGTCAAGGCTTTTATAGACACTATGACGCCCCCCTAAGCAAGCCAATCACTGCAATGCCCTTTTTTATGACGGTGGTGGACGGTGCACATGTCTTCTCGTTGCCCACAGTGTACGTCCTTGCTCACTGGCTGAGAAAAGGCGCATGAAAGCATTCTGGGAAATCGTTTTGCTGACTGCATGGCCGACTTCACGCTATGGTCGGTTTCGGTCAGCGAAACCCGACTTTGGCGAAAGTCGTCAACTTATGAATCTGACCAACCTGTTTCGCTCAACTCTAATTGCCACCCATTTCTTTTGACCGCTCGTAAAACCCAGCGGAATGCCCTAATGACTCTCTCAGTACTATGCGCTATGCGTGCTAGAGCATGTTTTCCTGAGCTTACATCACCAAAGCTGTCCAGCTACCATCTTACAATACTGTTTATATGTTGCACAGCTTCTGTATCCACACCTTTGCAGTAGAAAACTTCACAGAGCAGGCTTCATGGGATAACAAGCTTTTACTTCTTACAACTTGAGGTAAAAGAATAATGCACAGTCATTTCAGCATTGCATCAGGAAAACAGGAACAAAACGAAAGTGAAACTACAAGTGAGACTATTTCTTATACAATACATTAAACAGAAGGAAACGTTACACAACATCGCCATCTACTGTCAGGTCAGCATAAAGTCCTCCTTTTACTTATAATAAGTCCTAATCTGTTGCATATGCCAACACCCTTTCTCAACAATAAGGACTTATTCAATCAAACCCAACTTTTTTATTAGTCTCTGATGTTTATCAGCATTCAACGCCTTCATGAAAATGTCTGCTGTCATTTCTTCAGTAGGGCAATACTCCAACTTCAAGACTCCTTGATCCTGATGATCTCTCAAGAAATGATACTTCACATCAATGTGCTTGGTTCTTGAGTTAACTCTTTCCATCTGAGCAAGAACAAGACATCCTTGATTGTCCTCTTTTAGTTTTGTTGGTTCCAACTGTGGTTGTCCTAGGTCTGTCAAAAATTGTCTTAACCACAGTACTTATGTGAAAGAGAAAAGAACTACCGCAGTAATGCACACTACTCAGATAATGTGAAGTAGAAAAACAGTCAATTTTATTGGTATACAAAGAGTAAAGTAAAACACAAGTAAAATCAAAGTGACTCTGGTCCCAAACGCCCGCCCCTAACCATGATCAAGGTATATAATAAGTAATGTCTCAAAAATAAAAACATGAGAAGTGGCTAGAAAGAACAAATCCACTAGCACATGATATAAACCCCAAAAAACAAACCTCATGATAAAGGCATGAGAGAGCAAACGGGCAATCAGGACCAGAGGACACCAAGGTCTAGTGGATTTTTTCATGGTTTGTGCTTCTCTTCACATTTATTGATTTGGAGCTGTTTTTTCAGTTCACAGGCGGGGGACTATTTTACCCCTGATCTAGGTTTGCTTATAATTATTTGATATTTTTTGTATCATTACTATTTTTTCTGTTATCCATACAGGTTCTCTCATCTCAGGTGGACCATTACATATTTTCAAATTTTTATTTTATGATTATATGTCTTTCTAGCCACTTCTCATGTTTTTGTTATTTTTGAGACATTACTTATTATATACCTTGATCATGGTTAGGGGCGGGCGTTTGGGACCAGAGTCACTTTGATTTTACTTGTGTTTTACTTTACTCTTTGTATACCAATAAAATTGACTGTTTTTCTACTTCACATTATCTGAGTAGTGTGCATTACTGCGGTAGTTCTTTTCTCTTTCACATAGCTGTTGTTTTTTCTACCGATTTGCACCTCCCTATTTAATTGTGTATAATTGGTGCGCCCTGCATTTCACATTATTAACCACAGTACTTGACTCACATGTGCTGCTGCAACATATTCTGCTTCTGTTGAAGAAAGTGTCACAATTGACTGTTTCTTACTTGTCCAACTTATTGGTCCACCTGAGAGAAAAAAAATATGTCCACTGGTAGATCTTCTGTCAGTTGGATCTCCAGCCCAATCTGCATCAACATATCCTGTTAAAATGTAATTATCACCTGTGGGTAATTTCAGCTTAACATTGCTAGTTCCTTTCAAATAACGTATTACTCTCTTCACGGCATTCCAATCAGCTTTATTTGGTTTTGATACCTTTCTACTCAGGATTCCTACTGCTGCTGCGATGTCTGGTTTTGTAACGGTCGCTAGATACAGTAGTTTTCCTATTGCTATTCTGTATTCTTCATTGTTTGGTAGGATATTCTTTTCACTGTTCATCTCTTTGAGATAATTAATTTCCATTGAAGACTTTACTGTTTTTGCATCCTTTAGTCCAAATTTTTCTGTTATGTCTTGAATCATGTGATTTTGATTCAGTAGGAAACTTCCGTCTTCTTCTATTTCTATCTGTATTCCTAGGTACTGTTTTACATTACCTAAGTCTTTGATTTCAAAATTTTGTTTCAGGATTTTTAGAATGTTTTCTTTATCCCTATCTTGTTAAAACAAATCAAAATGTCGTCTACATATATGAGTACATAAATCCATCTATAACTCAGCCTTTTTGTGTACAAGCATGGATCAGCTTTACTTCTTTGAAATTTTTCATTTGTTAGTACTTCCGTGATTTTGCCATTCCACGCTTTAGCTGCTTGTTTTAAACCATATATGCTTTTCTGTAGTTTACAAACTTTGGATTTCTTTCATCTTTGAATCCTGGAGGTTGTTCCATGTAAATGTCTTCTGTTAAATCTCCATTCAAAAAAACTGTCTTTACCATTCAAAAAAACTGTCTTTACATCCAGATTAGTGTTGAGCGATACGATACTGCAAATATCGGGTATCGGCCGATATTAGCTCTATCGGCCTTTCGATAATTAGTTTCGATATTTTCGTCTTATCGGACACCGGAATCGGAAGTTCCCATAATTCTTTGAGAGGCAATGTGATTTTAGTCAGCCAATGAGGAATCCTAAGAAGTGTGGGCACATCCTGTACTGCTGCGGTCATGTTAACTCATGGCATGGCTGTGATTGGATGCTGAAATGATGTCAGAATGCACTATAAAAGGCGCCGCCGCCATTTTAGCATCACTGTGCTGTGAATTCAGTAAGGGACAGAACGCTGCTGTGCTGACTATAAGGGACAGTTAGAGATTGCGATTTAGTGTACTGTGCTGTAGGCAGGCTAGCACCAACCGCTGTGTAAAGCTTCCTTTTGCCTGCAGTGTTGTTTTAACAGCTCTGCAAGGTGTGTGTGAGTGCAGGTGACGCTGCAGTTTGCTCTGCATGCAACGCTGTCTGTAGGCATCTGCACATCACTCACAGACTCTTTTTTTTTTCTTCAGTATAATTCTTGCAGCTCCATGCAATTTAACTATTAGTGTGACGCGCTTCCATCCGTATCCAATACATTGGTTGCAAACACTATAGAAGTAGACAAAGGAGTAGCCTTTCACAGATTGTGAACAGTTGTGTTTCAGTGTTCACTTCAGTCTGTGTTTTTTTTTTTTTGAGTGCACATCACGCTCCAGTTACTTGTTCAAGCACTGCTGCTTGTACTCTGCTGAGCGTGTCTCAGTGCCTCATCCTTTTCATTTATCTCCAATTGGTTCTGCTCCATTCCATTTAAAATATAATCTATTAGTGTGACGCGCTTCCATCCGTATCCAATACATTGGTTGCAAACACTATAGAAGTAGACAAAGGAGTAGCCTTTCACAGATTGTGAACAGTTGCGTTTCAGTGTTCACTTCAGTCTCTGCGTAATAACCACACTTAGGCCTTATAACTTTTCTGACTTTCTTTATCAATTTACCAAGATGAAGAAGTCAGTGAGTAAGGCACGTGGTCGTGGCCGTGGAGTTTCAGCAGGGAGAGGACGTGGGGATTCTGTGTCTGCTGCCACCCTCAGTGACACAGCATCCACCATTTATCCCCGCACACTTTGGTAGGAGCTCGGCGTGCCCCCTGCTGTGGGAAGAACAAATTGAAGCCGTTGTTGGTTGGATGGCAGCCAATGCATCGACTTCAATTCCTTCCACCTCCTCTCAGGAACACAACACTGTTGAGCAACCATCTGTCTGTTCACCGCCTGTCAAATTGCCCAGGCAGTCAGAGAGTTCTGTACAGGAGCCAGCTGAGTCTCTGCTTCTGTTCTCAGAATCTGTTGGCTCGCAAACACGGGCACAGGCAAGCAGCATTCTGCAATTTGAAGAAGAGGGAGTATGCAGTGATGCGCAACAGCTGTGTCTCTCTCAATCTGAAGAGGCGGGTGAGCCAGTGCCGATGGACAGCACACCGCAGAACGCATCTTATGATGATGATGAGACTCAGGTGCCAGGTTTTGTGGAGCATGGTGCTGCCCAGACCATCCAACAGCAGCAGGTGTTGGAAGAGGGTAGTGGAGATGATGAAGTCCGAGACCCAACATGGCGTGAGCAACAGCAAGGTGGTGGGAGCAGCTCTGAGGAAGAGATTGTCCCAACGGTACAAAGAGGAGGGAGAGGTAGGCTGCAGACTCGCTTGCCTGTAGCCTCCAGTTTGGCACCTGTTGGGAGCAGTTCTCTTAGAAATGTCAAAATTGGCGCTCCCATGACTTGCACTGCGTGGTCCTTTTTTGACAGACTTGTAGATGATATTTGCTATGTTCAATGCAAGCTGTGTAAGCAAAAAGTTAAAAGAGGTAAAAATATCAGTAACCTGAATACCACAAATATGTGGAAACATGTACGGACAAAGCACGTAGCTGAGTTACAAAGACACACTGGAGATGTAGGCCAACCTACAGCAGCACCTACATCTTCAGGTCGTGTTCGAGCCTCTACCTCCAGCTCACACACACCTGGTTCGGCTTCCTCACAGGATCTCCATGGAAGAACCTCGGTCACTGTTGTCCATAGACAAACTGTTATTCCACCCACAGCAGCAAGTTCACAGTCATCGTCACACTCCCAGAACAAAAAACAGCCATCGTACAACAGGCACGGGATAAAAGACGGCCATACTCGGCAAACCATCCATGAGCACAGGCTCTGAATGCTGGCATTGCAAAACTCCTGTCCCTTGAAATGCTGTCATTCAGGCTGGTGGAGACTGAAAGTTTCAGGAACTTTATGGCATTGGCAGTCCCACAATATAATGTGCCAAGCCGATTTTATTTCAGCAGGCAAGCCGTCCCTGCTCTGCAAAAACATGTCGAGGGAAACATTAAACATGCGCTACTAAACGCCGTCAGTAGCAGGGTCCACCTGACCACCGATGCGTGGACCAGTACCCATGGCCAGGGACGATACCTTTCCCTCACTGCCCATTGGGTCAATGTTGTGGAGGCGGGTACAGATCTTGCCAGTGGCGCTGTACGTGTTCTGCCAACTCCAAGGATTGCAGGAATCCAGTCTGTACAAATTGATTCCTCCTCCTACTCCAGTTCCTCAGAATCATCGCTGCATGAGCCGTCACGGTATACCTCCACGTGGACCCGTGAACGCTTACCTGTTGCGACCGATATGAGCACAGCCATGGCCAAACGTCAACAGGCCGTCCTGAAATTAATTTACATGGGGAATCGAAGACACACAGCGCAGGAGCTCTGGGATGCCATCAAGCAGGAGAGCGACGTGTGGTTTTTGTCAGCTAATCTCCAGCCAGGCTTGGTAGTGTGTGACAATGGCCGAAATCTGGTGGCAGCTCTGGGCCTTGGCAACCTCACTCACATACCATGTCTGGCACATGTGCTCAACTTGGTCGTGCAGAGTTTTTTGAGGGACTATCCGGATCTTGATGCACTGCTGCACAAGGTCCGCCTAGAGTGCGCTCACTTGCGACGTTCCAGCATGGCCAGATCGCGCATTGCAGCTCTGCAAGTCAGATTTCGCCTTCCTGAACATCGCATCATATGTGACGTACCCACCAGGTGGAATTCCACGTTACATATGTTGGAGCGGTTGTGTGAGCAGCAGCCAGCAGTAATGGAGTATCAGCTGCAACAGGCGCAATCAACTCCCAATTTGCGCCGTTCACATTTCACCACTACTGAGTGGGCCTCTATGAAAGACATCTGCGACGTTTTGCGTGCGTTTGATGTCTCAACGCGGATGGCGAGTGCAGATGATGCACTAGTCAGCATGACTGTCCCCCTTATCTGCCTGCTTCAGAAATCACTGAAAGCACTAAAGGAAGAGGTTTTGGAAGAGGTGGAGGATGAGGAGTCACAAATTCAATTACCTTCAGGACAGTCAGCGCAACGTGGTTCCTCACAAAGGGCTGGGCAGGGCTCACTTTGTGAGGAGGATGAGGAGGAGGAGGAGTCAATGGAGGAGGAAGAAATCCCTACAGAGGGAGGTACACAACGCTCTAGTCAGTATGTAGAGCGAGGGTGGGGTGATGCAGAGGAGGCAGAGATGACGCCTCTTCCAGAGGACAGCCTTTGTTGGCCAGTTGGGAGTCTGCAGCACATGGTTGATTTCATGCTTCATCGCCCACATTCTCAGCACGTCAGATTATTGGGTGTACACCCTCCTAGACCCTCGCTACCGGGACAACTTACAAACCCTCATCACACCGGTGAACCGGGACCGTAAAATGCAGGAGTACCAAGACACACTGGTGCAATCCATACTGTTGTACATTCCAGCCGAGAGAGCTGCTGCTGCTGCTATTGCTTTACAAAGCAGCTCTGTGCGTCGAGGCAGTGTAGACACCTCTACAACAAGAGGGAGCAGAAGCAGCGCCTCTGCACAGGGCAAGAACTGTATGTTACAAATGTGGCAAAGTTTTGTGACAGCGCCAGCAAGGTCTACACCATCCGAGACGGCTCCAGTCACCAGGAAGAAACGTTTCCGTAAGATGGTGACAGACTACTTGGCTTTCCCTCTAAGTGTACTCCCAGATGCCTCTTCCCCTTTCAAATTTTGGGTCTCTAAGTTGGATACATGGCCAGAGCTTAGCCAGTATGCATTGGAGGTGCTGGCTTGCCCTGCTGCCAGTGTATTATCTGAGCGCGTCTTTAGTGCTGCAGGTGGTGTAGTAACAGACCGTCGCATGCGACTATCCTCAGAGAATGTAGACCGGCTTACTTTTCTGAAAATGAACAAGGCATGGATCTCACCTGAATTTGCCTGTCCGTTTTCAGATTAAATAACTGTTTGGCAACGTTTTCCATGTCTCCTGTTATGTTCATCTTTCTACCACCTGAACTCTACTCCCTGGGCTACAACACCGCCATTTGTTGCTCGTAAGTAATTGGCAGGGGTACTGACTCCTGGCCAGCCTGGTTACAGCACGACAGCTGTTTCCTGGCAGTGTGAACGTCAATTATCCTCCAATAAGTTGTGCTGTCGTGTTGCATTCGGGTTAGCCGACTCTATGGTGCCTGCAGTTTAGGTGATTCCTATGTGTGCTGTGGGATATGTAAATAAAGGCGGTTTCCATTGTGACAATAGGACAAGCACCCACTGTAGGACTGTGTGATTCGGTAACTGCGGACGGCTTGCGTCCTGTCAACTTACATTTTCATGGGTGCGTTCTGCTACCCGTCCGGGGTCCAGTACCGTCAACTGGTTCTCCCCAGTGCCTTTGGCCTAGGTGCCTCCATCTCCGTATCCGAGTTCCACCAACGTCTGCTGGTCCTTGGTAGTGCTTTGGAGCACAGGTACCTCCTGCTTAGTAACCGTGTCACAGTAACGTCAGCTGGTACTCGGTTGTGACATTGCCTCTTTTCCTTCTGCTACCCGTCCGGGGTCCAGTACCGTCAACTGGTTCTCCCCAGTGCCTTTGGCCTAGGTGCCTCCATCTCCGTATCCGAGTTCCACCAACGTCTGCTGGTCCTTGTAGTGCTTTGGAGCACAGGTACCTCCTGCTTAGTAACGTGTCACAGTAACGTCAGCTGGTACTCGGTTTGACATTGCCTCTTTTCCTTCTGCTACCCGTCCGGGGTCCAGTACCGTCAACTGGTTCTCCCCAGTGCCTTTGGCCTAGGTGCCTCCATCTCCGTATCCGAGTTCCACCAACGTCTTCTGGTCCTTGGTAGTGCTTTGGAGCACAGGTACCTCCTGCTTAGTAACCGTGGTCACAGTAACATCAGCTGGTACTCGGTTGTGACATTGCCTCTTTTCCTTCTGCTACCCGTCCGGGTTCAGCACAGTCAGCTGGTCCTCATTACTTCCATTGTCTCTTGCTCCATCTGATAACCCGTCAGGGTTCCAGTAACGTCAGCTGTTTCTCGGAAATTAGACGACCTTAAAGACCACCCAGAAGAAGATGACGACAACAAGGACGACGAGCATGAAGCCAACCAGCCTGAACACCATCACAAAGAAAAAATAAAAGATTACCAGAAGAAGATCACCAACAGGACAAAGAAGGTTAAGACAAACTACAAGATACAGAACAAGAGACAGAAGAACAATAAGCAGAAGATCAAAAAGCAGAAGAACATGAAGTATAAGACCAAAATGAAGAGCAAAATATATGCTCTAAATTCTAAGCAGAAGAAGACTAAGCAGTGTATGGGGGTGAGTCCGTTCCTCCTCGTGGTGCCCCTGGAAAATGCCTGCTGCTGCAGGCTAAACTGAACACGGACAAATACTGTTGTAATTTAAATCTTTTGTGACAGCAAGAACGGAAGGATGAACAATTCATACTTTTACAGATTACAAGTACAGAAATCTCTGTCACAAATAAGAATATGATGAAGAAGATGAAGAGGAAGAAGATGAAGAATTTGAATATGAAGAAGATTAATTAGTTTAATAATAACAATATGAGTAATGTAAACAAAAACATGAATAGCAAGAAGTTTAAGAAGAAGATTAAGAAGGTGAAGATGAAGAATAATTTGATGAGAAAGATGATGCTGCTGCTGAAGATTAGAAGGAGAAAGTGTGGCACTGGCAAAAGTTAAAAAGGTGAAGAGCATGGAAGTTGTGAAACATACATATTTGCCAAAATAGAAAAAAGGTTAACAACATTGTCAATTTGTTAGTCAATCCAAACGTATTTCCAAAAAAAATATATATTAATGCTATTCCAATGCATTGGGTTAAACATGTATGCCTTTATTTGTCTCCTCAACCTCCCCCAATACATTCTACATTAGTCTTTGTTGTTTTCCTTCATGTACAATTAACCAACAAGGCAAGAATGGTTTTTTTTTAATGTCGATATTTTGTTCCCATAGACTTACATGGGACTTTCCGGTATCGGAATCGGATATCGACGATATTTAGTGATATGGCGATACCATTCCGATAAGATATTTTTAGATATCGAGCAGTATCGCTCAACACTAATCCAGATGTCTTAGTTCCATCCTTTCCATTGCTGCAGCTGTAAGTAAAGTTCTTATTGTAGTGTGTTTGACAACTGGAGCAAATGTTTCATCATAGTCTTCTCATTCTGGAAGTCGAGCTATGTTTCCCAAGAGATAGATTCATACATTTTACTTGTACTTGCCTTGTATGAGAGGCGTTTTGGTGGTTTTCCTTTGTTCTCTCTCATTGAACATCTTGGTTCTGTGTCTGTTTGTAGTTGTGATTCTTCACTTTCAGTATTTTTGTTCTTCATTAATTTCTACTTCTTTCTCATCAGATATTTCTTCAGTTATGTCACTATTGTTTTCTCATTTTTGTTTCAACTGAAATCATAATGTCTTCATTTAAATCTTCAATGAATGTCACACTGTTACTCACTGTAACTCTGTCTGTTTTGGGATCTAGGATTCTATATCCTTTGCAATTTTCACTATATCCAACGAATATTCCTTCCATGGATCTGTTTTGAAGTTTGGAACGTTTTTCTGTTGGAATGAATATAAAAACTTTACATCCAAAAACTTTTAAATGATTGACACTAGGTTTCATACCTTGCCACAGTTCATATGGAGTTTTCTTCAGTTTCTGTAAAAAATTAGGTTCTGTAGATATTAGCTGTCATTGCTGCCTCACCCCAATATTTCTCTGGTAGTTAGAATCTGTCAGCATACATCTCATCATTTCTGTTAGAGTTCTGTTTTTCCTTTCTGCTACTCCATTTTGTTCAGGTGTGTATGGAACAGTTTTTCTGATGTTCTATTCCATTTTGTCTTAAGTAGTCTTCTATTCTGTGACCTGTAAATTCACCTCCATTATCACTTCTGATGACAATTGGCATCCTTTGAAATTTGTTACTTGATCTTGTTACATAGTCTCAAGTTTATCAAAAATTTTCCTTTTTGTTCTTAATTAAGTATGTGACTGTGTTTTGAGTATGTCAAAAAAGTCAATAGATCTATTTCCCTCCAAGTAGTCACTTTTCAGGGGTCCCATATGTCAGTATGCACCAAAAAAAGGGGTTTTTCGCTTTTCATCCACTTTTTTTTGGGAATGATATCCTTGTGGCTTTGGATTTTATAAAAATTTTCCAAATTTTGGTAATTTTGGAGCAATCTGATATCTTTAACTTTTGCAATTCTTTTCTTTTAATTTCCCCTTATACGCCCCGGGTGTCTAGACCTAGACGCCCCATGGAATACATTTTTTTGTGTCATGTGTACATACCTTCATCTGTCCTTTTGGGTTTTTCAAAATATATAATTGTTCATCTGCCTTGACTTTTGGTTTTTTTTAAAATTTTTTTCCTGCAATAATTGCCACTTTTTGTCTTTGAAATTTTTCTGAAGCCTTTGCTGTTTTTAACGTTTGCATTTAAAAAAACCCCTTTTCCAATTTGGAACAAAACACATCCTTTACAAGTACTTTGAATCTGTCCCCAAATTTTTGAACAGTTTTAAATACCTTTGTTGGGGTTCGAATTCCCGCTGCTGCACAGGGGGTTTCTTTAACCAAATTGTCGGTCCCCATTCATCTCCCTCCCAGGGGGCCCGCTCACTTAGCCTCGGGCCCCCCCGGTCTCGCCCGTCTAACAGTGTGCAAAGATTACTGCTGCTCCTCCCGCTCGGTATTGTGGGCCAAATGGGTTTGCGGCGAGAGTTTTTTTGGACAAGTCCTTGTTTTTTCCCCTTCGAGCATGTCCAGAGTGAGATCTCTCATTGGAATCAGGGTCCATGCCAGGGACCACACCCTATTTGGGCCGCCAGGGGAAGGGCCCCGGCTACTGGTGGGGTTCTGGAACAAGTTTCATTGGGCCTTTTTCTGGGAGGGTCCTTAGCGTTACTAAAAAGGGTAGCATGGCTGGGCCGCCATGCGCTATATCAATCTTTTTATGCATGCGCCAGTGGGTCAGCGTGTGGTGGTTTCCCGGGGGAAAAAAAGCCCCAGAATACCGACTTAATCTTTGGGGGGTTTGGTATGCTAGCTTCAGGGTCGGGGTCCCAGATGCCCTAGATTTCCGGTTTAAAAACCCGGGGAGGAGTTTTATTGCCGATCAGGGTCGGCGTTTAATTGCGGGTGCTCCCCCGAGGCATTGCGCAGATCACGTTCAAGTTCGCTTAGCATTAACGTTTTCCTGGGGCTGACGGGCACAGAAGTTTGTCCAGCCTCTGTGACGTAACAGG